>CM065734.1:13398863-13451363 GCA_033310375.1 Conus canariensis | reverse complement strand
GCAGGCTGGTGAGAAATTGTACAACAGGCCTGTACTTTTGTATGAGACTGTCTTCTCTCTTCCTAGCGTTAATTCCAGAGCCACACGCGACACACACAGACACAGACAGACAGACAGACAGACAGGACACACACACACACACACACACACACACACACACACACACACACAGTCATTCGTGGAAAATATCCGCCAACCCGCTTCTCTGATATTTCACGCAAAGATATATTTCAGACCCCAACCTCCCGCATCTCAGCTTCTTCGGTTTCTTTGTTTTGCATGGATGAGTGAGCGAGCGTTTTGAAATTTCTGATACAGATGATGAAACTGATCTAATTTGATTTTGTTTGGATGTAATGAAATTGATTCGATGTGATTTGAACACGGAAGCACAAATGCACACATCATATGCAAACGCATATGCACACACATGCACACACACACATAAGCACGTGGCTAAAAGCATACACACACACACTCATATACAAACACATGGCACATAAATGCACACACAGATCTAGAAAGAAAACAAACTGGGGGAAAAAACAGAGAGAGAGAGAGAGAGAGAGAGACGTCTTGACAGAGAGGGTAAAATTTAATGAACTGGCCAAGGGAGGACTTTGAATTTGACAAGACAGAGGCAGACAGCGGGACAGGCAGATGTTTGGACACAGCGAGTCAGTGAACTCACCAAGAGCGGATTCACAACTTGATGCACGACGCGCACGTGAAATACGTTGCTCTGCGTTTTGTGGCATCGCGTGATTTCCGACGCTCTCCATTGGGCGTTGCCATTTTTCTTTCTCGTGTATATTTCCCTTCAGTTTACCCCTCACTCGAGAAGGCTTTGTCGCCATGTTTGGAAGGCAGGGCTATACCGTGAGTGAGTGTGAGTGTGTTTGTGTTGTACTGGGGGACTGTTCACCCACCCGAATACTGTCCATATTTTTGTGTTTTGCGGCAAAGCTGCAATTCGAACGATTCCCCTATTCAAACCCCATTGAGAACATTTCCTTTGAAAGAGATTCTTTCCGTCAAGTGGGTAACAAATGCCCACTTGGGTTTTGGACATTCCGGGAAAGGTCTCGTTTCATGCACCCCATATCCCTCTACAGCAAGTGCTTCCTAATGACAAGTATTCGGCCTATTTGTAACAGAGCACCATCTGTTTGTTGAGTTCTTCAACGGCTCATTTCGTTGTCGGTGTAGAGAGACTAGTTTGGCACAAAGCAATGAACGGCTGCCAATAGGAATACCTTCTTTTCGAACACTCAGATAGTGATGCCAGTTGCCCGCACGAAGTTGGCTGTCCTCTGAAGGTCCTCCAGGTCCCCGTAGAGCTTGGCCCTCGGAGCCACTGGCTCCGGCCATGTGTCCTGCCTGGCAGTAACATGGAGGGGAATACAGTCCTGAATAGGAATACCATTTTAACCGTCTTCCCAGCCCGTGGAGGAATGGAACACTTCTTTCCCAATGGAGTTTTTGATGCGCGCGTTATGTGTTGGAGAGGGGGGGGGGGGGGGGGGGGGAGTTAAACGTGGGCAAGGTTGCCTTTATTTTCCACATTTTGTTTTAACTTAAACTTTTTTTTTGTCACCTTTAACGCCAGGTTCTTGTTGGTGGGGTATTTAGCTGTATGTTGTCGGGGTCTGCTATATCCCTATTGCCCGTTTGATCTGTCGGGCGGGTCTGTGGATGTTCCACTGCTGGGACACATGGTAACATGGACAGGGGGTCAGAGTGGACTGTACACAGAAAGAGGTGGCGTGCTTGTGTGCATGAACACAGACGCCCCCCCCCTCCCCCCTCCCCACCACACCACACCTCCCTCCCCACCACACATACACACCAAACAGTTGCAATTGTATGGAATGTTAGTAGTAGTATAACCAAATCTTGGGTATTGAAGAGTGCCATTTGAGGAGTGCCAAATGCGCCCAGTTTCTTCTTGTGGATCCATTGAGGTGTGTTTTCCCGATTCCTTTGGGGATCCATTGTAATGTGATAACGGATTCGGGGGCCTGATTGGTCATACTGGTGGGCATGGTCATTGGAAGGTGTTTGTTGTTGGGATCCAGAGTCTCCTTTTTGCCGAGGGATGTATGAGGGCTGGCGAAGACGGTACATATATATGCGGGCTCAAAACTGTCCAAATCCGACCAGGCACCGCCTCAGGGACAGGCGACTTTATTACAACATGGGATAATCCATTCTCCCCTTTTTTTCCATCTCCGCGAACATTCCGCACAGCTGCAGATAAAAATGAACTAAGAAATAGGGCTGAATGAGGGTTTCTGGTTTACCACTGGCTTTGGCATAAAATGACCATGTCCGGACTCAGCCGGCCCGGTGTAGCAGGCCAGACTGTACCCCGGCCAGAGCATGCCCCCCCCCCCCCCCCCTCCGTATGAAGTGGCCTAGACCAGAATATACCCCGGATATAAACTAGCCTGGGCAGCTGTATACCTGGGGTATAGTTGGACCTAGGTTAGTTTATACCATCTGGGCTATTTAATTCCCCGCACCCCCTTTTTCCTCTTAAATACAATAAACGTGCGCGCATGAAGACACGCACACTTGTGTCTACACGCAGGCGCGCGCGCACGCACGCACGCACGCACGCACGCACACACCATGGGAAATGATGGTTCAACAATATATCATAGCGACAATTTTGGACAAAAGTAAAATATCTGTGGTTAAAGCAGTAACTGAAAGTTGGGAAGACGAAAATGGTCTCCAGATCCGTTGCCTTAACTAACAGGTTTCAAAATTGTAACATATGCACTTGCAGTTAGACTTAAGAGATTCGTTAAAAAAACTGTTGAGCCAATGAAGACTAAGCCGATTTTCATAGAAACTATATTGTCTCCCAGCCTTATGACCTCAAACACCACTTGAACAAATTGGTGGCAGCAGTTGCTTTAGAACGTTTCTTCACGCATCAGTACACTTAGCTTGGGGCCACAATATAACGGCCAAATATTCACGGTGAAACAAAACTCACAAAGAAGCTGTCAATTATGAGGAATAAGATGTCAGATTGTTTCCCAACTGGAAGAACCCCATCAAGAATGACCGCTCAGTCAGTAGGAGACTGCTTCTTCATAGGAGATGCTCGTATGGGCCTTTCTACGCAACTTTTTTCTGTATTTAAGGGCCCCCTTTCTTTCGACATTCACTTTCCTTTAAACAGGATTTCTGTCCGTTGTAATTTCTTTTATCGTCAATGATAAGAGTGAATTAGAAAGTGGAAAGAAGGAATTCTGGTTTATGTACGGTTACTCGGACATGTGATTAAGATAGTAATTGTTACATTAGATTGTGGTCATTAAGATCAGGCGGGGGTTGGGCGGGGGGTGGGGGGGGGGATGGGGGGGGGGGGGGGGGAGGGTGGAGAGTTGGATAGCGTACAGTGACAAAGAAAATAGATACAAAGTACTGCTCAGTGGTCTTTGGTGTCAATTTCACGTGGGAAAGAGCTGATAACGAATCTCAAAGTGTAAAAACATCAACACTTCTAGTTTCTGTAGGTGTCCAGCAGGCTTAAAAAAAGATGCAAAGCATATAAACGTACTCCCAGTTTATCCTGAATACGCGTGAGATATTCCATAAAGAGGAAAAACCGTCTTGGGCTGGTGTAGCCGTTGGTAATGGCTATTCTGGTAAACATCGGCCATCATCTGTAACCTATAATGAACGTTACTTACAAGTTTTCAGAAAGATCAGCCAAGTACTTTCTGAGATTTTCCATAAAGAAGAAAACCATTATGGGCCGTTAGTAGCGGCTATAACGGTAAACTAAAACATCGGGCATCATCCGTGACCCATAATCAACGTATCTACAAATTTTCAGAAATATCGGCAGCATACTTCCTAAGATATTCCATGAAGAAGAAAAACCGTTATGGGTCGTTATAGCTGTTAGTAACGGCTATAACGGTAAACTAAAACGGCGGGCATCATCCGTGACCCATAATGAACACACCTACAAATTTTCAGAAAGATCGGCCACGTGCTTTCCGAGAAATTCCATAAAAATGAAAACCCGTTATGGGCCGTTATAGCCGTTAGTAACGGCTATAACGGTAAAATAAAACATCTGGCATCATCCGTCGCCCATAATGAACATACCCACAAATTTTCAGAAAGATCAGCCAAGTACTTTCTGAGACATTCCATACAGAAGAAAAACCGTTATGGGCCGTTATCGCCGTTGATAACGGCTGTAATGGTAAAATAACACACCGGGCATCATCCGTGACCCATAATGAAGATACCTACAGATTTTCAGAAAGATCGGCCAAGTACTTTCTGAGATATTCCATAAAGAAGAAAAAACCGTTATGGGCAGTTATAGCCGTTAGTAACGGCTATAACGGTAAACTAAAACATCGGGCATCATCCGTGACCCATAATGAACATACCTACAAATTTTCAGGAAGATTGACAATGTGCTGTCTGAAAGATTCCATGAAGATGAAAAACCGTTATGGGCCTTTATAGCCGTTAGTAACAGCTATAACGGTAAGCTAAAATATCGGGCATCATTCGTAACCCATAGTGAACATACCTACTAATTTTCACAAATGCATGAGCTAGCGTGCGTTTCTATGCAGATGTGTGTTGTTTGTATTTCTGTGGACGTGTGTCTTTGTGTGGTAGTATATATTTCTTTCTCAACGTGCGCGCGCCCGTGTATATGTGTGTGTGTGTGTGTGTGTGTGTGTGTGTGTGTGTGTGTGTGTGTGCACCTTTTCATTCATTTATTTATTTGTACTTCCCCCCTCCCCCCCCCCCCCCCCCCCCCCCCCCCCCCCCCCCCCCCCCCCCCCCCCCTTTCTGCCTTGTGCAGTGCTCGTGAACCCTGTCCCATGTCCTGCATACAGCGTTGTGTGCACTGTATGTCTGTGTGCTTTTAGTACGTGTCTGAGTGTGCGTCTGTTTCCCTTTTTTTTCTTTCTTTTTCTTTTTTCCTCTTCTTGTAAATGGATCTAATTTTCTACTCTTTTAATTAAGGAGGTTTGGAACAGTTTCCAGTGGACAGGTTTTCTTTTCATTTTTTTTTTCTGCCATATTTTTTCTTTAAACGCAATAACAACTTTCAGTATCGAAAGGCCTAGGTATGACTTCTTGATGTCGGCTGGGCTACAAGAATAATGAAAATGAAATCACGCTGTTTTAAGTACCGGGTCTTTTATTACTCTTTGATACAGATAACTGGGTTGTGTTGCTGCCTATGTTTGCAAGGGCCACCGTTGTGGTACGCCATAGCAAATATTTCAGTATCCAACCATAATGTAATGATTTTGTTGTTGTTGTTGTTGTTGTTTTGTTGATGTCGAGGGTAGCGGGCATCTACTGATGTGGGCGAGTTTAAGTGTCTGCGTGAGCAAGCGTTCATATATGTATGCAGATGTGTTATTTGCGAAGTGTGTGTGTGTGTGTGTGTGTGTGTGTGTGTGTGTGTGTGTGTGTGTGTGTGTGTGTGTGGAGAGAGAGAGAGGAGAGAGGGGAGGAGGAGGTTGAGTTGAATAGATTGTTTTATGCCATTGTTTGAGTAGATGAAATACTTAATTTTTTTTTTCGCTTTCTGGGATGGTTTGGTGGAGAGATGTACGTGTGTTGCATTTAATTCTTGGTTGTGGTGTGTGTGTGGTGTGTGTGTGTGTGTGTGTGTTGTGTGGCGCGCGCGCGCTTTTTGTATATGTGGTTCGTATGATATTTAATATTTTCCTTGTCAGTGCAGTTGTGCTACTTAAGTAATTTTGGAGTGTTTGAATGAATTTCCTGGAACTTTTTTTCCGATGGAATTAATTTCGACTTTGTGGAGCCCTGTATGACCGCCTGAGGTTTGAAGGGTGTGATGAAAATTGAAAATGAAAATAGTGACTTGCTGCTTTTGTTGCTTTAGTGTCTGCTGGGTTGTGTTGCTGCATTTTGCCAGGGCCCTTTGTCATTGCTGTCTCAGACTTGATATTTACATATTGCTTTTCCTATGCAGTGTGAGTGTCAGACTACTGTCTAAGTCATTTCTGGATGCTTTAGACATGAATCTTCCGTACTGCACTCTTCTCTCTCTCCGTCCAATGGACCTTAACGTCTTCGCACCTTTTCGGCGTGAGCCTGTCATACGCCGTGACTTCTGATAGTTGCTCGACTGAGCAATTGACCACACACTGATACAGATATAACAGTGAGCTTCTGTCCTCATCTCTCCAGTCACAGCTCTCGTCCTTCCACCATTTCCAGTTCCATCTTCTGCTCAGACGACTTCCATTGCTCCAGGCCATCAGACTACCGCAACATTTCCGGCTGCCACCCCGTACTGCCTCTGCTCCTCCCGCCAATGCGACCACGTCTTCACCTCGGCTCCTCTACGCACGGACTTCCTGTAGTTGCCCAGCCTGCCACCACTGTAAGATATACCATGAGCACGTCCTCTACTCCAGACACTCTTACTACATTAACGTGCACACTCGTCACCCCCACCTGTCAAGGAGAAGCCCTCACTCCTGAACTTCCGAGCATGCAGGACATTGAAATTCACCTCAAACACTGGGCAGCAGCACCCTTCTGGACTGAATGAGCGAGCTAACAGACCCCCCCCCCCATCCTCCCCCCTCCCACCTACTCAGATACTTGAATGCATGTGTGATGTGGCGTGTTTTTGTGCCTGTATACATACGTGTACGTGTATATCCTTTTTTTTTTTTTTATTAATTGATCGATGTATTCTAGTTTTAAGTATTGAGACTTTATTCCTGTCGGTTTATCTAATACACGTTATCAAATTTCTTGTTCGGTTCATAATAGCTAGAGTAGTATTAGCGCCTCTTAGCATGACTCTATATTTCTCTTATCTATTGTATTATCTACACCTTTTCTGTTGTGGTGCATTCCATGTAATGTCCCACTCACAGTGGAACATGTTCTTTTAGAGTGTTGGGATTTGCATGATGTGAGACATAAACATTTTACAGCACACTCCATGAAAACCTTGCTCAGAGATGTCCCATCTGATGTAAACTTTGAATTTCTGGAAGAGATTAACATGTTTCACCTGATCTAAGATTCACGGAAGAAAGATTCTTAAGGTTTTGGTGTGTTTTTGGAAGGTGATATTTTAAAGGGTTGCGTGAATGTTTGTTTTTTTTCAAAATGACGTATGAGTTGACTTGGACACAGTGACGTCCTGATATGGCCCGATGCGGTCGGCTGGGCTATAAGCAACATTATTCAGTCTTTTCTGTTGCGCTGCCATTGCACTCGTAGCACAGCAATTTCAGATCAGTTTTCACAGGCCAGTTTACTTTGTGCATATTGACTGCCCTCCGTTATTGAATTTTGCTCATTTCCCCTTCAGTTGTGGTACATTGTCATTCCCATGCTGACTGCTTTCAGGGGACTTCTGTTTTGTGCATGGATGTTCACTGTTCGTAAAGGCTGAAGAAGACGTGTGTATCGAACATAAAGTCTGCGTTGGTTCACACTTTTTGTGTATTTCTTTGAATTTTGACCATGCTGTCTTTGTTTTTTTTTTGCCCCACACTCCTACCCTTTTCTATGTATATAGTCTGCTACTGGGTGACTTGAACTATGATTATTCAAACACAAGCAGCCTGGCAATTATCGTCTGCGCCGTTTGGCCTGCACCGACATGTTCACATCGAAGACATTATCCTCTCCTCGTCAGCATCACACGACCACATCTACACAGTCTTTAGTCGCATAGTAAAAATGTCCCGACTCGAAAAAGAGTAAGTGTTACTTTCCCATAAAACGCAAATGGCTATACAAATCGTCAAAATCTCTTCAAGCACCACACTACCGTTTACTACAGGTCTTTCGAGCACTTCAGTATAATGTATTTTGACATGATTTGATTTTACGGCACATTTTATCAGTATTTAATTTTTTTCTTCAGATCCCACTGAAACGTTAGACGCCTTCAATGATGCAGTAGAGAAACATGCATGACTATGGCAAAAGAGTCAAATGCTGGGTCCTGCATCGCTATCTCACTTCAGAAATAATTTAGGCCATGAAATTCCACGATAAATGCTTTGCAGGAGTGGCGTTCTTACAGTGTCGGAGGGCGTGCGTGGTTCAGTGATCCCTCGAGCTATGCTGACAGGGGCATTGACATTATTTGGAAGGCTGTATTCTAAAATACTGGTAGGCCTGTATTGCCAAGTCGCTGATTGGCTTAAACACAACACTGTAGGAGTTGATGTTCTTGGTAGGGTCTCCCATGTCGGACAGATTAAGGGTGGGGGCTGTGACAGGGGGTACTTCCATCTTCTGGATCTTTTCTGTCTTCTCCCCTTCAAGCCTTTTCCACGATTTTTTTCTCTGTGGTCTTCTTTAGACCTGCATGCGTTTGCCGTGCAGTACGTCCTGTGGTGGAGGGGAACGAGATCCTGAAGACTGAGAAAGCTGGTGCTCTCAAAAACATCTCTTTGGCTCGGACCTCTCCTAGACCGGAGGTATTGGTCCACGGGTCCCCCGTTTGGGTTTTGGTCAAGGCAGACTGGCAAGGTCCAAGGTTCTCTGTCACTAAGAACTGGGCATGACCAGTGGGAGTAGGGTTAGCTGGTTGCCGTTTGTCGTACATATTTTTCCCGAAGCTTAGAAGAGGTCAAGACACGATTCTTGGCCCTGGCCACCTCGATGGACTCAATTGCAGGTGATTGCTGAAGGGATGAAATCTAAATTTAAACAAAATGGCGTCTTTGCATCATGCATCCCTAACACAGAAAAGGCCAGAAATAATTTAGCAGAGGAGAGATTATCACGTAGAATCATTCAGAATCAGAGGCCAGACACTGGTTTTGAGGCTTCGTGGCTGTTGGTAGGGAATACTGATAAAAACGAGCCTTTGTTGGCACAGGGCTCCCTCACAATCCAGAAAAGCTTTGAAAGTTTGTCATGAAATCTTTGTCGTATTACTACACACACACACACACACACACACACACACACACACACACACACACACACACACACACACACACACAATAAGTCGTCCACACCGCCCACGGAGTTCTTTTTTTTTTTAATTCCAAGCTTTCGCCAAAAGGCTTCTTCAGGAACCGATGGTACTTGCATCTTATGATATATATATATTATATATATATATATATATATATATTATATATATATATATATATTATAGCTTCCTCACTTCGATCCAGAAACACTGAAACAAACCATGTACGTTCTTAATAGGAATAAATGGGCGAGATGGCTGCTGACATGTTGCTGGAATATTGAGATCTGAATCCAAGAGTTACAAGTTGAAGACCTGGCAGTGTTTGTGCACCGGGTGAGGTGGGCGGGGGTGAGATTTGTCCCTCTCCTAGTTCATCATAGGTGTAGACGTGGAGTAACGGCCGAAGCCGGACCCATCTTGTGTCAGTGCATGCAAGGCCGATCATGGTCCCGCATCCTATATTTCCCATTAGTTCTCTGTAGATTATGGACATCCAAACTATGAACCACGTGCAAGGATCTTTGAAGAAGAGCATTGTGTTTAGAAAACACACTCTACCCCCACCACCGGCTGCTAACCCCCGGTCGCCGTATGGGAGGAGAGAGAGAGAGAGAGAGAGAGAGAGAGAGAGAGAGAGAGACAGAGACAGAGAGAGAGAGAGAGAGAGAGTTGATTCAAAATTAATGCAAACTTAAAAGAAGATTTACCGTTCCACCGAGCGAAAAAAAGGAACAAATTACACGACAAATCACGAGGTGTTTCGACCGCTTTGGTCTTCTTCAGTCAAGACCAACAACATTCAAGACAATGAAAACGAAGAATGGACAATCACTTATCTCCTCAAATTGTGCGCAAAATGGATGTGACTCTTCTAGGTTTGTTTCAGTTTCCGCCTTACTTTGAAACCAAAATTTGAATTGAAAAAAAAATGAACAAAGAAAGCCCATTGAAAACGCTTTGTAGAGAACAATCCGAAAACACAGGGGAAAACTCGATTTAAAAAAAAAAGAAGAGATTATTGCACACACTATGCAGTCTCTCTCTTTTCTCTCTCTCTCTCTCTCTCTCTCTCTCTCTCTCTCTCTCGCACGCACGCGCACACACACACGCGCGCGCGCGTGCGCACACACACACACACACAAACATGCGCTGTTTTGCTTTTACCGATATTGATCATGGTCACGTACTCGGACAACACACACACACACATACACAATCGTCCCGTCATACACACCCGACCTGTAAACCAAACTGGCCACATGAAGACTTTTCCGCGGCCAAGACCACCGTGATGCTCCGAAGAACGACGCTGTCACCTCGATCAAACAGTAAAAGAACTACAGAACACTCGGAACACTAAAAAACAACAGAACACTCGGAACACTAAAAGAACTACAGAACACTCGGAACACTAAAAGAACTACAGAACACTCGGAACACTAAAAGAACAAACTCGGAACACTAAAAGAACACAGAACACTCGGAACACTAAAAGAACACTCTGAACACTAAAAGAACTACAGTACACTCGGAACACTAAAAGAACTACAGAACACTCGGAACACTAAAAGAACTACAGAACACTCGGAACACTAAAAGAAGTACAGAACACTAAAAAAAAAATAAATAATAAAAATAAAAATAGAAAGAAAGAAAAAATGTCGCACCGCACACTAATGCATGCACTTCGTTGTCCCTCTTCCACCCATGAAAGTCTTAAGAACCACCATCATGATCTGGTTCAGAGCCGTAAGCTCCTAACGAAAGCTAGATAGCTCTAGAGAACCATCATAGTATCACACTCTTCCTTTAGTTTCGTCCTCAAGGTGAAGAGCTCGCGTATCCCTATCTAATCCGGGGTTACTTTTAAAGTAGACTGCAATGGTTGCACAAGCTTAAGTCGCAATAAGAAAACAAATGACGAAAAACTAATATTTGTTGTATAGGTTCCGAATAAATATAACAATCATAGACGTGAGAAGCATCAAATGAAACGAAAATCATTTGGAGTTGAATGCACTGTTTTTGGGGCCAGAACAGCTCAGTAGTAGAGCGCCGGACTCGTAATCTTGGGGTTGCGGGTTCGAATCTCCGCTTCGGTACAGGGGGATTTTTCCGTCGGAGTTAACATTGGTTCTGACTCCATTTCCCATATAGTCCTTCGAATGAGACTATAAACCGAGGGTCCGTGTGTGAACGCACGCATAACATCTTGCACACACGTAAAATCCCATCACAAACTTTCGGAAGAGAAGGCCAGTTAGGCCGTTGGTATGAATGACACGTTACACATAGCATGCACCTTCCCCCGAAGCTGGAGTACGGCTGCCTTAATGGCGGATAAAAAAAAACAAAAACGGTTATACACACAAAACTCCACTCCCTTTGTTGGGCAGATGGGTTTAATACTTGCCTGTCTATACAGGGAGTGTCCACAGGAGTATCAGCCCGCGTACGCAAAAGAAGAGAAGAATGCACTGTTTTAAAATGAAATGATCCGCAGGCAGACATCAAAACATGAAAACAAGCGTATAAGTACTGTGCCGTCAGATGAAACGAAAACATTGTTAACGAGCGTCGACCTATTGGTCTTCCTCAAGCAGGACAGCAACAAACAACTAAACAGCATAATAAACATGTTGTGGCGGGGGGCGGGGGGAGGGGGGAGGGGGAGGAAGGGGGGGGGGGGGACAAACAAACAAAAGAAGGTGAACGATTCCCCAGTTACCATGAAAATGTCTTAAAGGGGATTGAGATGAAAGAGAGAGAGGAGAGAGGAGAGAGTGAGAGAGAGAGAGAGGAGGGGGGGGGGGCGGCGCTGGGGGAGGGGGTGGAATGAGAAAGGCGACGCTGAAATGTAGATATTAAATCCTTCACTGAGAGCAATGGGGGGGGGGGGGGGGGGGGGGGGATAATAGAATTCTTTATATTTTAAACAGAACCATCTGTTTATGCCTGACCGGCAAAGCTGACTTTCTTTCGTTTGCTGGAGGATGGCAACTCCTCAGTTGTCCCGGTCTTCAGTAATGGTGGCAGTCCAACCACAATATCAAATACAGCAAAGTATTTGATGTGTACATTTCAACGTCGTCTTTTTTTCTTTTTTTTTCTTTTCTTTCTTTTCTTTTCTTTCTTTTTTTTTTTTTTATCCCATCCCCCTACCTTCGCCCACCCCACACCCCCATTCCTTTCAATTCCATCCCCTTTAAGTCATTTGCATAGTCATCATGCTGTTTATCTGTGGGCTCAGTGCTTCAATTTTTGTTTTCATGTTTTAAAACTGATATATCTCATTGGGCGTTCAGCGGTCTCCCTCCTCGCCATCTGCACCCCCCCCCCCCCCCCCCTCTCTCTCTTCTGTTTTGTTTTTCGTGTGTGTGTGTGTGTTTGAATTGATCGGTACTTGACAAAATCTAGAGTGCTAGTCAGGTGGTGTTCGCATCACCCATTGTGCAGTTATTTTGTACTGGAATGTTTACGGAACATCAACGATTTGTGGTAATCAAGGCTTTCCTTTATTGATGGAAGTAAGAGAAGGCTACTCTTATACAACTCCCTTCCCCCGCCACACAAATCTCGATTAATTTTTTTTCTCTTTCTTCTCAACAACGTTTCATACTGATAAGGTTAGGTTAGGACCAGGTTAGGATCATGCATTCCGGAGTTGGAAAAAGCCTCCCGATTTTCGTATCAAAGTTCCATCTCTAATAAAGGCACTGCCTTTTTTGAAACCGGACGCTCACGCACTACATAATTTACATTTAGTTTGGTGACGGATGAACGAGAGAAGAGAGTAAACGCAAGCATGATATCAATTTTTTTTATGACATAGTTTTCATCATCATTATTTTCATAGCGCTAACAAATTGTGTTTATTGCTCAAATATGAAGCCTTTAATTTTTATTTTTATTTTCATGGCATTACACTGGGGAAAAAAAATCCCAAATTAGAAACGAGTCCGACTTCCTTTACAGACGGCCATTTCGACACGGGTTTTGCGTATCCGTGGATGGTCCTTCGTTCGGGAGCACGATCGACAGTACAAACACTTTAAACAAGTGTTTGTTATAAACGAGAAAGATGGGCCGTAAGTTTCTTCTTAATGACAGATTTCTTGCTTATTGAAGTGTTCTGTTTGTTGAATGAACAAATACACAATGCAAAGCATGCTTTACCGGTACTGGTTTTGCTTACGTGTCACTCGCTCTCACGCGTTCAGTAAGCTAGTTTTAATGGCTTTTCTTGCTCTGTTCTCAGTTGTTATATGAAAAAGAATCCCATTGGCAAATTGGTGATCTTATTGGCTGTAATAGCTCATAGTATACTGTAAATACTCGTAGTTTATCAAATTGTCCCATATGTTTCAGTTAAATTCTTGGAGTTCGTGAAGCCGTTTTGCTCGGTGTTACCAGAGATAGCAAAACCGGACAGAAAGGTAAGGATTTTTGGCTAAAATTAGACACAGTAAATACCAATAAAATGTGATTAGCATTTTTCCCGTAACTGCCTGGATAAGATGGATTTATCATGACAAAATATTGTCAGAACAAATGCTGGACTATTGGTAATCAACTTTCGGAGGGGTTACGGTTACTCCACGCCCACTCCCGGCCCTCCACACGCAACACAACCATTGAACTGATCATGATAGCACATGTCCGACTCAAAGATACCTTCTTGTCATGGAATGAATTCATGAAAAGTGAATACGTAAATATTCTATGCAACATCTGTTCTACAGCACATGGGTGGGCGTGTCTTTCTCACTTTCTTAATCCTCTTCATCCCGCAACCCGAGACATAAGGCGCCAACAAGCTCCCTCCAGCCCGCTCTGTCCTGGGCAAACCAGCTCAGTTCATTCCAAGTCTTGCCTGCCTCTCTCATCTCCTCCTCCACTGTCCTCCTCCAGGTGCCGAGTGGTCTGCCTCGCTTCCTCTTCCCCGGTGGTGCCCATCTCAGCGTAGTATGAGGGAGTCTGGTCTTGTCCATCCGAAGGATGTGTCCCAGCCACCTCCACCGCCGCTGCTTCACCTCGGCCACAATGTTGTTTATGCTGGTGCGCCTTGACACTTCCCTGTTGGTGACACGCTGCTGCCAGTGAAGTTTCAGGATTCGGCGAAGACACCTTGCTTCGAAGCCTCTGAGCCTACTCTCAATCTTCTTGTTGGTTCTCCATGTCTCTGAGGCATATAGGAGTACTGAGCGTACGTTGGACCTGTAGATCTTCAACTTGGTTTGCAGGACAGTTGACTTCCAGTTTTTCAACCCGCTGAATGCCCGGGCTGCGAGTCCTATCCTGGTTGAGATCTCTTTCAATGTTGCTGTCGGCCGAGATATAGCTGCCGAGGTACTTGAAGTGTTCCACCTCCTCTAGAGCTGAGCCTCGCACACTGGTCTTCTCTGCGCTCTTCGTCTTCACCTTCATGATCTTGGTCTTGTCGGGGTGAATGAGTCCCACACTGCTGGCTATTAGGTCCACTCTTGATGTTTTTTCCTGGATGTCTTTCTGGGCGTGCGACAGCAGTCGCAGTCTTCAAGCCTGGCTGTCAGTCCCCATACAAGCCCTATCGCTGGTGGCCTTCCTCATCACCCAGTCAATGACAAGGAAAATTGTCGGCGAGATCACGCAGCCTTGCCTGACCCCGGTCTGCATGTGGAACCACTCACTCTGCTGTCTATCATGTCGCACACAGCACAGGTTGTCTGCGTATATGTCCTGTAGGATGTTGATGACTTTAAGAGGAAATCCATAGGCTTCCAAGATCTTCCACAGCGAAGGATGATGGATGCTATCGAAAGCCTTTTGGAAATCGATATAGTTGATGTAGAGTGATGAATTCCATTCGATGGACTGTTCCACAATTGTTCGTAAAACATGTGGGCGTATCACATGCAGCCAAGCACAACCCTGTTGGCTGTTCCATCGAAATGCTGGTTCATGAGCCAGTCTGTTGACCATCATGTGTTTACTTTTGATTCCTTTAATACGACGATTGGCAGGGTCAGAAACAAGTTCACAAGCTCAAAGAGACGGGATGGTTTAGAAGAAACGGAAATGAATTCCGAAATTGAAAACCACACTTCTGCTGCTGCAGTTTGTGGATTTCAGTTTTATCAGGAGGGTGTCACAACATGTGGACTAGTCCATACAATGCTACACCATATCTGCCATCCATCCAGAGTTAACCCAGAACATTCAAAGAGTATGCACAAGCTAAAACTACTGATCTTTGAATTCACCTCCAGCCTCATCTTGTGGAACTGGAAGTCTAGAGAGAGATGGGGGGGGGGGGGGGGGGGGGGGATCAGTCAGGGAAAGGCAACAATTTTATTACTGCTTCTGGTGTTAGAGGAATATTTGCGGTGCAGATGAAATGATAGAAAATTGTGTGACTCTGATTATGTTTAAAGTATGATCATTCTTTACTACATTAAAGATATTGATTGAATTTATTGCATGACGTGACTGATACTGTGAATGGACATTTTTTTTTTTTTTTTTTTTTTTTTATATATATCAATCGTGTGATATTTGCTACAACAGTTACATCTGAATAAAGTGTTTGTGACTGGAGTTATTTTTTCTTTTTACAGAAATCTTTTATAACTATCAAAAGTATCATACAAATGTGAGTGGCAGATGCCATTGTGAGCATGATAGAATTACTGTCAACTGGTGTTAAAAGTTTGAATAACACACACACATGCACGCACACATGCACATGCCATTTAGCCTCTTTTCAGTTGATTTTCTCTTTCAGCTGAATGCCTTTTTTAAAAAAAATTCTTTCTGCTTTCAGTTGATCTCCTCTTTTTTGGTGCTTGCAATGAAATCTTTGGAATGCCGCTCTGACTACATTTTTTTTATCCAACTGATAATATACTGAAAATGTTTATGAAATGTTTATGAACATCAAAAAAAATGTACTTGAAAGTAGCACATCTTATTTTGTGATGTAAAACAGATGTTGTAGATCACTGCCTGTTGCTTTTTTGCCCCGAACTTCTGTTGCACCTTCCACTCCTGACTGTAGTTACTATTTTTTTCCTTTAAAAAAAAAAAAAAAAAAAAACTTTGGGAAGTTTCAAGAAATTACCATGCCTGACACACACACACACACACACACACACACACACACACACACACACACTCTCGTCCACGTACTCACACACGGATGCAACACACACACACAGACACACACACATAAGTGCGTGCGCGCACCACACACACACACACACAGACACACACACACACACCACACACACACATATATCGAGCTGACGTTCATGATTGAGCAATGAAGCTATCGATTTTTACTGCCACAAAAGGCCTGCTTTATCAGCAGATCCTTACCTTTGGCTGAAGGACCCTTAAGTATGTGTTCTGAGTGAAGGGTCCATCGATTTGAACATGTTGCATCCAGATAAATATATATGCCACTAGCCTCGGTTTCAGTATTCAACTTGTTCAAACAAGACTTTCAGACCACTGATGCAACCATGTTAGATTCAGGGGATCTCTTTGGCCCAGGGCTGAATGAATATTGCTGAACCAAATTAGAAATTTATGATGCTTTGTTAGTGTCAGCAATTACCTGTAGTGGAAGACCTTTTTTTTTTTTTCAACCCCAACATGCATGGAGCAGTTCAGAGTAAAAACACTTTCCGTGAAAAGTCAAACTGCCTCCTTCATTCCCTGTCCCTTGCATGGTGACTAGTCTAATACAAGTTCCACAGTTGTGCTGAAATCTGCGCTTTTGGGACCCTGTTGGACTGTTTGTTGTTTTACTATTGTCCCTAATGTACGAGGGATAAAAAGTTGCTGTATCTCTGTCAGTAACATTTTACAATTGTCCCTAATGTACAAGGGATAAAAAGTTGCTGTATCTCTGTCAGTAATAAAATGTTTATTCTTTGAATTTTGCAGATCCAGTTCAGAGAAAAAGTGCTATGGACTGCAATCACATTGTTCATCTTTCTGATCTGTTGCCAGGTTTGTATCAATGTTGAAGGAGAAAAAGCGAATTGCTTGTTTTTATATTAACCAGAAAAGCAACCAATGATTGATTCCATTAAAACAGCTGGTAGTGGGATAGAGAAGAATAGATAACATTGATATGATTAATGATTGTAGTATTTATAGTAATAAGTTTTTAACTTGGTGATGATTTGCGGGAGTTCCAGCTTTGGCTCCTCAACAGCAAATAGGCTGTGATATGTCAAATTGCAATTTTGGCAGTATGAGTGGGGGGGGGGGGAGTAAGCATTTTGAAGCTTCAGTGCAGTAGAAACTACGCTTGCCATTGACTATTAAAAGGTTTCAGTTCTTCCATGTAAACGAAAAACGTTTTCTTTGACACTAAAGGACTAATGATTGACAATGTTGGTTTGGGACAGGTCAGAGGTTGCTCTTTGCCAAACAAGATGTTGAAAGAAGCAAATTCTGAGATGATCCAACTTGAGATTTGTGAAGGATCTGACTTTGAATGTGTACTACAGCTTTGCCAACCAACCAGAATTTCTCTGGAATTTCCCATATTTGGAAATTATTTAGAAATCCTTGATTTAGAAAACAGATATAGAATTTCAAAATTTTGCTAACAAATTTGGCATTTTGGGAGTCAAAACTTAAGGTGGATGATAAAATATTGCAGAATATAGCCCTAAAGATCTGTGGATGTTGGCAGTTATATATATATATATATGTTATATGTGAAATGTATTTTCTTTTTAAAAGCCACATTTTTCCAGCTGAAACAGTGGGGGTTAGAAATGCTTTTAAGTCAAAAGACAAACTTCCCCCTCTTCAGCCCAGCCCACCTCCTTCATCTCCTGGTTCCTGAATTTTGACTGCAGACGGGTGGCAGCTGTGACAACTTATAATGACAAAGAAAGTAATGTTTAGATGGAATGAAAAACATGTTCCCATTGGATTTACTGCTCACTATACAAATATTCTACAGACTGCCTTTCACAATTAATCATTAAAAAAAAAAAATTGGAAAAATTTCTTTTTTTTTTTTTTTTTTTAGTTAGTGACTCTTGTTTTTAATAGCAGATAATCTGAGAGATTTAGAAGTAGCTGTCATGAAAAACCTGTCAGGACGTTTTAAGAATAACATGATTGACTTGTATATATATATAGTTCAGAGATACATGGTTGTGGCTCTGATGTATCGCTGTAGGCTTTGTCTTTTTGTGTCTGTTGAATTCTTTAAATGTGGCCAAAATGATGATTTTTTTTTTTTTTTAGATGAAAATGAGCCTGTTTCTTTCCTTTTTTATTTTAGTACTTGCCCATCAAGTAAAAGCAAAAGGTCAGACAGGAAGAATTTTAAAAAATCATTGAAGAAAATGCACATGAAGTTATTAATTACTTTTGTTTTTACTATTTCAGTCAGTAGGGGTCTGTAGGACAAATTTCATTGTCTTTTTTTTTTTTTTCATGAAGACTCTTGTATGATGTTTGAATTATTTACCATACTGATCTGTTGCAGTAGGTGTTTTGCCTGCTGCTTGACTTGCCTGATTTTGTTTTGTAGTGTCATTGCATACGGTATCATGCAGATGTCCCTGTATCTTTCTTTTTGCTTTCAGATCCCATTGTTTGGCATTGTATCATCAGATTCTGCCGATCCTTTCTACTGGATTCGTGTGATTTTGGCATCCAATAGGGGTGAGTTCGTTGACTGAGCAGCATATCCTCTGAATACCAGAATAAGTGTTTATCCTGCCCTTGGCTTAGTGTGGAGTATAGGGGTATCCGCCATAGTTTTGATTTCTGTTGTCTCAGTGATAGTATTGTTTCTGATCATCTGTTTGTGCATTGCAGACTGTTGTATCATCTGAATAAAAAGAATTTGATTTTTTATATTATTAACCAGTGAGAAATGGTTAAATTATGTTACAGGTTATTTGATTTATCATAATTTGCAATCTCAGGGCTGCAAGTCCAGGAATAAATCAGAAGTCCTGGACAGAAACATGTTGGGAGTTTCAGAATCGGTGATATGTGTTCAAGTATTTTCAGGATCTGCAAAAAAAACAACAAAAAAAACAAACTCCAAACTAATACTGGAAAATGGTTTCAAGATTTCATACTGTTTTGTGATTCATTTCAAAATTGCTAGGAAGGCTGTAATTCAGTTTCAGAATTGTCAGGATGGCTACAGTTAATTTCAAATGCTAGGATGGCTACAGCTCAGTTTCAGGATTGCCAGAATAGCCACAACTCTCTTTCAGGATGGCCAGAATTCAATTTCAGGATTTGGCCAAAATGGCCACAATTCAGTTTAACAAAATCCAGTATGTAATTCAGACTATTGCAGGCGTTGGTTAATCCGTACACCACCAACCATTTGCTTATTTTCTCTCTCTCTTCAAAGCTTTTGCAGAGGGTAGTGCAGTCTCAACATGGGAAGCCCTGAATCTGCTGCTGCTGTCTTTAAGGGAATTATATGTGATCCTGAAGTAAAATGAATGACTAGCTGACAGGCAGATTCAGATCTGAGGAGTACACAGGAATGAGAGGGAAGGGGGTATACCAGAACTGGACAGACTGGCTTACCAAAAAGCTATGTGTACAAAAGAATGTTGAGTGATTCCACAAGAGGATTTGATTCAGAAGAATTGTCACTGAAAAATGCTGTAAATGAACACCCGATGAAACCTGTGTTTCAAACTAGTTCTAATGTGACTGAGAGAGCAAAAACATGATTTTTGCAGGTACGTTGATGGAGCTGGGTATTTCCCCCATCGTCACCTCCTCTCTGATCATGCAGCTGTTGGCAGGTGCAAAGATCATTGAGGTTGGTGACACTCCCAAAGATCGAGCGCTTTTCAATCGGAGCCCAGAAATGTGAGTAGGACTGTGATGGAAATTTGATTGCTTAGCTTCTGAGATTAATATTTTTGATCTGATCAAGATTTTACAAAGATTTTTAACTAAATTTCCAGTGTGTTTTTAGAAGGTGTATTTAAGGTTGTGTGATTGAATGAATCCCTGCTAGATTAAAAGTTCACTCTGTGAAAACATCTTCAAAACCATTAAGGCATTTCAACATGTATCAGGGAAATCTAATGATTTGGGGGTAATAATTAACAAAAAAATCTAGCTCAGAAACTACAAAAGATATAACAATGAAATATATATGATTTTTGAAGGAAATTGAATGAAGACTTTCTTCTTCTTCCTCGTTCGCCATCCCGTTAGATGAGCAGCCCGGTGTCCTCGATGAAGGCTGCCGTCCGTCGCAGCTCCTCCAGGGTGCCATACAGCTTGGCTTCCACTGCTGTCGGTGTTGGCCAGTACTTTCTCCTGGATGCTGCATACGTCGTACAGACTTGAAGGATGTGGTCAGTTGTCATTGGTCCCTCACTACAAGGGCACTCTCCACTCTGTCCAATGCCAAATTTTGTGTGCATGTGGTGGAGCAGGCGATTGTGTCCAGTCCTCAGGCGGAGATCTTGACCTGTTCCCGTCGTCCCAGCAAATGGTATGTGTCTTCTGGGTTGTATTTGGGATGCAGGAGGCGCCATTTTATTCCTTGTTGTGCCTTGATGATTGTCTTAATTTCATCGTATGACACCAGGTTGTTGGCCTGCTCCTTCTGTGCACCATCTTTTGCCAGAATGTCCGCTTTTTCGTTGCCTCTGATGCCACAGTGTGCTGGTACCAGGCTGCTTCCAATTCAGTAGTGGGGCGACCATCCCCAACTCGGCGGGTCCCCGGGTGGCGGATAGGGGAATGGCCCTCAGATATGGGGGTTAGCTGCGATATAAGTCAGGCTTGCCTGGCAGAATAAGCAGTCCGGACCAACTGGCGATGTTCCTATCAGGACGGGGTGGGTCAACAGGTGGCACTGTTGTCCTCACTGAAATACCCCATGTGTCCTATGACGGGCTCATCATGCGGTCAAGAGGCGCGGTATAACCTCTAGCCCCGGGGTGGGATCCCCGGAGAAAACAATCCCCCTGTGCTCACAGGGCAGGACGCACGGGCCATGAGCTAAGGGTGAGGCACCCGAAAGAAAACTCCAGCTGAAGACGGAGGTATCGGGCCACTGGCGCAGCTTAAACCACGTTTACCAGCATATACGCTTCCATGATGATGCAGTCCACAGAATTTCGAATGAAGACTTTGAATCTGGTTGTTTATTTTAAAATTGCTAGAACTTAATTTAATTTAGATTTGGATGTACATTTAATTTGTCAAAACTATGATGGTACACTACATTTCAATTCCAGAATAGCACAAAGCATCAATTTCAGATGCAAATTAAGTTTCGGATTGTCCAAAATGTGCAAATCAGTTTACAAAATCAGATGTAAATCAGACTATGCAGGCTGGTCATCCGACACCACCACCACCACTTCTGCTTATTTTCTCCTCTCTTCCTAACTTTTGCAGAGCCGTAGTCAGCCGCAGCATGGCAAGCCCCTATCTGCGCTGCTTCAATCATATGTGACCATGAAGTAAAATGAGTGACTAGTCGACAGGCAATCAGTCTGGAACACAACTGAGGGCAATAACCGACACATACTGCGTAAAAAGTAGGCAATATACAATCTATTATTCACAAGAGATTTGAATTAAAGAATTGTCACTGAAAAATCATGTAAATGACACTGATGTAAATACTGTGATTTTCAACTAGTTTGTAAGTGGGGATCTGAGAGAGCAAACATGATTTGCGGTATCGTATGATGAGAATGGGTTTTCCCCCATCGTCATTCTTGATCATGCAGCTTTATGCAAAGACATTAAGGTTGTACACTCCACATTAAGATCCGTTAAAGCAGAAATGTAGTAATGACTGTGATGAAAATTTTGATGACTCTGGATTGACGATAGGACTGGAAAGATTTTTACTTTTTCGTGTGTTTAGAGTGATGGTTGTAGAGAATCCCTGCTAGATTAAAATTTCCTCTGTGTTTTTCAAAACATACTTCAAAACCAGTGTAATGCAGCATTGGTAACTGAATGAATCAGGAGAGAATATGAAGATCACATTGAAAATGAACCTCAGAAAGAAAGAATACATTTACCAACTATCATTGATTGTGTTCTTTTGAAAGGCAGTTTGCACATGTTCTGTGTGCAGTGTTTGGAATGGTAATGACGGTGGGTCAGGCTATTGTCTACGTGATGACGGGCATGTATGGAGACCCCTCAGACATTGGCCCTGGAGTTTGTCTACTCATTGTGATTCAGGTAAACTCTCCTCAGCATATGCATGCATAACATCATGACTGCAGACTGCATGACTTTTTGTTGCCTGAATACTAAAATTACAACAGCTATTCTTTGACAGTGATTCAGTGCTTCATCTGCCATTTTGCAGATTTACTTTCTTTTTTTTGTCTGTTGGTCTGTTAACAGCTTGGGAATAGTGCCAAGGACACAGTTGTGCTATCTTGCTCCGTTTCCTGATGTGATTTATATGGTTCTGTCTCCAAAGATACTCTTTTCATTTTTGAGTTGTGAGCATAAAGCAGAAGCTAAGTACAAATTAAAAGGTACTAATATGAATTTGGCCTTATGCATGAAAGACATGAAGACAAGCCTAAGAAATGCATCTTATTTTGTGAAACTGTGCAGCACTAGCAGTTGTTAGAAAGAAGGGAAAGGGGGGGGGTGGGGGGGGAGATTGTATGATATTTTCATGTAATCTCCACCCCACCCTCCACCCCCTTTTTTCTCCGTTTCTTTTTTTTTGTTTTAATCTTGACAAGAAGAAAAGTTTAGGATCAGCAAGAAAAAAGGTCTATTTGTGTAACCTTTTTTTTCAGCCTGAAGACATATGATAAGACATTTCCCACAAGCAAAAAAAAAAAGAAAAACATCGTAAGTTGTCTGTCCCAGAATGGAACAATACCAGTGGATATACTAAAAAGTCATGAAGAAAGCAAATGCCAATATCAGGGCTTCTGATAACGCAAAAAAAATGCGTACAGTATGCATTAAAACGGGCAAGGACCCATTGTATGCGTGTCAAACGCGTTCCTGGGGACCCCTTGACACCCAGGGACCCCTTGACATTTTGGGGAAGAACAGATGGGAAACGACAGCATCCAACATCGTAGCCTCTGACTGTTGTCGTCTCCTACAATGCAAGAGTAGCTTCCCTTGCTGTTCTTTACCACAACCCAATTCACTCTTGCCGGAAAGAGACCCTTTGGCCAGATTCCAAAATGTCTTTGACAGCGTGGTTAAAATCATCGTCGGAAAAACAAAAAAAAAAGGGGGGGGAGCAGAGGAGTGAGATAATGAAGATCGTGAACCCACACCATCGAGTACATCTACATGTGATGACAACACTCCCAAAAAGAAGAAAGTCTGAGACTACAATTCTGGGTGGGAGAAGGTGTTTTCCTGGCTTGAGTTTGACGAATTGTCTCAGGGAATGAAGTGTTCATTGTGTGTGAAGACTGGTCAGAAAAATACTTTCGTCAGTGGTTGCACAAACTTTCATAGAAATGCTCTAGTAAGACACGAGTTGACTGCCGACCACAAATCTGCCAGTGCAGCTAATAAAAGGCAAGCTGACATGACAAAATCTGTCAAAAAGGCCTATGAGAAGACTTCTCACGTGCTGTTTGCTCAGATGGGAGCAGCCCTGATCCTTGCAACAGATGACTTGCCTGATTTGTTTAACATGGAGGAGGGACCCCTTGAAGTAAGCCTGGGACCCTTGGAAATCTGAAAAAGGGGTCCCTGGACAAAATAAGTTTTATCTTAGCAGAAGCAAATGAATATTACATTATTCAGTTGCAAGAAGATTATGTGGGATGTGTTTCTTAGGCTGTCTGTACATGTTGCACTATCCTATCCACATCTATCCTAGCACGATATTCCCCAAAGTGGTCTGGCTACTTGATAGAAACATTCTAGGTTGCATATTGTCATGAATAAATCTCATTCCAATTTTGTAAATCCTAGTCAGTACAAAATCCATTTCCTGGACGCTCTTTGTCAGGCAAGGAGGCAGAAGATAACTTGTCAAATAAGATAAAGTGACTGACTGCCGTCTTCTTCAGCCAAAATAACTATTGCTTGTTCCTGTTTGGTTTCCATGAGGACCCAAGGTCAGTTTGTCAGTCATTCTAGCACATACCTAAAAAAAAAAACCCAAAAACAGCTGGTTCGCTATAATCCTAAATCTTGTCAGTGAGGATGCATTTTCCTCTGGTTTTCCATGCAGGCTGGGATAGAGGGATGTGGAATGGAGATGGGAAGGGTTGACCACTGTTTTGTTCAGGCTTGTACACCCAGCATGTCGCAAATAGTGGTCTGCACAGCTTCTATTGACAGGTCATTGCAATGACTTCAGTTTCTTTCATCGCTTTCATTCTGGGCATCGTAGCCCAGACACTTTTGTCTAAATAAGTTTGCGCAAAGTTGCGAGAGCTTCGTTAGCTTTTGAGGTAAGGTATTGTATTCTCATCCAACAGTGACTTGCTCTGCAAGGTCAAATTTTACACTCTGCATGTTTTTTTTTTGTTTTTTTTTTTTTCAGATAAAGATTTTGTGTTTTTAGTTTGTATGATATGATACAGACGAAATCTGCTTCTCTAGTTGTTATGCATCATTTATTTATTATACATTCTATCCATCAAGAATTCCCGCAGCAATGGCAATATGATGTGCAGTGAATCAGTGAGCCAGCCTTTCTTTGTCTGAGAAGATGACATTCAAGAGACTTAACATAAACGAAACTCTGATGATGCTTTCAAGTGACATAGCATCCTTGTTGCAGTGCACAATAAGTATCTGTCAGCTAGAATGGTCAGCGATGTCAGCGTCACTCAATCATCTCATGTACAATTGGTTTTGAAATGGGAGCATGGAGAATCCATATTTGATTTGCCATGAAATTCTTGTGTCCATGACACCAACATTGTGACAGAGTCATGTTATTGTTGTGACAGTTGTTTGTGGCTGGCATCGTGGTGCTGCTGTTGGATGAGCTACTGCAGAAAGGCTATGGGCTGGGATCTGGCATCTCCCTTTTCATCGCCACCAATATCTGCGAGACTATCGTCTGGAAGGCCTTCTCCCCTGCCACTGTCAACACTGGCAGAGGTAAGGGGAACGAGCCCACTGTGTGTGTGTGTGTTGTTGTTGTTTTTAATGTGGGTGCCCAGCTCACTATGTTGCAGAATGATTTAGGGGCTTTTTATCTGTGTGGAAATGTAATGGTGTATGGTTCACATTTGGCTGTATGGATAGATGGTTAGATTGATAGTGTATTAGCTGTTGTCCAGCCAGGGGAAATCCCAGGTTTCATCTCCTGACTTTGTTTTTTCTTTGTTCCTTTCATTGTCTGGTGGTTGATCAGCAGTGAAGGTGTTTTACTTTTTGTGTGTTTGTTGTGGAAGGAAGGAGGTGGTAGTTTTTGTTTCCGTCTCAGTTTGTGTGCCACTGAATACCCCAAAGCCACTCATTCTGGTTCCCAGTCTGCAGCCAGACCCTGGCTTATCCTGTCATAGTTCAGGCTCTGGCATTCCACAGGGAGCAGTCAGTGTGAAATACTCATGAGGCAGTCACCAGAGGAGACCTGCACTGCTGCTGAGCGTCTTTGGTTGTGTTCATTTGTGTGTGTATGTATATGTGTGTGTGTGTGTGTGTGTGTGTGTGTGGGGGTTTTCAGTAGATGTATGCCTCAGAGGATCTACTTCTCTGCTGATTTCAGCAAAATTTGAAAATGAGAATCTGTGGAAAACATTTCTGGGGGGGGGGGGGGGGGGGGGGGGGGGGGGGGGGGGGCAGGGAAAAAAGAAAGTGGCAGAGAAGGAAACACAAGGGAACATCAAAAAAAGTGGCAGAAGAACCAGGACACTAGTCACATGTAGGTATGGTAGCAGACAACTCTGGTTACAAATCTTTTTATAGCTTTTCGCAAGGGCTGGCAGTCACCATTTTGTCCACCCAACTGAAGGCAAGAATAATGTCACGCATTGGCAAGATGCTGCAAAAAAATTTTCAGATTGACAAAAGCTGTATGAACAAATGGTTCTGGTGGAGGTTGGTTAAAAAAGTGGGCAGTCCTCAACTTACTGCTCAGATTTGTGTCAGGTTGCAAATCCACCCCTCTCTCCCTCCCACCTCCTCCTCCTCCTCTCCCCTCCCTCCCATAGAATTTCAGAGATTTTTGTTTTTCCTCATTGAGAGTTCTATACCTAGAAAGACTAATTGAAAATGAAACCATGGTGACTGTCAAAAAACCCTGTCCTTTTAAGTGGGAGTTCCTAGTACTAGTATCAGGAAGGTGTCAAAAAACCCTGTCCTTTTTAAGTAGGTAGTTTCCTAGTACTAGTATCAGGAAGGTGTCAAAAAACCCTGTCCTTTTAAGTGGGAGTTCCTAGTACTAGTATCAGTAAGGTGTCAAAAAACCCTGTCCTTTTAAGTGGGAGTTCCTAGTACTAGTATCAGAAGGTGTCAAAAAACCCTGTCCTTTTTGGATAGATGGGATTCCTAGTACTAGTATCAGGAAGGTGACAAAACCCTGTCCTTTTAAGTGGGAGTTCCTAGTACTAGTATCAGGAAGGTGTCCAAAAACCCTGTCCTTTTAAGTGGGAGTTCCTAGTACTAGTATCAGAAAAAAGGATATGTACAGAGAACATGAATTGATATTTCTTTGGCATTCATAAGGATAAGATCATGTTCTTGTATTCGCCAGTCCCCTGTGACAGGCATTATTTTTGGAGAGTGGGATAAGAAAGAAAAAGGAGTTCAAAGAAAAAAGTATACATGTAGATTGGTTGATCATGACAGATGTAAATTCGTACGTAATGACTGTGATGATTTGGAAAAGGTTGTGGAAGAGACCTGGTTGATGATTGCTCTGTGCATCTTGTGTGTTCAGGCACAGAGTTTGAGGGTGCTCTCATCGCTCTGTTCCACCTGCTGGCCACCCGCCAGGACAAAGTGCGAGGTCTGCGGGAGGCTTTCTACCGTCAGAACCTGCCCAACCTCATGAACCTTTTGGCCACAGTCCTGGTCTTCGCAATCGTTATCTACTTCCAGGTCAGTTGCCACTTCCAGTGATCAGTGTGTAACGGTGAGGGCTTGGTACATAAGATAAGTACAATGAAGAAAAAAGAGTCTTGTGTTGTGTTTGTAGGGTTGTTGTCGTTTTCAGCCCCAGTCAATCATCAAAAATTAAGGAAAGAAAAATGCAAGTACTGTTCATGTTGAGAAGACATATCTTAATGTCTCGAACATGTATTAGTGATAATTTTTATGCGTCTGATGCATAAAATTACCATCTAAGGCTCTGGAGTCCAGGCCTGTGCATCACTAAAACATACCAAAATTTACCGTGAAACAATCACTTTCTTGTGTATGAATTATCCACCTCGATTGAATTCAATAAAAATGTATCTTTCCTTAACATTTTAGAACGTTCTGAATTGATAAACAACTCCCGCATGAGAATTCTGCTGAAACCAATAAGAGTTGTCAAAATAGACTGCCAGTCTGTGATTGGACCACAGGATGACATGATTCGGCCATGCGCAAAAAGCATGGCAAACCATATGAGATTCGACTTTTTAGAATCAAGATTGATAGTTCAACTGTGGCTTACAGCTGATAATCCAGGAAATGGAACAAAAGTCAAGGGATCTGTGCAACATAACCAGTTCCAACAATTAAATGAGCTGTGGATGTACAAATATGTTGCGCACAGCGCAAGCATGACTAACCTGTAGCACATTGTTTCATCAAAGGTTCCACGAATTGTCATCAATTCCCTGTTGTTTGACGCTTGGCTTTGGATGGTCATTGCATGGTGACTGGAATATAGTCAAGCAAATATTTCAGCACTGACAGAAATAGCTCACAGAGTGGAAATTCTGTGTTGATGGTTGAAGAGGACATCCCACATTTCAAATGTTACTGTTAAAATCCAGATAGTGTAGGTGCTCACATTTATTGACTTTAGCTGATGACACTTTACTAGCATTGGAACATGAATCTGAATAAATTATTGTTAGCATAATCTGGGGTGTTTTATTAGCTTTGTCATTACCACCTCTTTCTGTCCGTTTCTGTCTCATTCTCTTTCTCTGTGCATTTGTATGTGTGAGCCCAGTCACAGCGCGCTCATGTGTGTATGTGTGTGTGCACATGCGTGTGTGTGTGCGTGTGACTTTTAATACATTTTTGAGTAGATTTAAAGTGTGGCACCCTAAATATTTTTGTGACCCCCCCCCCCCTCCACCTGAATTTTTAGGAAATAATTATCACTGCATATTTCCTGTGTTTTCTGAAGAAACATCCTGTAACATTTCAGTAACGTTTCCAAAGAGCTCTCAAAAATGTGTTTTTCTTTGAAATCCTATATGAAGCAGACAGTGACATTCATCTGGTGCCACTTTATTTCATTGGTTCATTATCAGTTTGCTTAATGCTATAAGCGTGTTTTGTGTGCGTGTGTGTGTGTGTGTTTCACTGTAGTGCCTGTATAGAAACAGTCAACAGATACAGAGGGGAGATAAAACCGATTCCTGAATAGTTAACCTGCTGAAGAAGGGATGTGAAAACAGGATAGCCTATGAACATCCTCTTCCATTCAAATCAATCCTTGTTACTTTGACAGGGATTCAGAGTGGACCTGCCTATCAAGTCGGCCCGCTATCGGGGACAGCAGACATCGTATCCCATCAAGCTGTTCTACACCTCCAACATCCCCATCATCCTTCAGAGCGCCCTGGTCTCCAACCTGTACATCATCTCACAGGTGGGACACTTACTTAGGCTACTTTTCTTTTTTTTTTTTTTTTTTTTTGAGCATGTTCTATCTGTGGCCTTGATGACTGCAGAGTCAGGGATGAAGAAATCCCTGCATGTTACGTTTTATCATAGGCATGAAGGAAGGTCTTACTCATAGATGCAAGTAATATTGATGGATCACCTAATGGTTTCAAAATTGCCATGTGTATTCTGTCAAATGAAGGTTACAGAAAATTCAAAAAGAGACAATTCTTTTCTTCTTTTGAAGTACATTTTGTTTGGACATTTTTGTTCATGTTGTCAAGGATCTTTTCCACTCTTCCATCAAACTGATGAGTTGATTGTGGGTGGCCTTTGAAAGAATTCATTCTATGAATAGGCCATCAGGAGTATGTAAATTTTGCTCACTGTAATAAGCCATTGATCAGTGTTTACTTGAGAGTATATTCATTAGGGTTTTTGTCATATTTCAGCCCTGATGTGGCCCCTTGCGGTCGGCTGGGCTATGAGCAACATTATCTTATCTTATCTTGTCATATTTGTTTTTTATGTATATAATTGTCATGCTTAGGTATGTGTTTGCTTTGCATTGTGACTTTGTGTGTGTAAAATTTGCTGCATTTGGTGTGTTTCTTTGCATTGTTGAATTAGCATGTTGAGTTTACACATATGTTCATGCTGTTGTTTTTAACATGTTGCAGATGTTGGCTACCAAGTTCAGTGGAAATTTCTTCGTCAATCTTATTGGCGTCTGGGCTGTAAGTTGTTTTTATAAACTTGTTCTCGTTTCATAAGTTCCTGCTGAGTTGAAAATAAAACAGGTTTTCCCATCAGGTATAGTGAAGGGAGTTCTGTATGCTCTCATCCACCCACCCAAATGAGTATTTTGTGGTTTTCACATCCAAATTAAGTATTTGAGGAGGCTTTATGCTCATTTTTGTCTTTTATCAGGGTTTGTACGCTCCTTGAAACTCCTTGAATTCTGAGAGCCAATTTCAAGACCTTGAAAACCCTTGAAAATCAATAAAATGTGGTTCTGTTGACCAAACCTTGAAAACCTTTGAAAATCCTAGAACATTTTTAATGTGGCAAAAAGAAATGGCAGTTTGATTTTTCTACGTACACGTTGATGAAAAATTATTAGAAAAAAACACATTTTTACATTGTTGCAATCTGGGATTGTTGGGGGGGGGGGGGGGGGGTTAACCAATTTGTAACTTTGTCAATTTTTACGCATGTATTGTAGTTTGAATTGAAAAATAATCTTGAAAGCTCCTTGAATTTTGTTCTTGGGAGTCTGTAGGAACCGTGTTTATTGAGTTCCTATTTTGTTGTACAAAAAATCTTGGCAGTTACAAATAAAAGTGTTATTAAAAGCACTTACAAGGTGCCTGTCCTATGTATAGAGACCAAGTTCTAAGCATTTTACCATGCACGCTCTTGTTTGCATTTTACTTCTGACTAACCACACAAAATGCTGTTTTTGACTTAAAAGAGCAGATCCTTCTTGACATTTCAAACTTCAGCTTGTAGCCAGAGTAAAGCCGGGACATCAGTTTCATTTATCTTGTGACATTTGATTGAAACAGTAATGAGACTCTTCGGTGTAAATCCAGTGCATATTCATACCTTTTGATTGTTTGTCTTTACACCGTTTAAAATTGGTTGTTTGTCTTTACACCGTTTAAAATTGATTGTTTTTCTTTACACTGTTTAAAGTTTTCTAGTGCATGATTTACATGTCAGTTCATTATTTAACCTTATTTTTTGTACGGGATTAAAATTTCTGGGAAAGATCTTTGGATAATATTTTCTTTTTCAGTATTACAGGATCGATAAAGTTCTTCCAAATTTATGTTATGGTGTTTTTTTTTTTGTTTAACTTTTTCACATTGAAAACCATCATGATAGATCTGGTAGACAGAGATCCTTGTTCCACAAGATATTCATAGTAATTGTCTGTTTGGATGCAGTGCTGATTATTTCCTAAAAATTTGGGGGTCAGACTCGGTACGAAAAACTCTCTTCCAAATTTTCAGGGGGTCACAAAAATATTTAGGGGGTCACCATTAATCTCACACACACACACACACACACACACACACACACACACACGAGTGTGCTCTCACTGGCTCACACACATAAATGTACTGAGAAAGAGAGAGAAGTACATTAGAAAAGAGGTGTTTATAATAGAGATAGAATTACATTAGAAAAGAGGTGTTTATAGTAAAGTTAACAAAACATTCTAGACGGTGCTAAATATTATCTATTCATATTCGTGTTCGTATGCTTTAAAGTGTTGTCATCTAACATAAGTAAATGTGAGCACCTACACTGTCAGGATTTAAACAGTGAAACTTGATTTGTGGGAAGTCCTCTTTGATTATCATCACATAATTTCCACTACACGAGCCATTTCCTTCAATGTTGAAATATTTTATTGTGGTACCAAATTCCAGTCGCCATGCAATGATCATCGGAAGCCCAGTGGAATCTACGACGAAACTGTAGACTGGCCATTCTTGCTCTGTGAGCAACACACACATCCGTATGTCCAGAATGGAGCCATTTTAATTATCTGAAATGGTCATGTTACATAGATCGTTCGACTTCCATTGGCTGGATTATCACCCACAAGCCACAGCTGAACTGTCGGGATTTTGATTCTGAAAAGCCGAAATTCCTACTGTTTTCCTTGCTTTTCCCGCTTAGCTGAATCATGTGATCTTGTGGTCCAGTCATAGAGTGGATATAGCATAGTCTATTTTGACGATTCTTGTTGGTTTTCAGTAGAGAAGTTTTCAAGCGGAAGTGTTCATCGATTCAGAACATCGAGGAAATTTACATTTTTAACTTCGATCGTGCGGATAAGACGAAAGCCCTTTTGCATGATGCGCTGCTTTGAGTTGTAATGCGTATAGGAGGAAATCAGTGCGTCATGGTAAATTTTGGTATTTTTTTGTGACGCACTGGCCTGAATTCCAGTGCGTCAGATGGGAAGTTTATGCGTCAGAGATGCACATTTGTGCGTAAGAATTGTCACTGGGATGAAGATTTAGAGTGTGGCTGTTGAGAGGCTAATCACTGACGAGAAGTGGTTGTACTTTCAGCCACCACAGAGTTGAACATGCCAGTGATGTTCTTTTCTTTACTTGTTGTTTTCACTTTAAAGATCTTTAGTGAATACGGTGCTGGTATTCTGTCACAAATACCCTGGAGCTAAATGGTGTCAGGCTGCTGTTAGTCTAACAGTGTACAAATCGTTCATATTTTGATGTGAGTGTGTGCTGGCATGTTTGTGAGGTTGAAAGCCATTGATAACCAAAAAAAAAAAAAAAAAAAAATCCCACAGGACGTTGGAGGTGGCGGCCCTGCTCGGTCTTACCCTATTGGAGGACTGTGTTACTACTTGTCTCCCCCGGAGACGTTGAGCCACATAGTGGAAGACCCCATCCATGCCATCCTCTACATCGTCTTCATGCTGGGCTCCTGCGCCTTCTTCTCCAAGACCTGGATTGATGTGTCTGGCTCCAGTGCCAAAGATGTGAGTGACGCAAAAAGCAGACTTGTGTGCCTTCAGTTTTGTAGTGATTTATACACCATTTTAGAGGAAATGTCTATAGTTCCTACATTTCGAACAATGTACTCCGAGTGAAAGTAAAAGCCACTTTGTTTTCTTTTTAATGTTTATTTGAGTACAAGAGATTTCTCTCATGGCATTACAGGATAAGATGATGAATGGAATTTGTCACAGAAATGTTGGAACTGTTTTGTGTTAACAGTTCTAATCAAGTTTGAATGCAAATCAGTTCATGAGAAGCTCTCGCTCTCTTGTGAAAAACGTCAGTTGCAAAGAAGTTTGGAAAACACTTCAATCTTTGATGAAGAATATTCCAACAGGAAATTTCAGGTACATAGTTTTGAGACTGAATTATTTTAGTTCTGCACAGGAAAGGCGTGGAAGATGTCGGAAGGTTTAGGATATATGGAAGTTAAATTAAAAAAATAAAAAAAACATGTTTGAGATTAAGGGCATTAAGAGTTACTTTTGTTGTAATTAAGTTTACGGACTGGGTGCTAGATGTGTTTGCACGTGCATACGAAAGTGTATGTGTCTGTATGAGTTTTACCAGACGTGCTGTACATATGTATTCAGTACCAGGTTGCTGTGGTGTAAAAGATTGGGGTGTGATGTGACAGGTAGCCAAGCAGTTGAAGGAGCAGCAGATGGTAATGCGAGGTCACCGGGAAAAGTCCATGATAAAGGAGCTGAACCGGTACATCCCCACAGCTGCTGCTTTTGGCGGACTGTGCATTGGTGCACTGTCTGTCCTGGCCGACTTCCTGGGTATGTGCATCTTCTGCAAAGTATTTCTGTTCCGATCAAGTAAATATGAATTGAATGCCTAATCATGGCAAGCCTTTCACCACCTTAGGTCTTACTGTCAGAAATGTGGTGGTGTGAAGAACAGCCAGTTGGGAAAGTGTATTTGGTACCCAAGTAAGAAAGCAAGTTAGTATGAATAACTTCGTAGACTGAATAAAACTTGTTTTGAGAAGAAGAAGAAAAAAGTGTAACTTGGCATTGTCAAGACTTGCCTACTTAAAATTTTTTTGATTTCTTAAATTCCTATACTCCACCTCCATCTTCTGTCTTTAACCATCACTGTTACCTTCCTTTCTCTAAACCTTCCTATTTACACATTGTTAGGACATTGGACAAACATATGTGAATGTGTATTTGTGTTCTTGTTGAATCCGCATAGATTTTTTTTATCTTTACCAATTTGTGATCATTTCATTGCCTTTTAGAAAAGCTGTCAGTGGCATCAGATTGAATGAATTGCTTAGGTAAAGGAAGTTTCTAAAGACAGTATGATAAAGCTGACTTGTATGTTACCTTTAAATTGCTCTGAATGAATTGCTTAGGTAAAGGAAGTTTCTAAAGACAGTATGATAAAGCTGACTTGTATGTTACCTTTAAATTGCTCCGATCTCTCCAGTCTTTGGAATATCATATTCCTGTTACAAGACCCAGGAGAGACATAAACTATAGCTTGATTTTTTTTTGTTTTTTAAGTGTTAAGTGTGAACGTCCATGATGTTGGGTAACAGGTTAAATGTTAACCAGTATTCAACCTCAGTGGCATATAAATCCAAGGAAAACTTTGTGTTCATTTGATGGTCTAACTTTCACCGTTGAGCATTTCAATTCAGGGGATTTGTATGCTATTCTTACTATGCATATTCATGGACAATGGGATGAATTCATTATTTCATTCAAATTCAGATGTACATTTTCCAGTCAGTCACTTTCAGCATCGTCACTTGTCCTGTTGCCATCACTTTTGCCTCCCATATTACCCCCCCTCCCCTTTTTAAAAAAAAAAAAAATTTTTATAAAGCATTTTAAAGATTGGGAAGTACAAAATTTGGTATGTGTAGACTTCTATCAGAAAACTATGCTGGAGTCATGCCAGTTGTAGTAATGATGTTGAACTGATGTGTCTGCTTCCAGGGGCTATCGGCAGTGGAACGGGTATCCTGCTGGCTGTCACCATTATCTACCAGTACTTTGAGTATTTCGTCAAGGAACAGAGTGAAATGGGCGGCATGAGCACACTTCTATTCTAGTAGTGTCAAACACTTTTATTGCGTTCAAAGGTGATGGACAGGTGACAGCTCACTTCACACTGCTCCGAGCGGGCTGCTATTCAGGTGGATATGGAGCAGAGATTTTTGCCGGTCTTTCGGGCACAAACTAGTGACTTGCCTTGTTTATTTTGCACAGTTGTGTGTTTTTTGTATTTGGTGAATACTTGCAAAAACTTCAGATTACGGCTTTAGTTTTTGAGCTTCGAGTTCCACCTTCTTGAGAGAGTGTAAAAATGTAAGAAGTTGACATGAAAATTCGTGGATGTAGGGTGGGATTCTTATCTTTGGCAATGTTTCCATTCAGAGGTCTCTTTTGGAAATTGGAAGTGATGAGTCAACCAAGGCAAGTTGTGACCTGATCTGTTTGCTTTGTAAAAAATGAGAATCTGCTGATTTCGAGTGGCATTATTTTATCTGGCAATAGCTCTGTATCACAGGCTGAATGTTGGTGACTGGTTCATCTGGTTTGAAATTACCAGACATGAGGGACATTGGAAGAATGGATACCAGCATTTTTTTTTTTTTAATTTTTATTTATTTATTTATTTAAATGCTTCATGTTTTGTTGGTTTGTGAATATTGTTCTGTCTTCAACTTTTGATAGCTAAGAGGTAGAAGTGTGTTTTGCCATGAAAGTGGAATTTTGTTAAAGGAATAGTCGGCAGCAAGTGTGTTGGAGAGAAGTGTTCGCATCTGTTTACCATGAAATTTAACTGGATTTCAGGGTTTCTTTAGTGTTTTTTATTTCTTCTTCCCTCCCCTCCATCTTCAGCTTCAAGCAGTATTGCTGTTGTTATGTTGTAAGATCATGCCGTCTTTTTTTTTTTTCCAGTGACACTCAACGCAACATTGACATTTTATTGTGTAAGAAAAGCGTGCATGGGATGCCAGAAATGCCATCACATTTTGTAAGAGGATGAGATGAATGAGGAATAAACCTGTTGTGAGGCCAAGTACCTGGTGATATTTGACTGGAGTTGAATTTTTTTTTTTCTTTTTTGTTATTTCATTTTATTGCACACATGAAAATGTACAAAAACAACCATTAAGGGCATACTGTAGTCATTTGAACAAGTATATAAATGTCTGCCAAAGAGTTGCATGCAATGATACATTGACCAGGAAAAGCAGAGACAAAAAACAGTCGGCAAATACCACACACACACCCCTCCATCCTAACACGCGCACACGCACACACACAAGCACAGGCTTTCCAATGCAGATATAGACTAGTGGATGGAGGGTGGGGGCGAGAAAGAGATGACGAGCGGATGTAACGTGAAAAAAGATCGAATCCGTTACTGGTTTAACGCGAGTTGCTGAAGCTTTTACAGAAATATGACTTTCTATTGTGTCTAGCACAGTAACGGGCATGGCAAAGACTATGAAGTAGAAAAGGGTGTCCTAGTTTAAATTTATATTCAATGTATTCTCCATTTCTGACAGCATGTAGGTACACATTCATCATCATTGTGAGTATTAATGATATCTTTTTTTGTTCCTTTGGTACGGACAGGATTATATCGAGTGCTTTTATGTTCACTTTGACTTTACTGGACTGAATAGTGATGCCATTTTCCATACTACCATTTTTTCAGCACATTTACACACCTGTAAAAGTCAGAAAGTTTGTCTTTATATTAAGTCTGAATTCTTCGAAGGTAAGAAAGGTAGCATTCTCGTGTTACAGATGATGCACACCTCTGTCGATCCAGTGTTTGTAAGAAATGGCAAGATTTCCAATCTTGATCTTATTGTGAAACAGGTCCTGCAATGATTTCATCAGCTCTCTCAAGAAAGTTCTCAGTACGCTTCCAATGGTGTTTGGACTGTTCACATGTTCATAATCATAAGTTCACGTGTTTACAATTATAACAATCTAAATTTGGGTCCATATCTGAATTCCAGTCTCCACGTATAATCATATTCGCTATGACCCAGTTTGCTTATATAATCTTCCAATCCTTCATGAAATCCTGGAGCGTTATTGTTTGGACCATGTAAACTGACAAGCGGTAGATCGTTATTGAAATTGAAACCACTGTGAAACGGCCGTCTTGGACCTTGTGGACTGTTTTTACCTTGAAGTCAACATTGTTGTAAAACAATATTGCAATTCCTGTAGATTGTGTATTTATTGGATGCAAAGAAACAAGTATAACTCCAATAGCGTCATAGTAGGCATCTGACTCGGGATCAAAATGTGTGTCGCGAAGAAAGCATAATAATGGAATATTTCTCCTGTTGAATATCCTTTCTTTGAATTACCCAGCCCTTGGTAGTTCAAAGGTGCAAAACAGATCTTTTCCATGCGTAAAGTTGAATGTGCATTTCATGTTAACATGTCGACAGTACACTGTAAAACAAAGTGCACAGTCGAGAGTCCATAGAAAACGTTTGCAAAAAGAGAACAGATTTCACAAATGCTGTCTACCGGGTTGACCCAGACTGAAGAAACATGTAACGTTGGATCTATTCTGTGGTGTAACTTTGGACAGCATGTCCTAAAAGAAAACAGCAACTCAACACAACACACACTAACAACAGTAATATAAACAGGAAAACGGTAATAACTACAACTTTGTTTACAGGCAAAAGTATGTCGGCTGGCCAGTTACTGTGCTGCTAATCTCCATCGGATGTCGCCCGTGTGTGGGCAGTCTTTTACAAAGTGCACACACACACATTCTTGATTATCCGTCCACGCCGATGATTGATCATGCCCCGAACTGCCCCATTACATCAAGATCTACACGGATAAAAAAAACCCCAACCTCACCTCTTTAGATGCATTGGTTATGGCATTAATGGTGTTTCAGTACCACATGTGTATAGCACTGTGAGCAAGTTGATTTTGAGAATCACCTCGTTATTCTGCGTGCATGCATAACTCATAGAGCTGTGAAGGCTAATAAGTTGTTTGCTTGTGTGCATGCGTGTGTGTTTGGTGTGTGTGTGCGCGCGTGATACACCGCTGTAATGCAACTCAAAAAACGGGTCAGCAGAAGATCATTGCATTTTAGTTGTTTATTTGAAGGGTCGGTCCATAGATTCGAGTTGCTGTTAAAGTCTGTAGGCTCAAGACTTGGAATGCTGAAGAATGCTGTAGTTTCAAGACAGCTCAAGTTCTGAAGGAGAAATACTGAGCACTTGGAAAAACTAAAACTTGCTTCAAGCAAGCGACAGAAAAGCATCCAAAAAGGGATGCAATTTCCTTTGGGTGCTTGAATAGGGGAAGGAGTCAGAGGTTGTGTCCCTTTGCTATTTGATGGCATCCAATGAGTGATGGTCTGACCCCATTATGAACACCCGTGTAACATATCATATACACCTGTGTAACAGGAAAATTGATAAGACCTGACAGAGAAATCTCACTATTCACATAGCTGGAGTGGAGAATTCATCACTTAAGAGATGAGAGGATAGTAGGCCTGTAGTTTAAGTCTCGGATGTGGCAGGTTTTTTGTTTTTTTCCCCCCTTTTCACACCACCGCAAGTGACGACCTGAGTGCTTGTATTTTGGTAAAAATTATTTAATAAACGGATGTTTAATAAGCTTTGTGCACTCAGAGAATGTAAAAGAAACCATGGCAACAGTTGTCTCTTCAGCAGAAAAAAAATCATTTTGCAGGGTCACACACACACACACACACACACAGAGGCAGTGCTTTACTATCTAAGAAGCAAACAGAATTTCTCTTTATACATCTTTGCAACTATGATACTGTGTGGCCCCCTGGAAGGCTGATTCCATTTCATGGAGACACACATTTTTGTGATGATAGTTCTACAGTGCAGAATGCCATTGGGTAGCTAACTTAAAACTGACTTGGACACGATGCTGGGATCCGGAATATTGTCGCTGAGATGTACATAAGAAGGAATACACTAGCAAACCTAGTGTGGTCAATGTGAAAAGAAGTCTTAGTGATAAAGACCTGGAAATTTAAACAACAATCTCAAAAGCTGCCAACAGATTGTGTGAAATCGTTCTTGATGCACATCATAATTAGTTTTTTTCTTCCTTTCATTTTTTTTTTTTACTACCTAACTCACTCTGCCATCTGTATTGAGGCGACAACAAATTTAAAATCAAGATCAACTGATGAAGATAAGATGATAGCTGGACTGAAAAGACCCATCCAAAACCATTTTCACATTACCAATATATCCATCATATTTGATATAATGGATATATTGGTTATTCCCTTCCTCCGACAACTGGAAAATCCCATCATAATCAGAATCTTGGCTGAATCAAAAATCAATTGTTTGTATCGCAGGATACTGAAAACCTTGCTTTTCGTCAGTTCAAGATGGTACCCCAGTTCACACACACATACACACACACACAGAGCTTTGGTGCCAAGTAATTTGGTGCTGATGGGCAGACCGATAGGCAACTGCTCACTTTGTAACATACCCCATAAACACGTGGTAGCTCATGCTGCAGGGTTTGGTTTATCTCCATTTACCCCTCCAAAGAGATGATCTATTCCTACAAAGAAACTTTGTGAATTATTTGTGGAGCTTTCTTTCTGTCAACAGATCTTCTCGGACAAGGTTTTCAATGAATACAGCCCTGAATTCCACGCCTGAAGTCGAAACTACACTGACCCCTCACAGGCAAGGCGGTGTTACACTGACCCCTCACAGGCAAGGCGGTGTTACACTGACCCCTCACAGGCAAGGTGGGGTGTACACTGACCCCTCACAGGCAAGGCGGTGTTACACTGACCCCTCACAGGCAAGGCAGGGTGTACACTGACCCCTCACAGGCAAGGCGGTGTTACACTGACCCCTCAAGGCAAGGCAGGGTGTACACTGACCCCTCAAGGCAAGGCAGGGTGTACACTGACCCCTCACAGGCAAGGTGGGGTGTACACCGACCCCTCACAGGCAAGGCTGGGTGTACACTGACCCCTCACAGGCAAGGCGGTGGTCACTGAAGAAACTACACACATCCTGCTCACACGTTGGAGACCAAGCGCAGGCAGGACAGGAGATCAGAGGTGGCCTTTGTCGAAGGCTTCATGAAACCATCTACAAGTTTTGTTTATAACCACTTTGATACAAACAGTAGTAAGACAAAAAAAAACCCACAAAAAGCCATATGGGCAAACACACTGCAGAATGGCCTGCACATGTCCACCCTGGACAGCCTGTAAAATGTTCACTTTGTAGGTGCCAGATCACAACCAACACGCCAGCATGTCATGAATTGTGATCAGAAATATGTGTAAAAGAGTTTCGAGAACAAAGACTGAAGAAATGCAGTGTATCAGATGAGAAACGGTAAGGTCAAACTACAGTATAACGCCTAATGCACTTGGGGGGAATACACTTGCAAACCATTATCAAGAACATTGTTGTTTTTTCTGTCTCATCGTGATGCCACTTCAGTGGCATTAATTTAATTAATTGCATGCTGCTCATTTCAACTCCCCATTCCCACCCACACCCAGGCACGTCCTGTCACAGCCCTGAATCTGGTCATCTCCAGGAAGCGAGTCAAAACCAAGTCATCATGAGGCAACCCAACTGAGGAGACACTGCACTGCTGCCGAGTCACTTCGGAATCATTCTCCAAATTTGCAGATTGAGCAGAACTTGCCAAGTCCATGATCACAGATAAAATGTTTGCAAAGGAAAATAATTCATGCTGTCCACACACACACACACACACACACATCATTACACAATCCGTCTGGAATCACATGAAGTGGAAAGACATTAAATTGAAGAAGAACAACGACACACACACGTCCACACTTCAGAGTGAGAAGGCGTGTATGGTGAGTGAACAATTTCAAAATCTGTTAAAACAACTGTCTAGCCATCATCAATGGGTGTCAACACGATCAGGTAGAGAATGCAGCATTAGAAAAGAAAAAACAAAAACATCCACAACATTGAAGATATATATTCAGAAAGCCATCATCAGTAATGTGTCCAATAATCATTCTACATGAATGCTTTTGAAAAGAGTGTTGGTTTGAAACACCTGACATTTGCTGGAACTAAAGAAACGATGAGATTAATGTTTACGATAACTTGACATCTGGTGGTATCAACAAGAAAGAAACTTGACTCGTTGAATGATCGTTAGAGCTTATACACAGAAGAGACAAAGCATGTTTATCTTCACATCTGTTGGATCTAACAAGGAAGAAATATAGAGAGTTGAGTAAATGCCAGATACTGAACCTTCATAAATACACTGTAACATTCATAATACACACAGACAAACAACACACACACACACACACACCATTTTTATCAAAAATGCAGGACATACATAAAAAAATGTAAAAATAACGTGAACACAAAACACTATCCCTTTTTTTCCCAATCTCTTGGAATGTAAAGTTTATTACGAAGATAAAAACCATGTACCGAGTAACATTTCATTAATGTTAGATTGCAATGATGATCCAGAAGAAAGGAGTCCAAGGAAAATAAAAACCAAACCAGATTCATAACACGACAAAAAATGCCAGTTGCAAAGCGAGAGGACTGCAGGCGGAAATCTAAACAAATCTTAAATAAATGTTAGCAAACCGCCCAGAGAACGTGGACAAACGAGTCACAAGACGAAACACAACTAGTTTCGACCTCTTAGGTCTTCATCAGGTGAGACATTAACGAATAAAACAATGAAAATTCACTTAGCTTTGAATTCAACGCCTTCTTCCTTGCGCTGAACCCTACCAAGTGATCTGAAGCGATCAAAGCTAAGTGAATTTTCATTGTTTTATTCGTTAATGTCTCACCTGATGAAGACCTAAGAGGTCGAAACTAGTTGTGTTTCGTCTTGTGACTCGTTTGTCCACGTTCTCTGGGCGGTTCGCTAACATTTATTTAAGATTTGAAAAAATGCCAACCAACAAAATACCCAGTCAATGTATTCCGATTTTCCCTGTAAATGCAAGCACACTGCTTTTTGCTAGTCAACTGGACAAACTGATTTGCAGTTCTGTATCACATTTATCTGCTTGCTGTGGGCTTATTTGGCCTTAGTTCACTGAACAAACTGACGTATAATTCTGTATTATGCTTATCTGCTTGCAGGCAGGGGGAACTTACTAAGTCTAGTGGCAAAGGCGACAGCTCTTGTTGCAAAGTCGCCACACAGCCAGGTTGGAACAGATTTCTTTTCGGAGTTCACATCTGCGCAATTTCCCCAACCCCTGTTTGTCCTGCGGATGAGACTTTAACCCCTGACCTTGTGCTTGCCTACAAAAAAAAAAACTGCATGCATGTTACATCGCACTGCACCTGTCAGAAAAAGGTAGATCATCTCGTGCCAATGGAAAGGATGGTATGAAAATAAACCACTTGCACACTGGTCACTATATTTAGACACCATCCCCTGATGATGGAATATGGCTGCCTTGACCTGGGGTCAAAACAGGTCACATTGCAAAACTTTCACCGACAGTGAACTTCAGAGTTTCAGCCAAGGAACAGAGAGAGAGAGAGAGAGAGAGAGAGATTTGTTTGCTCACTGACAAGATGAATTCTAAAAGAAAATAACAAAAAGATGAACAAATCCACTTGCTTAGTAAGAAACCATCTTTCCCGAACGAGCACAGATAAAAAGGAAAACACTATTTTCAACAGCGATCAAAACTGAACTGATGTAAAACATTATGCAGGTAAAATTATACAGCCGTCATTAAAATCACATTGATTGCTTTAAAAAAGATATGCTTACGGAGCGTGTGTATACATAATCTAATTATCCCCCTTTCCCTAGCTCTATCGCTCCCCCATCTTTTCTATTCTTGCCCCTGAATACTATCAATCCTTACTCACTCCAGACATCCCTCCACACCCATTTATCACACCCTCAAACAACCACTGAAAACAAACAGGCAAATACCAAAAACATAAGACGCTAATGATAACGTTAAGAAAACGAAAAGGAGCACTAAGACACTGATGGCCCAAAACCAGTTTATTATCAGATCAACCTTCGATTGTACTGACAATTTTGCACACTAAAAGAACAGACAAAACACAGTTTACTTTGAAAAGATAATGATATGTTTATATTTACCGGCATTGCAATATACATAAAACATGTAGCAGGCTGACTGACTAAAGTTAACTCGATGGCAGCGGAGTGTACAGAGATTGCTGCACCACAGTGATTGACCAAAGTATCATAACAATCAATTACAGATTCAGCATGATTGACCAACTTAATCAGTAATAATTGAGTACAGGGACTGCACGCACAATGACTGCACAAAGTCTACTTTAAAGTGACTGAGTGCCCAGAAAACACACTACATAGGAAGAGATTACTTCAACTGAGAATCTAAGATGGAAGACAGAAGAGAACAACAAATAATCAAACAGCAAATTTTTCTTCACAACTATTCAATGATGACAGTAAATTCGCTGTTGCTGCTTTCACATAAAGACTAGAGAAAATTCATGTAATACAGCTTGCAACAAATCATGTTAAGTAGAAAAACAGGTGGTGAGAAGAAATGGGGCACAAAAAAAAATTTGTAAACTGTAACAAATTGTGTGAAAAAAAAATTCTTACCCCCAAATATAACAACAACAGTCAGGAATTAGTCTTACACTGTTATTTAATCTTGATCTAAGAGTCCCGTACAACAGTGACGGCGCACTGTGCGGGGGCATGGTGAATCACGTAGTCGCTGACGGATCCCATGAATGTTCTGCGTATTTTCCCCAGACCTCGGGAGCCCATGATGACGTTCTGGATGTTCTCCTCACTCGCTGTCTTCACAATGGCCTCCCCTGGTTTCTGTCCTTGTAAGATCACCTCCTTGGCATGGACCTGACAACCAATGAAATGCGGTTAAGCTCCTGTGCAGCTATCACAAACCTATGAAGCATAACATTACTTCATTCCATTGGCCGAAGCTTCTGTACAAGGGCTGCAAACTCAAGACAGCAAACATACAACAAACACACTGCAGGAAGAAACTCCAGGGAGAGCTTGACAGCAGAAAGTCTTCAGAGATGACCCCCCCTCCCCAGACAAGTGTTTCGGCCCTGAACTCCTAACACTCTATGGGGGCCAGGCCGCATCCAGGTCATGACTCCCAGATGCCCTTCTTTCATGTAATGTCCACCTACATTATTGATGGTTTTGACATTGTATTAACTGTCGATGGTTCCGCAACACCTACATTATTGATGGTTCTGACATTGTATTAACTGTCGACGGTTCCGCAACACCTACATTATTGATGGTTCTGACATTGTATTAACTGTCGACGGTTCCGCAACACCTACATTATTGATGGTTCTGACATTGTATTAACTGTCGACGGTTCCGCAACACCTACATTATTGATGGTTCTGACATTGTATTAACTGTCGACGGTTCCGCAACACCTACATTATTGATGGTTCTGACATTGTATTAACTGTCGATGGTTCCGCACACGAGCATGAAAACAACATCAAAACATATTTTTGAAAATAATTTTCAGAAAAAAAACAACATCACCCTTAAAAAAACAACATCAAAACACTGAAGTCAAAAGCAAGTAGAATTCGTCGATTCAAGAGATGAATGATTTCCCACCTCTTCAAGGCTTATACAGATGTTTTGCAATACATCCAATGATCTGCAGGGTGGGTGTGCCCAGCTGTGACCTGTCTACATTTGCAACCAATTTGCCCTCCTTTCGCTTTCAGCTGCTCTAGATTCTCCATAACTGCTGAGCACCAAAGAATGAAGACTGCAGTCTTGTCGCAGAGTGATACACGGCTATAAACATAACCAATCAGAATCAGGGTTGTATTTGCTGCCCTGCAGCCCTGTAGCATTAGAACCAGCCACACTGCAACCCCAAAACACACGACAAAACTTTTGAACAATGGATGCACTCTTTGACTTTGATTGGCTGTTCCAAGCATTCACTGCACGGTTGTATATTCATGCACCAAGGTGGTTAGCGGCATGCTATGCGATATGGGATGTCCACCGGGCATTTTAAAGTGATAGCTGGTGTGGAAATTGACTCAATGAGTCTGTTGTAAACAAACATCACAGCACCCCTGATCCATTCGTGTGACCTACCAAATCTGAAGCTCATGCTTTTGTTTAGTGGGTCATAAAACTCATTATTATGGTCCAACTTCACACACAAAACACATGTGTACACACCTGAGCATATACATATGCAGAATGTATACAGGTACATACGTGGATCTGCACATTTTTAGATGGACTGAACTGTCTCAAATCACCAAAAGCAGGATAACTAAATTAATGTCAGAATGTGGATGATTTAAATAATGGGCATTTCATTCCACATACATTATTCTGTTTTCCTTATGTTTTCATCCATGTTCTGATAAATCTGACAAATCGAATCTATGTGACCTCTATTAGAAGAAAGAAGACTTTGCTTGTAATGTGAGCTGCTGTTGCAGAAATCTGAGAGTTCATGCTCAATTTCTGTTTAACAAGTTTCAATAACCAAACAAAACGTACAGAATGTTAATAATATTTGGCAAGTAGCGGAAAAATCTATTCAAAAGACAACAAAGTTTTTTTTTTATGATTATGGCTTCCTTCATGTATAGGAAATCTAGATAAAAGAGTTTTTGAGTTCTTTCTCAATGATATTCAAATAATCAGTAATTGGTTGCATGATAAGAAGTCATACTTTATTTGAATTTGGGCACATTCATTCCATATTAAACAGCTGCAAACCAAAAAGGTTCACCACTCATGCTAGTATAATAATTTATGATTAATAATTTAGACTGGTCATAAAAGTAGAGTGTTTTTCACTGTCAGTTTTGAACTGAACTAATCACTCTCTCGGACACCATACTGGATTTAATGCCGAGGGAATACACTGTTCACACGTGCATGCTGCAAAGGTGTGGAGTACTGTAATTCTGCAGAAATCTCAGGCACATGTTGCCATTCCTGTAGCGTCCAGACATGAGCTTCATGAGATGCAGAAAAAAAAAAAAAGCATCCTAAGCCACCTGCACTAAAACAAAAACTAACACATAAGAATTTTTTTAAAAAGGGGAAAAAAAAGAACATTAAATCTGAAAGAGGTGCCGGCCGTCCTGTGAGAGAGAGATTGATGTGACATTTTTAAGAGTGATGTCCCTTACCAAGCAGGAGGCAAGGAGAACAGAAACATGACACAGATCTGCCAGCTATGTCTTCCTTGTGCCCCCACACACTTGACAAATGACATCACTGTGGAATGACATCACTGTGGAAAAACACTGCATTAAACCAGTGAACGTCGGCCCACCCCTAGTTGCCGTTTCCTGCTTCATTCTGCAAGAATGACAGGCTGTTGCCCCCCCCCCCCCCCCCCCCCCTTTTTTTTTCTCTTTTTCTCTGGGTGGTATCTCAAACAATTACAACATTTACAAATGAATTGATAGAAGAATTTTTTTTTTCTCCAGCAAAATCTGTTGTAATCATTCTTGCCATCTCAAACAATTACAACATTCACAAATGAATTGATAGAAGAATTTTTTTTTTCTCCAGCAAAATCTGTCGTAATCATTCTTGCCATCTCAAACAATTATAACATTTACAAATGAATTGATAGAAGAATTATTATTTTTCTCCAGCAAAACCTGTTGTAATCATTCTTGCCATCTCAAACAATTACAACATTTACAAATGAATTGATAGAAGAATTTTTTTTTCTCCAGCAAAATCTGTTGTAATAATTCTTGCCAACTATCAGCTCCGTTTAGAGCCTGTCCATCCACCTAGGGTTAGCTCCATCTCAAGTGTCCTTTGTGGCCACCTCAAAGCAAGAGTCAAAGGAAAAGGAAATTCATATTTGCCAGTGTCCTCCCAACGTCAGTCCCTTCCTCCCCTCCCCTTCCACCCCATGCAAGCTGTCATAGCCCCACCCCACCCCAAACCCTCCCCTTATTCATAAAGCACAGCTCTTAAAAAGCAACTTCTTGCTGGCGCTGGGGGATTCCCCTGCCGAAGGCAACCATGGAATTAAAAAAATTTTTCTTCTTTTTTCTTTTCATTTTTTTTCATTTTTAAATAAAAAAATTATGGTCAAAAAAGAAAAGTCTTTCTCCAAAGAAAATCCATCTGCTGAGTCTATGGCACCAGCTGTGAATCATTCAAGTCATTTACTGCTCAACTGACTGCAAACCCAAACCCAGGCCTTGTTGTTCAAAGGTGTGAATGCCACAAGGTAATCACAGATAAACACATGCACATACATACACACACATATACAAGCCAAATTTCGATACAGTGCAAATGGAGCGCACATGGGGATGAGTCTCCATGTCTCCCTCTCCCCCTTCCACTCCACCCTTCCCTCAAACTTCGATAAAAGATTCTTTCTATCTTCATAACTTGTTCAATATTGTAAATACTAATATTGGTCTTACAATTGTTCAAACATGTCTCAAGGTTGTTTTTTTTTTTTCTTTTATAATTATCTACAAATCAGCTTTTGATGGAAAGATATCATTTCACTCTCATGGAGTGAGATTAAGAAGCGAGTCGATTCATCTACGTGTTGAATTATACTGGCTTCCGGCAAACCAAAGTCCCAAAGTTGGGTAATTCCCAGTATGTCTGTAATGTCCACTGCCTTGTGCTTCAATGACAGACTTTGACAAACCTAACTCTGATACGGACGCAAATACCACACAAATGTGAGCTTTATTTTGAAATAGTACGGACTTTATTGTGGTCTCTCTGGAAAAAAAAATCTAATTTATTTGTTTTTCCTTTCTTTTTATGTCACAAGTCCTGAAGACGGTCTATGACCGAAACGTTGTCGATATTTGTTCTGTTTTCCTTTCTTTTAAAATCTTCTGAGAATCCTCAAAGACATTTATTAATCATTTTTACTTGAAGATCTGCAGTCAAAAATCTGTTTTACAAAAAATCTAACAGTTAAAGAACCATATACATTGTACCACAACAAAGCCAGCTGTGAACTCCGTCTGCAGTTACATGTAACAGTTGCTGGTTTAATTCAGACACACCCAGTGACTGCTTTGACTATGACACTGAAAAATGATAATAAGCCATATAAAAAGAAAATGACCAAAGGTGAATTTAGACTCAGGTAATTACTTTAAACAGCTGCTGGAATGGATTTAATTATAAAAAACAAAACAAAAAAAAAACAGACTGAGTAATTGTTGATGACAAGTGTTACCTTTGACCGCTCTTGACCTCCTCCTGTCCCAACCCTTGTCTGCTACAAGCACGAAGTAACTATTTTGCCTCAGTGACTGTATGTATACATGTGACAATGCCTTTTTTGACAGATCGGTTTCCATACAATACTGATGCAGATCACAGGTACTTAGTTCGGTTTTTGTTTGTTTGTTTGTTTTAGGTCTGTTGCTGTTCTGGGAGTTTCTATCTGCAAGTGTTAGTTTAGTGACTGTGTTCCAATGAAAAGCATATTTCCAATGATGCGGACTGATCACATACATACTGATGATCACATATATATATATATATATATACAACTGTTTCTCGTTTATGTTTGGGACATGGTGACGAGCACTGCTGACAGCATTTTTCAAAAGAAAAAAACAACAAACAAATTGTGGCCACCAGTTAGTAAATGTGGAAACTTTAAAAGTCCTCACATCGAGTAAGAAAATTCCAGGTACTTTCTAACATCAATTTCTACCTCCTTAAAGAAAAAAAATCATTTTGAACCATTGTGAATGGACTTGGAAAAGTCTTACAAACATGAAGAGATGTTTCATGTCAAGAGTCTTGAGAGCCAGTATTTCTAAAAAGTATTATCAATTTCTTTCAGGCCAATCATGAAATTGACAACTGAATCCAGGTACTATGTTACTGCAGACACACGAGCCACAGTTCACATCCGTACATACCATTTCTTTCTTCAGGTCCTCCATGTAGTTGCCCATCATGTTTTTGATGCGTTCATCCTCTGCCTTCATATCCTTGGTGATGGCGTCCACATCAGCTGCTTTCCCCGCTGCATGGCGCCCACACACACAGAGAAAGGAATGACAGGTTAAGCTCAAGCCTCCCTGCTGCATGGCGCCCACACACACAGAGAAAGGAATGATATGGTAAGCTAAAGCCTCCCCGCTGCATGGCGCCCACACACACACAGAGAAAGGAATGATATGGTAAGTTCAAGCCTCCCCACTGCATGGCACCCAAACACACACAGAGAAAGGAATGGTATGGTAAGCTAAAGCCTCCCCGCTGCATGGCGCCCACACACACAGAGAAAGGAATGATATGGTAAGCTAAAGCCTCCCCACTGCATGGCGCCCACACACACACAGAGAAAGGAATGATATGGTAAGCTCAAGCCTCCCCGCTGCATGGCACCCACACACACACAGAGAAAGGAATGATATGGTAAGCTAAAGCCTCCCCGCTGCATGGCACCCACACACACACACACAGAAAGGAATGGTATGGTAAGTTCAAGCCTCCCCACTGCATGGCACCCAAACACACACAGAGAAAGGAATGGTATGGTAAGCTAAAGCCTCCCCGCTGCATGGCGCCCACACACACAGAGAGAAAGGAATGGTATGGTAAGCTAAAGCCTCCACGCTGCATGGCACCCACACACACACACAGAAAGGAATGATATGGTAAGCTAAAGCCTCCCCGCTGCATGGCACCCACACACACACACAGAGAAAGGAATGGTATGGTAAGTTCAAGCCTCCCCACTGCATGGCACCCAAACACACACAGAGAAAGGAATGGTATGGTAAGCTCAAGCCTCCCCGCTGCATGGCGCCCACACAGAGAGAAAGGAATGATATGGTAAGTTCAAGCCTCCCCGCTGCATGGCGCCCACACACACACAGAGAAAGGAATAGTATGGTAAGTTCAAGCCTCCCCGCTGCACGGCACACACACACACACAGAGAAAGGAATGGTATGGTAAGCTAAAGCCTCCCCGCTGCACGGAGCCCACACACACACACAGAAAGGAATGATATGGTAAGCTAAAGCCTCCCCGTTGCATGGCGCCCACACACAGAGAGAAAGGAATGGTATGGTAAGCTAAAGCCTCCCCGCTGCACGGCGCCCACACACACACAGAGAAAGGAATGATATGGTAAGCTAAAGCCTCCCCACTGCATGGCGCCCACACACACAGAGAAAGGAATGATATGGTAAGCTAAAGCCTCCCCACTGCACGGCACCCACACACACAGAGAAAGGAATGATATGGTAAGTTCAAGCCTCCCTGCTGCACGGCACCCACACACACACACACACAGAAAGGAATGATATGGTAGTTCAAGCCTGTCATTGCTACCAGGTCACATGATGGATGCTTGTTACACTTTCCACAATCTGAAGGCAACAGGATCCAGACCTGATCTGGCAGCTCTGTAAGAACCAGTAAGCTCTTCTGGTTGGTGAAGGGTCATCTGATGATATCAGTTTTGGGATTCTCAAAAAAAAAAAAAAAAAGGAAAAAAAAAAAAAAAAAGGAAAACCATGGAGACATTCCAAAATATCGAAAGCGTGCGAAGACCTTTAAACTGAAATACTGGTGAATCTAAATCACTTATCTTCAGCTGATTATCAAATACATCTTCATATCTCAATGGATAGCTCAATGGAAAACACACACGAACACACACACACACACACACACTCTCTCTCTCTGTCTGTCTGTCTGTCTGTCTGTCTGTCTGTCTGTCTGTCTGTCTCTCTCTCTCTCTCACACACACACACACACACATAACTCATTACTGTTAAACAGAATACACAGATACTGATCAAGGAAAAAAACAGTAGCCTGAAACAACGAGCTCTGTGACCTGAACCCATTTAAGATAATAAATAAATGGCTACCATTAGAGAAGTAACCCTTGTAATCCTGTACAGCAAAGGAGGGACGGACAGGGAGAGGGTAGGGAGAAGGCAAGGTGTGAGAGGACAAGCAGTCCTCTCCCTTTAGACTGTGTTGGTGGAGATGCTGCACTGCATTCATGAATACAGTGACACTTCAACAAAAACTTCTTCCTCCCTTTACAGACATTTCTTTTCGGAACCGTTTTCATTCGGAGACTAGATCTGCCTCTCACGGAAGGGACACAACTTTCAAAGATTTCTTATTCCGGAACAGTTTTTACATGTTCGTACAAGAGTTCTCAACCCCCCAAAAAAACAAACAAACAAACAAACAAACAAAACAAAACAAAACAACAACAACAAAAAACCAAAACCCTCTCTCCTAAGACCCACTTTTCTGGAACATTTTTTTCATTTGTCTTTACTAGATTCACAGCTCCATTAACCTTTACTGGATGATCCCTTTTGAATTCAAACTCTTGATACTGCAGATCTCTCATAACCCATGTATACATTTCACATAAGGCTTTGTCTTTTAAGACTTTGGATCACTGAAGACCACCATCATTAGCAGCAGGGGGTGAGGTACGGTAAAGCCTCTGTGAAATGCGTGGGTTTTGAGAGACCAACAATGACAAGAGTGTATAGTCGAAGGAAATGCCTACGATCCTGCAGAATCTGTCATGGGAAATGTGTAGCTCACACTATGTGACTGTTTACCTTTTTTCTTTTCTTTTTTTTTCTTTAAACCCTCTTTCATTCAGAAAAAATAAACAATCAATGACTACTAGAACATGTGGATTTTGACCCAAAAAAAGTTTAATTTTCATTTCAATGATTTGAACAGTTCAAGAGACATGGTTTTATTGTGTTTCTGGGTCACGTACAAAGAAGAAACCATCACATACTTTTTTTCCCTTCTGTTTCAATCTAATAATTAAAAAAAAAAAAAAATTGCTTTATTCTCACCCCCCCCCCCCCCCCCCCCCAGCCCCCTCTCTAACCTCCCTGTCATGTCCCTCCTTATTCTGCTCCCGCTCAAGATTATATATATATATATCAAAACAGGCAAAATGTCAAGTCAAAAGCTGAGCTGTGCATCCATAACTATACATACGCAATCCAATGGCCACACGGTATTCAGGACAATGCACCAGGAAGACATGGTCGTTCTTGCCTCTCATATTCTTCAGGTACCCTGTCAACACATCAACCTGATGAGCTTTCCGTTTAGGGTGCATTTGTGCCTTTTCATAATTACAGTCAGGCAAACCACATCTTGAGAACATCATCACAATCAATTACATGTCATCTCCAAAGACTGCATCAGGTTTGAAATGAAAAGGTTTCCTTTCATTGTTGATGTTTCTGTTGTTGTTCCCATCCCCATCATACTACCTATGTTCCCTCAATTGTTTTTTTTTTTTTGTTTTTTTTCAATTTTCAAGGCATAACAATAAGCGTATTTGTTAAGGTCAAGCGAAACCCCCCCCCCTCCCCCTCCCCCCCCCAAAAAAAAAGAAAAAAAAAGAAAATTTGCCAACAATTGGAAGTCTCTCAGGTTATTACAGAAGTGTATGTGTGTGTGAACATGCACGTTTACATGTATGCATGCGTATGCATGTATGTGTGTGTGTTTTGGGACACACACACACACACACACACACACACACACACACACACACACACACAGAGAGAGAGAGAATGTGGTGTGTGTACATCTGTGAGAGTGTGAAGGTGCATGCATGATTGTGAGTCTGTGATCGCATGCATGTGTGCACATAAATGTGCCCTTCCATATTTTGTGCATACATCTGTATGTGTGTGTGTGTGTAATTGTGTCCTTAAAAAAGTGTCAACTTTTTTTACAAAAAATACTTCATTTCATATATTTCTTGAGGTGATGGAACTGTATATGAATCATATCACCACATATGAGCAGGCACTTGTGCAGTTACGTCAGATCTCCATAAAATAAAAAAACACAGACGGTTTACACCTAAGGCAACAGAAGCATGCTATTTCAAAAAGTATGCTGCAGCAACTTGAGACAGGCAGGATTCAGACTTGGTTCATGTGAAATGCAACAAAAGCACTACTCCTGTAGGTCACAGCCACACCACATCCCCTATCAGGTCACACACACACACACACACACACACACACACACACACACACACACACACAGAGAGTTAAATGTAATACAGGTGTGAACAGTTCAATGTAACACAGGTGTGAACAGTTCAATGTAACACAG
>CM065734.1:13383863-13388863 GCA_033310375.1 Conus canariensis | reverse complement strand
GCATATGGTGTGTGTGTGTGTGTGTGTGTGTGTGTGTGTGTGTGTGGTGCGCGCGCGCGAGATTGTGTGTGTGTATGAGTGAGCGTGTGCGAGCTCGCGAGCGTTTATGTGTGTGCAGAAGCATGTGTGTGTGTGTGTGTGTGTGTGTGTGTGTGTGTGTGTGTGTGTGTGTGTGTGTCTGTGTGTCTGTGTGTGTGAGCATGCATTCATACATATGTGTCTTTAAAGCACACTCTATCCTCCCAACTCTCCTTTTATATTTGTCTTCCCTTCACTCAGACCAGTCAAGTGTGAACAACCTGAGCCCAGGTGAATCAGCCCAGAGTAAGATTACACATTGATTCAACCTGGTTCTCACTGCATAGCTCCAGGGTTTTTAGGCGTGCCATGGCACAGAGCTGTTGTGGGCGGATTTCAGCTGTGTTCTTTTCACTAGCTGCACTTGATATCCAAGAGAAAATCAACTGAGCATCAATTACTGGTATCAGCTTGGAATGGATTCCTGTGCCCCCTGGCCCACCTCAAGCTCCATGAAACATTCCACACCCACAGATCCCTCCAAAAACAAATACAGCAAGTAGCGCTAATTATGAATAAGCATATTTATGTTTCCTTCTATCACGCACACACACACACACAAAATGCTCTGAAACATGGAAGCAAGTGGTCTGACCACAAGCAAGTATGCAGCTCTAGATCATCAGTTTCCAGCTTTCATTTTTATGTACTGCACGCTGCCACGGATGTTCTGCCCTTACAGAAATTACCACAGAAGAAGAAAAAGGGAGTAAGTGTCTAGTTGGTAATAACAAAAACTTACTTTGAATATTTCGTATACTGCCTGAATGTGTGCCATGAGTACAACTGTGAATGTGTGTTTAAACACCTGGCACAAGAAAAACAAGCATGCAAATACCTTCCCAATCCTCTTCTTCCTCCCAAGACATATAGAAAGGAGTTTGTAATACACACACACACACACAAAGCATGAATTCTTCTTTCTCTCTTTCTGTGTGTGTGTGTGTGTGTGTGTGTGTGTGTGTGTGTGTGTGTGTGTATGTGTGTGTGTGTGTGTGTGTGTGTGTGTGTGTGTGTGTGTGTGTGTGTGTGTGTGCCTGATTGTGTTTACAAACTGTATCAAGAGTTATATTTCACTTTTCCAGTGAAAATAAAAATCACACAGCACATAGCACTTGCACTGCATGCTCCCAGATAGTTTGATACAGATGACTCTCACTCATTGAGAGGATCAAATCAACAACTTACTTCAACAAAATATACATACTATGCAGTAAAAGTAACTACTAATTTGTTTCCCAATTTACATCTGTAGCATGGTCCCCCCCACCCCCACCCCCTCCAAAAAAAAAAAAACAAACAAAAAAAACCTGTTACAATCAACTGTCTATTGATAAATTCATGTATTTTCAATCGATATTGCAATTCCACAAGTATTACAACCTAAGATAAAAAATGCACATCTTTTGCCTCTTGATAAAGACTGAAACAAAACCGCAACATTTTTGGTCATCATTTACATGGTATGCAAGACTGATGGTCTGGTTTTTGACATTTTGTTAATATGGTACTACACATATAAATATACCATTCAGTTGAAACTGTTTTCCAGTACGACATGTCCTAATACACTTGTACAAAACAGGTGGGTTTTTTTTTTTTTAATTCTGTATGCTTTTGATGTTTTGTTTCTGCTTTAAAGAAAAAAAAAGGACTGTAACTGTGTAAGTGAAACAATAGTCTAAGATCAAAATGACCGTTTTGGTCTTAAGCCATAGAAAGTTGTTAACATTATGAACAGATAAAGAACCATCCAATCTATTTGTCTCACAGGCAGTTAGCTCTTCGCATGACCATAGCAGTATAGAATATAACTAGCCATTATACTCTGATGAAAAAAAAACAAACTTATAGAATATAACTAGCCCTATATACTCTGTTTGATGAAAAAAAACAACAACAAAAACTTTTTGTTATTTTGCACATAGAACTATGGTACTATGTATGCCCTTGCAATCAATTCACACACACACACACACACACACACACACACACACTCACACAATCAATCTCTCTCTCTCTCTCTCTCTCTCTCTCTCTCTCTCTCTCTCTAATACATTAATTTGATATTCATTTTAATCACTACGTTACAGAAACTCAAAATACAGTCACAACGATGACATTCAATCTGTGTGGAAAAAGAGAAAGAAAGAAAATAGAAAAAAAAGTAAAAATAAATAAATAAATAAAAACAAAACAAAATAAAACTTTTAAAAAAAGACACAAATTTAAAATCAACATGTATGTATGTATGTTAAAGTCAATGTTAGCATTTCGCGCAACCTTTACGGTCACATCCTAACCGTGAAAAGACCGTTCGAACAAGCCTGAAAACTGCGGCCGCTACACCTCCCCTAAACACCCCCCACAAGCATACATCGGCGAAGCACTAACATGCTGTATGTTGATCGAGACTGAAAAGTTTTACAACTCCAAATATTTTTACTGAAAACGACAGAAAAAAATATCTTTACTTACACTTGAAAGCGTGATCAGAAGGTTTACTGCCGTCGACCGGGATCAAAATTTTCCTTTCACTCATTTTTCTATGCTACTTCCAACTGATTCAAGGAAACCAAGCTCAACTTGCGTGACTGTGTTTCGCTTGCGAGAAAAAAAGATTACCGACGCCTACGCCTACCGAGGTAAGGTCAAGGTCAACAGAGAGAAACCCAAGGAAGGCGGAGCATAGCTCGCACGCGCGACGTGAAGACAGCAGAATTTTGTAAATTATCCCGAAGGGCCTGCAGGCCGATAGGCCTAGGCCTAGGCCCAGTTAGCTCAAACTTTGTAAAATACCGGGACACAAGAACACGAAGTATAGGTCCACACGCGGCCTCATGCATGCTGTAGGCCTAATGCTCGATCGATACTGACACAGTCAGTCAATACCCCGTCAATTTACCGCGCTGAATTGAGAAGCCTATAGGCATAATTATTATAGGCCTATGCATATATCTGCATGAACTGAAAAAGGAAAAGGAAAAAAACCAACAGCAAAAAACATTATCTTCTGCAGTATGCTTACATTGGTGGCGATTGCCGTGTGGAAATGACAAGAGGGCTGGAGGCATTGATAGCGGGAAGTGTGGGGTGGGGGGGGGGGGGGGGGGGGGGGGGGGGGGGGGGGGAGGAGGGGAGGAGGAGAGGAAGGGAGGGGAAAAACGAAGCAAAATACAAAATACTTAATTAAGCCTATGAGTTCAGTTTCACACACACACACACACACACACACACACACACACACACACACACACACGCGCGCGCGCGTACGCACGCGCGCGCGCGCACGCACTCACGCACGCATCACGCACGCACACACCCACGCACACACACACACATCTAGGCCTACATCTACCAACTACCCACCACCCACACACACCCAGCTGGCAAACACGCACACTTTGACCCAGACTCTCACACCGCGTTCGCGCGCGTGCATGCACACACCGACACGCCCCCCTCCGCCCCCCCCCCCCCCGCGCCCCCCCCCCCCCCCCCACACACACACACATCTTACACGCAAGCGCGTGTGCTCGGTCGGCACACATCAGTATCCTGACTCTGAAACTCACACTGACACACACAAGCGCGGCACGGCACACGTATTAAGAGAAATGATGAGAGGGAGAGAGAGAGAGCGGCGGGGGTGGGGGGGGGGGGGGGGGGGATATTTCTACAAGTAGCATGTCGAAGTCAATTTTAATCAGAGAGAGAGAGAGAGAGAGAGAGAGAGAGTTTCTTCAAATTGCACGTCGAAGTTAATTTCAATCTCGGAATGGGGGGGGGGGACCAGATTTGCGCCTAGATACGAACCATCTTCTCTGTGTCGGAATCTTGTAGCATAATGAAGCAAAGTTCCGTTGTGTAAATCTGCTTTTTCAAATCATCTCCTCCACGTGACGTGCGAGCAGAACGCATGTCTTGGCCAACGGTCCTTTGCAATTCATAGCCTACTTGGATTCCTAGTGGACGGAGCTAGCACAGTACATTGCAGACAAACACCTACTCTATCTGGACCATCTGGCACCGCGCGATGGCACCTCACGTTAAATAACCATGTACAGTTACAAATGTAAACGAACTGTTGGCTGCGTGAAAGGAGGATTAGTGGGCAGGGGTTTTAGGGCTTCCAGTTCCCCCTTCTGCCCCCACCTCCTTCCCCTGCTCAAGTCCGCTCTCCCCCACCCCACCCCCCTCCTTATTCTTCCTCCTCCTCCTCAAGGGATTAAAGAGTTTGGTGAACACGGTCTTCTTTGGCCGTCTCAGAGACGACTTTAGTGGAGGAGTTGGGGGTTGGGGTCGGGGTGGGGTGGGATAGGGATTACCGTCAGAGTTGGCTGGGTTTTGTTTGTTTGTTTGTTTGTTTGTTTTTATAATAACGCCCCGTAACTTCCGCCTCCCCTCCCCATCCCTCCCCCCTCCCCCCCCCCCCGCCCCATTCCTGCTCTTCTAATCCTCCTCTAACCCCCTCCCCCCTCCCACCGCCTCTCCGCCTTTCCTATTTCAACCACCACCCTCCTCCCTCCCCCCCCCCCCTCTCCCGCTCCTCTCTTTCGTTCTAGTCATTACTTTTTCTTGTGGCGTCACCCCCCCCCCCCCACACACACACACACACACTCTCCCCTTCTCTCGTCATTAACTTTTTTTTTGTTTTCCTTTTGAAGTCAGTGGTGATGGTAAATCTTCCACCTGTCACCCCATCCCACCAACTCTCCCCATTCCGCTACACAGTTCTCCCAGCCATCCCCTGGTAATTCGCTTCGCAGGTTGCATTAGTAAGAGGAACACACGTGTTTTTGTCTACCTGTGCGTATGCCAAAGTGAATGCTAGGAAGAGCTCTCTTGTATCACCTCGCGCGAGCACACACACACACACACACACACACACACACACACACTGCACAGAAAAGCACGAGTCC
>CM065734.1:13378863-13381363 GCA_033310375.1 Conus canariensis | reverse complement strand
ATCGAGACGGTTTTCATTTCTATGTGGAAGGCTGCTTGAGTCTTGAGATGTCAACATGATCGTCGTCATCATCACTCAATTCCCGGAAGTCTTTTAAGTGCGATCAGTTCGAACTGTACTCTGGAGTTGGTTTAAATCAATTTATTTCCACTTTACAATCACATAGTTTCACAAGAAAAATGTGAAAATTTGAACAAGAAGAAGCTAATGCTTATAATGTGTTCAAATGTTTATAATTACACATGTGACAAAAGGAGTTAAATCAACAACGAAATTGAATCAAATGTGTGTGTATGTGGGGGGGGGGGGGGGGGGGGGGGGGGGGGGGGAGGGGGGATTTCAAATCAATCAAACTGACAGAGATGAATTCGAACTGCACTGACACGAATCACATAGGCGCGCTTCTTGACTGGACAAGTTCCTACTTCTTGACGATCAAGATGCGCGCTTCTGGAACATGGATATGAGGGTTTCCTGTGATGAACAATTTGCAGCTTAATGGCGCGCGCTTGTGAGCAATGCGCTCTTACGACTGTTCCCACTTTTCTTTCCCCCCTTTACAACAGTGGCGTTGTTGATCCTTTCCCTTCTCCCTACCCCCCCCCCCCCTTCCTCACTCCTTCCTCTCAGTGCTACAGCCGACCTCACCCCACCCCCCACCCCACACCCTTCCGGATTAACTCTTTCATGAATACCAATGCTCTGTAGTGCTACAGGGAACACACCACGCAGTAAGACGCCAAGGCCTTGTGTAGTGTGTTGTGTGTAGTGTGTAGTGTGTAGTGTGTTGTGTGCTGTGTGTAGTGTGTTGTGTGTAGTGTGCTGTGTGTAGTGTGTTGTGTGTAGTGTGTTGTGCGTAGTGTGCTGTGTGTAGTGTGCTGTGTGTAGTGTGTTGTGTGTAGTGTGCTGTGTGTAGTGTGTTGTGTGTAGTGTGTTGTGTGTAGTGTGCTGTGTGTAGTGTGTTGTGTGTAGTGTGCTGTGTGTAGTGTGTTGTGTGTAGTGTGTTGTGTGTAGTGTGTTGTGTGTAGTGTGCTGTGTGTAGTGTGTTGTGTGTAGTGTGTTGTGTGTAGTGTGCAGCGTGTTGAGTGTAGTGTGCTGTGTTTATAACGACAGACACACGTGTCTGAAAATGTATTCCTTCTTTTGTTTCCCTTTCCCCGGTCAGTTGTACATCAGTGTACATGCTGAGTGGCTGGAAGCGGACAGATTTCAATGAATGGAATGGGACTGTTCAGGGGAATTCAAGCTGATGCACAGATAAGGTGACGGATGAGTTTGAATGCCTGAAAAACGGACCCGAGATAAAGGTTGGTGTCTGTGGTCATTGATTGCGAGTGACGTCATCGGCAAGGTTCCTTTGAACTAAATGAAAATGACTGGCTGGATGTTTGTTTTGTGAGAGGTCATAATACAGTATCACGTTTGTTTTATTTCAGTACTACACTGTATCTCAAGACGCTTGCATGGATGATACAGTGGTTTGGTGCTTATCCATACTATGTTTGACCATAATGAGGCTCTCCGTCAACGTCACATTTCAGCATCAAACTAAGGGATATTACTGTGAATTGATCCATTCGTAATGTGAAGAAAAAAAATTACATGACATGTATTTAAAAAGAAGGGGAAAAAAGTGAAGAAGTGACACAGTTACAAGAATTTAAAGACAGGATATCAGATGATTCTTGGATCATGCTTCGCTTTACCGGGGGCCGGAATAGCTCAGTTGGTAGAGCGCCGGACTCGTGATCCTGAGGTTACGGGTTCGAATTTCGGTACAGGGGGATTTTTCCCTCGGAGTTAACATTGGTTCTGACTCCATTCCCCATATAGTCCTTCGAATGAGACTATAAACCGAGGTTCCGTGTGTGAACGCACGCATAACATCTTTGCACACACATAAAATCCCATCACCAACTTTCGGAAGAGAAGGCCAGTTTGGCCGTTGGTATGGATGACACGTTACACATAGCATGCACCCTGCGTGAGAAATGGAAAGAATGCAGGAAGTAAGGATACTGAGTGAACGATATTGGACGATATTGACTGTATGACATGGGAAACGACTGAATGAAGCGCCAGCTGGCAGCTCTTCAGTTGGCACCACCCAGGTAGGCAGCCCGTTGTGTAAACGAGTGTGGATTGTAAAGCGCTTAGAGCTTGGTCTCTAGCCGAGAATAGGCGCTATATAAGTATTCATTATTATATTATTATTATTATTTACGCGGGAACTTGCATACAAAGGACTAGGCCTAAAAAGCCTGTTGCTAGAGCCAGTGTTATGAAATAGAAGTGAAGTTTCCCATGAAATCAGAGGCGGGTGGTGGTTAAAGGTGGAGAGGGGTGGAGCGGATAGGGAGAGGGACGAAGGGTGGAGGTTAGGATAGGAAGTGAAAAGGGCTTGAGGAAAGGTTTGGTGTGGGCTTGCGGAGCTATGAAGGGGCGTATTGTCTACCCATTGTCGACATCTTCTCTTGTGTTTTCAACTGACCTGTGTTAA
>CM065734.1:13368863-13371363 GCA_033310375.1 Conus canariensis | reverse complement strand
CTTTACAGCCACTGGGATTGTCCATGAAAGATGCAGATCTGGTCGACCGAAGAAGACAACCTCACGTGACGATCGTCTCATTGAACGACAAGCCCTGCAGACAAGAACAGCCTCTTCCAGCATAATTCAAAGGCAGTTCAGGGTGGCTACTAACATCAACATCAGCCAGCAGACCATACGGAACCGCCTACATGGGTTTAATCTCCATTCTCGTCGCCCAGCAGTACGGCCACGCTTAACTCCAGCCCATAGGGCAGCACGCCACGCCTTCTGCGCACGTCACGTGAGGTGGACACGTCAGCAATGGTCCCAGGTCCTGTTCAGTGATGAATCACGCTTCACCCTTCACCACAACGACGGCCGACTGAGGGTCTGGAGGCGCCCAGGGCAACGCTTTACTGACGCCACTGTCCAAGAAAAGGTGGCCTTTGGTGGAGGTTCTGTAATGGTCTGGGGGGCCTTCAGCCTTCACCACAGAACACCCTTGTATCATGTACAGGGTAACCTGACTGGCATCCGATACCGGGATGAGATCCTTCGACCACTGGCTGTGCCTACACTGCAGCAGATGGGACCGAGGGCTGTCTACCAGGATGACAATGCTCGCCCCCACAGGGCAAGGGTGGTCAACGACTTCCTGCAGCAGTCTGGAGTCAACAGAATGGAGTGGCCAGCATGCAGTCCCGATCTCAACCCGATTGAGAACCTCTGGGATGAGCTGGATCACAAAGTGAGGAGCCACCCCCCTCCCAGGGATGCCCAACACCTCTACCAGATGCTGCAGGCTGAGTGGCAGGCGCTTCCACAGAGGATCTTCACCAACCTGGTCAACTCGATGAGGACTCGCTGCGTCGAGTGCCAGAACAGCCATGGTGGTTACACGCATTACTGAGCTTTTGGGAGCATCAGTATGCCCTGTCTTGTGATTTCAATGACTTTGGGAAATCAAATTTGGATACGTACCCACTTTAATCAAATGTACACACCAAACGATTGCTCGAGATTGAAGGCAATTGTGTATCGTTATCACTAAAGAATGGAATTAAATGTTGGCCAAACTTCAACGCATTGACTTTCTTATTTTGACAGTTATGAATGTTTGTGAAAGTGATCCTTAACTTTTTGTGTGTAGCTTATAAAGAATTGCTTCAGCACATCGACAAATCATAGAACGAAATCCATACGTTTCTTTTGATCGTACATTTACAAAACATACATTTGACGTAGGCCTGTTTTGACTTTTTGTAGTGATGTAGTTCCTACCTTTTCATCCAGCTGCGCTTCGTTTCTTGTTGTTTGTGTGACAGTTAGAGATTTCGGCATCTTGCAGACGTGGTTCTAATCGTTCCTCGGACTTTCTGCTCTCAGTAGTAGCAGGGCTATGGTGATGTTAATGATGGTGGTGGTGGTGGTGGTGGTGGTGGTGGTGGTGGTGGTGTGTGTGTGTGTGTGTGTGTGTGTGTGTGTGTGTGTGTGTGTGTGTGTGTGTGTCTATTTTCTGGGTATTCCAATCACAACCCACTGGGGGTGGATAGGTGGGGACGGGTGGATTTAGGTGCTGATGAGTGGGATGAGGGAGGGCGGATGAAGGTATGCACACTCATGGAGAGAGAGAGAGAGAGAGAGAGAGAGAGAGAGAGAGAGAGAGAGAGAGAGAGAGAGAGAGAGAGACAGAGAGAGAGACAGAGAGAGAGGTGTGTGTGTGTGTGTGTGTGTGTGTGTGTGTGTAAAAGGAAACGAAGATCTTTTTTTAAACGGTAGGCAAACCGACGGAGAGAGGAATGCGATTCACAGCAGGCTCAGACTCGTACACTGATATCACCACACACACACACACACACACACACACACACACACACACACACACACCCCCGAGGAGAAGAATGCTGACAACCGACACCAGTAAAGAACACCTCAGTGGAAAACGTATCCTGTCGTGTCAAGTTGCTTCTGTAGACCTGAATGTATGTTTCCTGGAGCACTGTATCGGGGTCCCATGTCCTGCTTGATTCCCCCCCCCCCCCCCCCCCCCCCGGTCATCCCAGCCGGTCAGTCAGTACCCAGTCCCCACCCTTGTTCCTGTTCTATCATCCAGCCTACTCCATCAGTACCCTATTATAATCCACTTGGTCTCTTTCTTGTACCTTGGTTCAACGCCAGTGTTTCTCTCTTGTTGTTCTGTATCTTTCTATCAGTATATGTCTAGTCCTTCCATTGTTGTCTCCTTTCCTACTCTCTCTCTCTCTCTCTCTCTCTCTCTCTCTCTGTCTGTCTGTCTGTCTATCTGTCTCTAATTGTGTGTATGTGTGTGTGTGTGTGTGTGTGTGTGTGTGTGTGTGTGCGTGCGTGCGTGCGTGCGTGCGTGCGTGCGTGCGTGTGTGCGTGCGTGCGTGCGTGTATGTGTGTGTGTGTGTGTGTGTGTGTGTGTGTGTGTGTGTGTGTGTGCGTGCGTGAGTGTATGTGTGTGTGTGTGTGTGTGTGTGTGTGTGTGTGTGTGTGT
>CM065734.1:13328863-13341363 GCA_033310375.1 Conus canariensis | reverse complement strand
TGTGTATATATATATATATATATATATATATATATATATATATATAATAAACTAATAAATTCCAAGGATAAGTACCGAGCACCATTCCAGCAACTTACAGAGCAGCTTGGTGTTGCAATGACTGCAAGAAATATTCAATTATAAACAAAGCTTGCTCTTATGTCTTAGATTGAAGAAATAGGGGGAGATAAGCATTCATATCTGCAGTGGTAGATCATTCTGCCTAACTAACAGTATGTGCTTGAGTGGGTGAATGGGGAAAAATAAAATAAACGCTTCTCAAAATGAGCCTTCAGCAAGCTTATAGTCTCCAAGTGGGAGACGATCTCCAATGGGGAGGAAACCCACTAACATATAACTCCTGGTCAGATACCGATATTTCGAAACCTGGTTGTTTCTCCTCAGTGACCGCGGAAAGTGGTAATTTGACTCCTCTGCCTTTTCGGTTTTAACAAGAATGCTATCCCAGAAAAGGCTGGTGTGCAATACCATAGTATGTTTGTTGAGTTTTCAAAAAACCAACCAAAGGTGCCACCTAAGAAGCAAAAGAAAATCATGAAAGAGCAAAACAAGCTACATTTTCTTGTGAAAAGTAGAAAATATAAAAAGATAACCTCTTAAGACACAAGTGCTGAGGGCCAGTTCTTGGAATGAATCCGCAAGGGACTAAATTATAATAAACTAATAAATTCCAAGGATAAGTACCGAGCACCATTCCAGCAACTTACAGAGCAGCTTGGTGTTGCAATGACTGCAAGAAATATTCAATTATAAACAAAGCTTGCTCTTATGTGTTAGATTGAATCTAAGAGCAAGCTTTGTTTATAATTGAATATTTCTTGCAGTCATTGCAACACCAAGCTGCTCTGTAAGTTGCTGGAATGGTGCTCGGTACTTATCCTTGGAATTTATTAGTTTATTATAATTTAGTCCCTTGCGGATTCATTCCAAGAACTGGCCCTCAGCACTTGTGTCTTAAGAGGTTATCTTTTTATATTTTCTACTTTTCACAAGAAAATGTAGCTTGTTTTGCTCTTTCATGATTTTCTTTTGCTTCTTAGGTGGCACCTTTGGTTGGTTTTTTGAAAACTCAACAAACATACTACGGTATTGCACACCAGCCTTTTCTGGGATAGCATTCTTGTTAAAATCGAAAAGGCAGAGGAGTCAAATTACCACTTTCCGCGGTCACTGAGGAGAAACAACCAGGTTTCGAAATATCGGTATCTGACCAGGAGTTATATGTTAGTGGGTTTCCTCCCATTGGAGATCGTCTCCCACTTGGAGACTATAAGCTTGCTGAAGGCTCATTTTGAGAAGCGTTTATTTTATTTTTCCCCATTCACCCACTCAAGCACATACTGTTAGTTAGGCAGAATGATCTACCACTGCAGATATGAATGCTTATCTCCCCCTATTTCTTCAATCTAAGACATAAGAGCAAGCTTTGTTTATAATTGAATATATATATATATATATATATATATATATATATGATTTATGACTCATTGTGTATATATATGTATACATACATATATATATATATATATATATATATATATATTTTTTTTTTTTTTTTCTTATGTCTGATGGTCCAGTCGTAGAATAGCTCAGTCTAATTTATCCATCAAAATTTTATTTCAGTTATTATTTCATGTTTATCTATGAGGTTCTTAAATACATCAACACTAGGTGCACGTTTGATGTTAGCTGTTAATTCATTCCAAATTGTGGTTACTTTGTTAGTAAATGTAAATTTTCTCAAATGAGTTCTGGAATATTGTTTAGATAATTTATCTTAACCGTTCCTTGCAGTGTTTGTCTGTGGAGTATAAAACAGCATGCTTTATCAACATCATCAATACCATTAAATATCTTATATGTTTGAATCAAGTCCCCTCTCATTCTTCTTGCTTTGAGTGTTGGAAGTCGTAAATATTTTAATCTTTCCTGGTATGAGTAATCCTTTATATGATGGATCATCTTTGTTGCTCTTCTTTGAACCTGTTCTAGAGCTTCTGATTGTCTCTTTAACATTGGATACCATACAGTATTGCCATATTCAAGAACACGTCTAACTAGTGTCTTATATAATTGTTATAAATGTACTTCAATGCAAATGTTCTTTTTATTATTCCAATCACGCTGTTGGCCTTGTTAATACTATTCGCAATATGTTTGTCAAATAGCAATTTTTTTGGTCAAAAGTCACACCTAGGTCTTTCTCTTCCTCACGTTTAGCTACTTTTACTTCCTTGTCCACAAATTTCATTATATAATCCTTTTGTGGGTTTGATTTTACAATATGAAGTACTTTACATTTTTCTGCATTAAAATATAGGTTCCAAGTATCAGACCACTGCACTAATGTTTCAATATCCTTTTGTAATTCCTTATTACAATTTCGGAGAGTTATAAAGTTTTGTGTCATCTGCAAAAAATTTACATGTACTCTTTAATTCTACGGGGAGATCATTTATAAACACCGTGAATAATACTGGTCCCAAAATACTGCCAAAGAACCTACCTCACACACATGCGTTGCTTGTCATGCAACGTTATGATGTCGACGTCATAAACAGTAACTTGACGTGATGCTCTTGACGGGCGACAACTCCAGCTGTCGCCATAATGATTGGTGATGTGATCAGTGTATATGAATGTTTAGTATCTTGCGGCAACGTCTCATTTCAGTGGCCTGGATTCTTCTTTTTGAGATCCGCTGTGAGGATTCATGTCTCACATGCGGACATGAAGATGGAATGTATCAGTGCACACCGGAGTCAGATCTAGTGCTTCATGCAGATGTTCTTGTCCTGCCACGCAGGTTTGAATCTGGACTAGCACTGTGGTTGCCTTCGCTGCCCTTGAAGGGATTTTTGGACACTGCCAATGATGGAGCCCAGGTAAATGAATGATTGAACAAATTGTAGCCTCTAACCATAGACAGTGACATCAGTGTTCATCGTGGTGCTGTGACTGGCTATCAGCTTGGTCTTAGTGCTGATGTCCATGATGCGTCTTGCTGATGTTCCATCATCCAGTCGTTCAACAAGCTTCACGAGTTTCATTCGCTTCCTGCGAGGACATTGATGTCATGTGCAAATCATTCTTCAGAAGTGAAGGTATCTGCTTGCTGTTGCAATCTATTCAGAAATATTTTTGAGCATTCCTTATTTTGACGAAGGTAAAAGGCATGTAGTCAAATGGCCGAGGCGTTTTTTTTTTGGTCTGTTGAGCTGAAGGTCGTGAGTTTGAATCTCTCGTGGAGTCAGATTTTTATGGCTTGTAAACTCTCTCTGTCCATTCAGGATTAAATGGGCACGTGATTCAGGTCAGCGAAGGTTAAGGTGGCGGAAGGAGATGGAGGGGTCTTCTATCCATGCTGTACTCAAGACTCAGTGGGTTTGCAAAAGCTCAATGCTGCCGTATCCATAAGCTTATGGTACTTTAACCTTCTTTTTATATGACCGATATTCACATAGCCTAAGTGGTCACTGGAGGACAGGACTTTAGGGACCACACGGTCTTTTCGACACATCATGATTAATTATATCATCATCACGCGTTCGTTTCTTTCTTAGATTTCAGCCTACTGTCTTGCCCATTTCTTGTATCATTGCGATAATAATTTCATGATCTTGTTCCTGATTATAGCCATTCGTATATGTCTTAAATTCTATCTTTCTATTTTTCTCATGGTCTGTACATCACCCTTCTTCTGTCCTTTCTTCATCCTCTCCTCCCCATCATCCTCTTCCTTCTTCTCTCCCGTTATCATTAATATTATTATCATTATTAATAATATCATGATCATTATTATTATTATTATTACCATCATTATTAGTAGTATTGCTATTGTAGCCATATTATCTAACTATCCTGTGACCCCTCTCTTTTCTCCTCTTCTGTCAGTATAGTTACTATTCTTACAAGCGTTATCATTATCTTTGTTGATATCTTTATCATAGTTATTATTATTATCATTATTATTATTATTTTCATTATCATCATTATAATTATCATTACCATCATTATTATTACTACTACAACTATTATTATTATCATTATTATTATTATTTTCATTATCATCATCATAATTATCATTACCATCATTATTACTACTACAGCTATTATTATTATCATTATTATTGATTATTCATTTATTTCCTTAACCCGTATTGTCTTCCTTCCTGGCAGCCTCGGTTCCAGGACACAACCATTTTGCTCCCAACTTGAGGAGACAGGTGACTGTTTGTTCGTACCTTCGTGTACATTGACTTGTCTGAAAAAGACGAAAGAGGTCCAAACGCGTGGTGTTTATTTCATAATTTGTTCTTTCTTTCGGCAGCACAATACTTCTGCCTTTAATACTGTTCACATCATGATAAAGTCGATGCCTATCGCTTCTCTGTCACTGTTGTTAAACCTTTCCCCGTTCCTAAACAACAGATGAAGGTGTTGTCTAGGGTACAGGTGAAAGTGTCCATATAGCCTAATCAGTCCTTAACTGAGCTAGAAGATCTTCAAATTCTCTCCGGACCATGTGCCAGCATAGTGAGGAATAAACCCGTCTGTGGATTCCCTACGAAAACAGCAGCAACGTATTCATACAGCAGTCCCAAACAAAGCATTTTTCGTAAATTTTCGGTACTTTCGTTGATTAATCACAAATATGTGTATTGTTATTAATGCTCTGTCTCTGGAATACACCACAAAGAAAGGATGCTTTAAAAGAAAATGTGATTTAGGTAATAAAAACACAGTAATGCACAACACTCCCTCATCTGATGAATGAATGCATACTATAGTATCGTCTGCTTTGTGCGCGCGTTCAGAGAGAATCGAGTCAGTGCTATGAGAGAGAACGTGACAGAGAGAGCCCGCATGCCGGTAAGAAACAGCATCTTCCAGAGCATGGGAATTTTACTCAAAGGCGCGCGCTACTGGAACTGACGTGATGAGACAACACGTGCCATGCGGTGCAGCTATGGGAAAGAACGAGTTAGGCTACATCCGCAAGGGAGAGTGCATTGCTGTTAGCTTATGATCAGCTGTTAGCATAAGGCGCCCACACTCGTCTCCTCTCCTTCCTTGTTCTACCTTCCCCGCCCTTGAAAGAGAGAGAGAGAGAGAGAGAGAGAGAGAGAGAGAGAGAGAGAGAGAGAGAGAGAAGAGAGAGAGAGAGAGAGAGAGCAATCGGTCGACCTAACCATTTTTCCCGAGCCAAATCAGGTGGACAATGACTTATTATTCCCTTTCTCCTTTAGTACTTACCTGTGCATGGTTGGTCTGCATCAGTGGCCTCTTCGTGACCTCAGAGCCTAGCGCCTACTGGAATGATCGTTTGAGAGCCTATATCTTTTGCCAGGAGTTTCTGAGTAGGGTTAGCTCCCCAGTCTCCTGTCTTTTTGTTTTTATTCTATTTTATTTTATTTTATTTATTCATTTATTTATTTATTTTTCTTATTACTTACTTTTGTATCTATCCCTCTCCTTCCTACCTTCCTTGGATCCCTTCTCTTCCCCCCCCCCCTCCCCTCCTCTTTTTTTCCCCTCCCCCCTTTCACCCCCCCCCACTTCTACCCCTCCCTACCCCCTCCTCCCACCTTTCCCTCCTGCTCCCTCTCCTCCTCCGTCCTTGTTCCTTTTCAGTCGTCCCCCTGTAGGGCTCCTTTCCCCCTGTTCGTTCCTTCTCTTTACTTTCCCTCTTACTTCCTTTCTCTCTGCTTTTGTCTGGTCGCCCTCTGAATAGGACCCTTCAACTGGACCTCTCCTGGCTTCTCTCCGTCTCTCTCTCCGTCTCTCTCTCTCCTTCTCTCTCTCCTTCTCCCCTTATCACTTTTCTCAGGCATCTCTCTTTTACGGCCTTCTTTGGGTCCTCTCTTTATGTCTCTCCTAGTTTCCCCCTGCCCCCTCCCCTTCCCCTCCCCCCCCCCCCCCCGCCCCCCTTTTTTGCCCTTTATTTCTCTCTCTCTCTCTCTCTCTCTATATATATATATGTATATATATGTATAGATACTTTTTTTTTTGGTCATTGGGAGTGTTGTTAGCGCCTCTCATCATGACCTCATATCTATCTTTTGCTTTAATGCTCTTATTTTTGCTTTTTTTTTCTGTTACGCCACCATAGCACCACCTACCTCCCTATGCTATACCCAAATGTCTTGATGTATGCCTTGTTTGTACATTTACCCATTTATTCCCCATTGTAACCCCCCCCCCCTTCCTTTTTAAATTTTTTTTTTTCTAGGTATATGTGTGGTTGTGTGTGTGCTTATGGGCGTGTGTATGTGTGCGTGCGTGTGTGTTCGTGCGCGCGCGCGCGCTTGTATGTTTTGTGTGTGTGTGGTTGTGTGTGTCTGTGTGTGTGTGTGTGTGTGTGTGGTTGTGCCCGCGGGCAAGTGCTTTTTCGTGTGTGGGGGCGAGCCCTGCAGCTCTTAGCTGCGTCTGGCTAGTGGGTTTTTTTTTTTTTAACGGGGTTCTCCCGTTTTCCCTCTCACCCCTTGGTGCTTGGGTAGGGCAACCTACCCTTGGGTCAGACTTGGGTCGGGTGCTTTAGGCGGCTGAGCCGCTTCTCTCTCTCTCTCTCCCCCCCCCCCCCCCCCCCCTTCCCCTTGTCATTTAAAATGCTTTTTTGCGCATATTGTATTTTATTTATTGTGTTTTCTCTTGTTCATTTCATTCATATGCAACACACCCACTACATACCATCACACCCTCCCCCTCCACTCACTCTCCTTCCCCTCCTCTTCTCTCTCTCATTCTCCACTCTTCCTCTACTTCCATTCTCTCTCTCTCTCTCTCTCTTCTCTCTCTCTCTCTCTCTCTCTCTCTCTCTCTTTTCTCCCCCCCCTCTCTCTCTCTCTCTCTCTTTTCCTCCTCCTCACTTTACTCTACCCTCTTTCCTCGTGCCCTATTCCTCGAACTCTACTCACCCTCTCTCCCACTGTCCCTCTGTCTACTTCATTCACCACTTTGGCTTCACAAGGGGAGTATTGTGCATGTTGATGTCTCTACTGTTTTTTTTTTTTTTTTTTTTTTTTTTTTGTCGCTGAGGAAGGCATATTGCCGAACATTTCTTGTCCTGTTTTGTGTCGTGCATTAAAACTGCGTTACTTCACACTTTGTTTTGTGTGCTCTTCTGCTTTTTTTTTTTTGTCGTGTTCCAGTAACGCTGCAGTTTGTTTCTGTTGCCGTTAACCATTGACGCATTCAAACAAGGCAGGCGGGGGGGGGGGGGGGGGGGGGGGGGGGGGGGGAGGAGGGGGGGGGGGCGAGATTCTAACGAGATAAAGAGGAGAGTGGGGGGGGGGGGGGGAGGGATCTGACATTCACGTCCGGTTATAGGACTGGAACTGCTATGAGCTCTATACTTTTCCCCACCCCCCACCCCCACCCCCACCCCCCTTCTCCACAACGGTATTTAAAGCAAGGGTGAGACGAGTCAGGCAAACCGGGGGCGAATTGACAGTGACTGGAAAAAAAAGCGTCGTTCCCTGCATACCCTGCTCATAGCAGCCACAGGAAGATCACGTTTCTCTGACTGGTGGGTGAAAGCAGAGCGTGTTTTCTGTGTATAACTGATTCTGTCTGTCTGTCTGTCTGTCTGTCTGTCGGTGCACACGCGCGTGCGTATTGTATGCAAATATGTGTCTGACTGTCTGTCTGTCTGTCTGTCTCTCTCTCTATGTGCACACGCGCGTGGGTATTGCATACGAATGTCTGCCTGTCTGTCAGTCTGTCTGTCTCTGTCTCTGTCTGTCTGTCTGTCTGTGCACGCCCGTGTGTGTTGCTTGCGAATGTGTGTACGTGTTAAAGCATAAACGTGCATCTGCATATATTATTGTAAGAATGAATGCAGACCGGTTGTTGGCATTGGTGTAACAGACGAAGAGAATAAAAGAAGGCAATTCGTGACAAGTTCATGAAATAGCGATGAATGTAAGAAAAAAATCCTTTAATTGACAAAATGAAAGCAATAACAGAGAGAGAGAGAGAGAGAGAGAGAGAGAGAGAGAGAAGGGGGTGGGGGGTGGGGAGGGGGGGGGGAGTGGGGGATGGAGAAAACACCTACGATATTTCAATCGCATGGTTTTTTTTTTTTTTTTTTTTTTTTTTTTTTTTTTTGATAAACAAAATTTTATGTTGAGTTCAGTGGAGAGTAAAATTTAACATGATACTTTTTTTAAATTTCTACATTGCGACCGAAGTAGGCAGGTTCTCTTTTTTTTTTTTTCCCCCACAACATTGCAGTAAATTCTTGTTTAAATTGATTAAAATGTGTAACATTGAAAAGAAAAAAATATAGACATGAACAAAGTAAACAAGTGAAATACAGCGGCACCTATACCCTAAGCGCAAGCTAGTTATTCCCCCGTCGTTGAAACAAGGACTGTACAAAGAGTTTTTGAGAAAAACAAAATCAGTGGAAGGAAAGGGGAGGCGGGTGGGGTGGCGGGCGGGGGGGGGGGGGGGGGGGGTGGACTGGAAGAAAGAAAACGACAACAATAAATAGGGCATTAGGGTGTGAGTATCACTAGTAGACCCTTCATTATCATATAATTATGGGTGCCCTCTAAGTCCTTCTTGAAACAGAACGAACATCGCCTGTCCCGAGACGACTTTAATCCGCTGAATTGGGGTCAGCAGTGAAACTGGGGTCAGCAGTGAAACTGGGGTCACCAGTGAAACTGGGTCACCAGTGAAACTGGGGTCACCAGTGAAACTGGGGTCACCAGTCACCAGTGAAACTGGGGTCACCAGTGAAACTGGGGTCAGCAGTGAAACTGGGGTCACCAGTGAATCCAGTTGATTACGTCAGTTCTTTCTTGCCGTCATACGGAAAAGTACCAACGGCAAAATCGGTGATCTTCTCCAGCAAGAGCTCCACATCACAATCCAACGGTATTCATCCCCTTGAGCTCAAGAAAACAATCCAACGCATTCAGCATGAAGGACTCAAAAGCACAATCCAACAGTATCTCAAAGCAGCTGGGGGAGAGTAGAAACTTGAAGGAAGAACTGTGTGGGAATACGTTGTATAAAAAAAACACAAAAAACTGACAAATAAAAAGTTATGAACATATAGGTAAAAATCTTCAAGCGTATATATATATGCTTAATTCCTTCAAAGAAGTCAAAATATTAACAATAAAAATGGATGCTTGTGTTGTTTATAATAACCCATGCATTGTGTAAGAACAGAGTTGACAACAACTGAAAATTGTGCAGAACAATCTTTGCCTAGATCTCCTCACAGTAATTTCGAAACAGTTATACGCTGAACAAATAAATTGTTGGGAAAACAAAATGCAGGTTAACAATTTGTCTGTTATTGAAACACAGGCGTTGCGAAAATTTAAGAAAATAAATGGTGGAGGAGGAACAGTTGGGGGAGAATGAGAATTGGGAGACAGAAACTGAACACTGGCATGTTAGAGTGCAAATACGATATCTTTCGCTCTCCCCATTCAGTCACCACTAAATTCACCTTGAAATGACAGTCCTTAATGTCACCTGACCAAATCCAACTTTCGACTTTTGAATTGGAGTCACCATTTCCATTTTTTTTTTCTGACATCAAACACGTTTGTCTGCAGAGGCATTCTTAGTTGAAGACAAGGGCAATAACCCCTGACCGCCTATCGGTCGCGGGAGGGGAAGGGATGGAACGGCCGCGGTTTGTTTAAACAGCGCACTTCTGCTGACAGCTGCCAGCTTCCTCGCGCTGACCTCCCACAAGCTTTCCTCCCTACGCGTAATGTGATACTGTCTGGCTGATAGTGTGGTGAAAACAGGATGCTGTGTTTCTTCATTAATACTTTGCGCCAGAATGCAACGAACTGTGGTCGATTGATGTCACTGGATTGCGGGGTCTTTGACTGACAGAACGATACCAAACATGAATGGGTCTTCTTTCATACGCAATGATGGCAAGCACCACAAAGATTTGTCAACAAAAAACGATTGAAACAGACTAACAAACACACACAAAGTGAAATGAAATTGCAACTCGGTGGAGAGCATGCTATCACGCTCAACCTGGTGCTAATTGGGCATGCGTATCTTTCCTTTACAACTGACGGAAAATTAGTCGCGGGACTCCTACCTGACAGCCGGTACTGGGCCTGAATAAACAGTGTCGGCTCTGGTCAGCTTCACGTGGAACACGGCGGCGGTTTCCCTACCACGGCCTAGGCATGTTTTGCTTGTTTATCTGCGTGCTCTACGTGCTTGTGATGCATGCCGAAACTGATTCTATCACAGCCACACCATGCTTTTAGTAAAGCAAGATTTTAGCATGCCACACATGCAGATGTCAGTTATAAACAATGAAATGCTTCCTACCTGACCTTGTTCTTTCGCCTGTTCGAATCATTTGAAAATGATGTCACATATACACACACCAATGCAAAATGTTGTCTCGTTTTCATTTTCATGGTGAGCCTACTCACGACTGGAGGAGAGAGAGAGAGAGAGAGAGAGAGAGAGAGAGAGAGGAGAGAGAGAGAGAGACGTATATACACACACACACACACTGACAGAAACACACACACACCAACAAACGGCGGTATATAAACAGATGGATCACACACACAACACACACACACACACACACACACACACACACACACACACACATTGAAATTTATTTCCACTTCACACCTACTTTAATTGAAATAACACACTGACACACACAGACACCCGTGAGTGCGCACACATGTGCGCAAGCACATCCACAAATATGACAACAAAAACAGCATCTCTCTCTCTCTCTCTCTCTCTCTCTCTCTCTCCTCTCTCTTCTCTCTCTCTCTCAATTGTAACTGGCTTAATCAATTAATTGGTTTTAATTGAGAAGGGTAAAAGATTTAACCGGGAATGCTTGTCACCTCTTACGCATTCGGGATTTTATTGGATTTGAACTGTTCCAATTGAGGGAAGTATGTCTGGTTTTTCGGGGAGACATAGGCCATGTGTTTTTCCATTATCACCTGCAGTTTTGCATCCTGTGTTTTCTGTGACCATGCCTGTCTTTTCAGTAAGTTGACGAGTGCGTGTGTCTGCTCCCCCCCCCCCCCCCCCTTGTTCCCCATGTAATGCCAGGCCGAAACGAGTGAGATCGGATGAACGGAACGCAGTGACTTTCCAGAACGTGCTGCTTTGGAATGACAGGCGTTTCTGGAAATGATTTTCGAAAGAAAGCTATGTATTCCTTGATATTGCTATCCAGTGCGTCGACCTCATCTGTGTCAGTCATGGGTGTTTGATGGGAGATGTCTGCGTGAATGTGGGAAAACAGTGTGTTCAATGTTTTGAACTTCTGACAAATGTTCCTAGCCTTCAGAAAGATGTCTGTGTCCTGAGTCAGTTCTGCTGTTTTGTCCACTACATTATCACACAGATGTTCTAATGTGTCTGGCTTCAGGTAGGTGTGGCAGTGGTTACCAACAAACGATCGTCCATGGTAGGCCTGTGGATGTATTCTATGCTGCTGAAGCACAAAATCTAAGTGCTTGGTGACAGGGCCGGCCAGTTTTGGAAGATGCTGTGACTGGAGTTCTATTTCTTGTTGCTTTATCCACACTAACTCTGTAAGGTCATGCTGCTCTTTTTGGAAAACACCGAGTGGTTCTGTTTCATGTACTGGCTCATTGAAAACAATCTTACCCTCTAACATTCTTTTTTCTTCTTCAGCTGCTAGCATTTCTTTCTGATGGTTCACGAACTCAGAAAAGGCTGAGTCAGAGCCGACCTGTTTCCCCTGGTTTGCTAGTGATTGCTCTATGTCTTGGTCAAGGCTGTGGCAGTCCTTTTCCAGCAGGTCATGATGTTTCTTGACCAAGCCTAGCAGAATATGCAGGTATGGGGGTGCAACATGGATCAACTCTACATCAATAATGGGCTCCCTGATAACATTGTTGTGTAGTTTGGCGATTTTCTTTTTGGAGTGTCTGTATTTTCTGTAGTCTGCACTGATGCCCTGCAATGTGTGCTGTGTGATGTTGCCTTCTTTGCAGTGTGCTGGTGTCTGTATTTGTGACTTTGATGCATTGCAATAGAGACATGGGTGTGTTCCCTGAGCACCTGACAGTCCATACAATTTGAGGAGAAAGTCATAATCCCCGAACAGGAACACTTTGATCCTTTTGTCCCTCCATGTCCGGGACTTCAGAACCTCCAGCTGTTGTTGGTAGGGATCTAAGACTCTTCTCAAATTGCATGGACTGTCCTTACAATCCACAATGGCCAGGAGACACCTGTTACGCTTGGAATTTGGTTGTGAAGATTTGCAATTTGTACCATGAGTTTGAATGTGCCCCCTCCATGATCCCCTCCTATCTTCACCCAGACCTCATCTTGTGGAATTGTGTTATTATGCCATGTCAGTTTGTTGTGTTTGTCATACTCATCTAGTAAGTTGCTAACAGTCTGGGGGATGTCTTTGATTTTTCCTACTGCTGTCTCTACCTCTTTTTGTCTGCCTTCTTCATCTA
>CM065734.1:13316363-13323863 GCA_033310375.1 Conus canariensis | reverse complement strand
GTGCACAGACGATGCTGGCACTATAAAGAACCAACACTTAGTCTAGTGACTGTGCACAGATATATGCTGATACTATAAAGAACCAACACTTATATTCACGATTGTGCACAGATATATGCTGGCACTATAAAGAACCAACACTTAGTCTAGTGATTATGCACAGTAACATGCTGGTACTATAAAGAACCAACACAAAGACTAGTGATTATGCACAGGTGTCTGCTGGTACTATAAAAAAAAAAAAAAAAAAAAACCATCGAGTGTGTACCGATAGCCGCTGTTACTGTACAGAATCGATGGTTTTATGCACAGAGTTGCTGCTACTGTAAATAACCCGCGATTGAGTACAGATATGTGCTGTATTATCCATGAGCGATTTATTCAGGTCGTTTGAACGCTGTTTTAAATGACATGCGATTGTATACAGGTATCTGCTGTAAGGGCACACGACCAATGACTTCTTTCAGGCCCTTGGAATGCTGTTTTTTTTTTTAAAGACCAGCAATTGTATGGAGAGATGTGTGGTTATTGTAAAGGAGCAACGATTGTATACAGGTGGTCGGACCATATTTTAATGACCAGCAATTGTATGGAGAGATGTGTGGTTATTGTAAAGGAGCAACGATTGTATACAGGTGGTCGGACCATATTTTAATGACCAGCAATTGTATGGAGAGATGTGTGGTTATTGTAAAGGAGCAACGATTGTATACAGGTGGTCGGACCATATTTTAATGACCAGCAATTGTATGAGAGATGTGTGGTTATTGTAAAGGAGCAACGATTGTATACAGGTGGTCGGACCATATTTTAATGATCAGCAATTGTATGGAGAGATGTGTGGTTATTGTAAAGGAGCAACGATTGTATACAGGTGGTCGGACCATATTTTAATGACCAGCAATTGTATGGAGAGATGTGTGGTTATTGTAAAGGAGCAACGATTGTATACAGGTGGTCGGACCATATTTTAATGATCAGTAATTGTATACAAGCCGTCAAAACACTACTCTAAGCAACCAAGGATTATTCTCAAGTCATCTGATTGCTGTTCGAAATGGCCGATGATTCTGTAGACACTGTCAGACGACTGCTTTTAATGACCAATGAGTGTATACAGGTTGTCTTGCGCCATCTTAAATAACCAGTAATTACACTCAGATCGGATGACTGATGTTTTCAATTACCCACAATTGTATAAATCTCTCAGACTACCCCTCTAAATGACTCATGATGCCAGAAAGACTGTTGAATTATCATTTGAAATGACTAACGGTTGTGTATATGTCATCGTCCTTCTGTCTTAGATGACCAGTCATGATATACAAATCGCCCGACCGCCGCTCTGAATGACCAATGATCGTGTATAGATCGACTGATCAGAGAGCTGTTCTAAATACAGGCTGGCGAATGCTGCTTTACATGACCAGTGATTATGTAAGCCTGCTAGACTTCTGTTTAAATGACTAGAAAATGTACCTGTATACAAGTGTCAAACTGATGTTCTAAATAACCAATGACCAATACCAGTATACAGGTAGTCAGACTGCCGCTTGAAATAACCGATGATTGTGTACAGATTGTCGGACTTCCCTTTTGAATGACCAGCGATTGTTTATAGGTTGCCACCAAACTTCTGTTTTAAAAGGCCAGTGATTGTATACAAATCGTCTGAGAGCTGTTTTAAATGACCAATAACTATGTACAGGTCGTAACTCTATACAGGTTGTGAGACTGCTGTTTTGAATGGTCAGTGATTGTGTACAGATGGTTTGTCTGCTGTTTGAAATGGTCAGTGATTGTGTACAGGTGGTTTGTCTGCTGTTTGAAATGATCAGTGATTGTATACAGATGGTTTGTCTGCTGTGTCAAATGGTCAGTGATTATATACAGATGGTTTGTCTGCTGTTTGAAATGATCAGTGATTGTGTACAGGTGGTTTGTCTGCTGTTTGAAATGATCAGTGATTGTATACAGATGGTTTGTCTGCTGTTTAAAATGGTCAGTGATTGTATACAGATGGTTTGTCTGCTGTTTAAAATGGTCAGTGATTGTATACAAATGGTTTGCCTGCTGTGTCAATGGTCAATTATTATAAACAGGTGGTCAGTCAAAATGTCAGGAGCAGCTCTGATACTGATGCTGTTGTGTGGGCTGTCGGCTGTGTTCTCAGCGATCATCAACGACGATGGCTCTGTCATCTTGACAATGGATTCTTTCACAAAACAAGGTACTGAATTTATCATTCTTTTCCTGTGTGTGTGTGTGTGTGTGTGTGTGTGTGTTGTGTGTGTGTGTGTGTGTGTGTGTGTGTGTGTGCGTTTCGTGCGTGCGTGTGTGTGTGTGTGTGTGTGTGTGTGTGTGTGTGTGTGTGTGTGTGTGTGTGTGTGTGTGTGTGTGTGTGTGTTCTGTCTGTCTGTCTGTCTGTCTCTGTGCACGCATCCAGTGCTGTACTGGCCGTATAGACTGCTGTGTTTCCCCTCATTGCCTCTGCTATTGTGCTAGATATAGCCTGTGCTATATTGCCCGTGCAGTCTCTGCAGTGTAGTCGTTATAGCCTCTGCTGTATTGCTGTATTGTCCGTGTAGTCTCCGCTGTAGAGTCTGCATGACCTCTGTGGTAAACTTCCTACAATGTCAGCGTCATCTCTGTCCTATCGCCCTCATAGCCTCTCTCTGTACGGTCTCTGTACGGCTTCTGCTGCACCGTCTTTGTAGCCTCTGTTGTTGTACAGTCCGTATAATGTCTGCTGAAAAGTGTGTAGATCCTCCTACCAAAGAAAGCACCAACGACTTCTGCTCGTATAGAGTATTTCACCTTCACTGCGTAGGCTGCAAGTCTTTCCTGTACAGACTGAATTGCCTCTACCTTGAGTGCTATGAATCATGTGATGTACCGTTCGTATACTCGTTCTGCATAGCCCTATAGCTTCTGCTGTCAAGCGTGTGCAAGTCCATGTTGCATAGTCCGTGTAGTCTTTGCTGTACAGCCTGTATTGACTGGATTATACAGTACGTACAGTTTTTGGCATTGCCCCCATAGCTTCTGCTGTTATAGTTTGTTAACGATCGGCTGTATGATTTGCACAACTTTTGAAATAAAGCTAGTGTCGCCTCTGTTGTATACTCCACATCACCTCCATTTAAGAAATAGCATTCAGTGTTTACTTATATTCAGGTTGGCAGAGTTCTTCACTATCTTCACTGGGCTAAGTGTAATACGCCTGCGAGATGCGGAGAACTGCGATATGAATACCTCTGCTAATAGAAACGCACTTGATCTCCTGTTCATGCAAACTGATCCGTGAGAAAGGCAGGAGCGTTTTTTTTTTAAAATTCCGTGACTAACAGGACACGACTGGATTCACAGAGTGACCGAACAGATCCAGATTCTTCCACTGCCACAAAGGCCTGCCGTGTGACAATGATCTTTATTCCAACTCGGTGAGGCTGGGTATCGCACTATGACGCACACTGGAGTGCTTTGTGCCTCAGTTCCATCTCTGTACATTTGACTTTTGTTTGCTGGCATCCGCCAACACACACACACACACACACATCCACACCACCACACCACACACACACACACACACACACACACACACACCACCACACACACACCACACACACACACACATACACACACACGCACGCACGTGCGCACGCACGCACGCATGCACACACACACACACACACACACACACACACACACACACACACACACACACACACACACACACACACGCACACACACACACACCCCCATCGCCTCAAATCCATATACAAACACATACATTTCTTCTCTTTTCTTTATCTTTTTTTTCCTATTGGCTTTTTCTCCCCTTTATCTTTCTTTCTTTTTCTGTCTTTCTTCTTTCTTTCTTTCTCTCTTTCTTTCTTCCTTTCTTTGCTTCCTTCAAAACTACTACATGACAGCTTGTGTGATCTTTCATACATAGACAAAAATGGACGACCTGGAAACGTTCCAGAATAATCAGACCATCAGCTACATCATTTTCCACAAGTAAAGTCACACTGTATGTTCTACTCAGTCGATTAAAACCACAGACAGAGACAATTATCGCGGGAGAATAGTGTTATTTCTGGGCAGAACGAAGCATTACAGAACGAATCTTCTTTGAGTTGTGTTAGATTTATCAACAGTAGCAACAAGATCTGTAATGTCTTCATAAACGTCCAGGAGGCATTTGATAGGATGTGATATGCAGCATCCAGTGTCTCCATGGGAACACTCAACATCCATGTCAATGTTATTAGTCAACAAAACTCTGTTGCACGCGTCTTTCCTTCACAAAAAAGACGGGGGCCAGAATAGCTCCGTTGGTAGAGCACCGGACTCGTGATCCTGGGGTCGCGGGTTCGAATCTCCGCCAGGCCATTTCAGTAGAGGGGGATTTTTTTTCTGACTCCATTTCCATACAGTCCTTCGAATGAGACAATAAACCGAGGTTCCGTGTGTGAAGGCACGCATAACATCTTGCACACACGTAAAATCCCATCACTAACTTTCGGAAGAGAAGGCCAGTTTGGCCGTTGGTATGGATGACACGTTACACATAGCATGCACCCTACGTGAGAAATGGAACGGATGAAGGAAGTAAGAAACTGAGTGAACGATATTGGACGATACTGACTGGATGACACGGGAAATGAATGAATGAAGTGTCAGCTGGCAGCTCTTCAGTCGGCACTACCCAGGTAGGCAGCCCGTTGTGTAAACGAGTGTGGATTGTAAAGCGCTTAGCGCTTGGTCTCTAACCGAGAATAGGCGCAATATAAGTATTCATTATTGTTATTATTATTAAAACTATCCTGATAGGACAATGACCACTGAATGGGAAACACTCTCGACACTCACGTCCTATGTAGAATTTCCCACCAGGCTGACGCCAAAAATTAATGCGCTGTGGCCTCGTTTTAGAAGTCGAGTATTTATGGACTGGCGCCGTTAGATTGTTTTGAGAATTTTCATTGTGTCTGAAAGTTGATTTTCCACGTTTTCTTTCATATGGCCATCAGGCAGTTCCAAGCAGACAGATTGAAATCAAAGGAATGGGAATATTTGGGGAAGACCGCCTGGCGCAAAGGTAGAGTCACGGGTGAGTGCGAAGACCTGAAATGTGACGTCAGCAAAGGAGATAACCAATGTATTTGAAGCTTTTAAGTGATGTCATCAGGGGCTATACACCCTCCCCCCGCCCCCCAAAAAACAACAACAACAACAAAAACAACAAACAAACAAACAGACAAAAAAAATACCCCCCCCCCCCCCCCCCCAAAAGTGAAATGATTGATGGGTCATGGGGGTTGTTCCAGTGATCAATTATCGGTTTCATATCAAGTGCTGGCTCAATTTTAAAACGCTGACATGATTATGTAGTGATTTTGTGCAAACTTCTAACTGTGGCGTGTGGCCACCACTGCCAGTGTCTACAGCTCCAAAGACCCATCCTTCTGTCTCCCAGTCCACGCTGTTCTTTAATCACTTTAGATCCTGCCTTCCTGGTAGAGGACGACGATCATCCCTTGGCAACCAGACGAAAAAAAAAAAAAAAAAAAAAAAAAGGAAAAAAAAAAAAAAAAAAAAAAAAAAACTGCGAAGAAAGAGATCAATGAACAAAGATCTCATCACCGCTTTCAAAATTTCACTTTGACACCTGTATGTGACCTGCACACACACACGCACGCACACACACACACACACACACACACACACACACACACACACACACACACACACACACACACACACACACACATGTGGGTGCACGCATATGCACACTTTTATTCATATTCATGGCCCAGTTGCACCACAGGAGTAGGCAGGGATGGGGTGGGGGGTGGGGTGGGGGGCCGGGGGTGGGGGACCGGGGGGGGGGGGGAGAAGGGGATAGGAGCAATTCTAGTTTCACCTAAGCATTGCTCTTCTCAGGCACGACTAGTTTAAGTTAAATCATTGCACAGAGTGTCCCCCCCAAAAAAAAATACTATGAATTATTGTCTGTTTTGCAAGTAAATATTTGTGAGTTGTTTTTGTAACAATTGACTCTATGACTTTTTATTTTTTTTTGTTTCTGATCTAAATTTGAAGGCAGTTCAAATGAATCGGTCCGATCAGTTGGGACTGAGAGTGAACCCATACAAACAGCAGGACATGAAGTGAATTCAGGAAGTGAAACAAATCTGAAGTAAATGTTAGCGAACCACCAAGAGAAACGTGGACAAACGAGTCACAAGACAAAAACACGACGCGTTTCGACCTCTTAGGTCTCCTTCAGGCAAGACACAAACAAACAGGACAATGAAAACGAACGAGTTTGTCACTGAGCTTGATCTCTTCAGCGCAAGCTAGGCGTTGAATGAAAACGAGGCTGTTTGAAGGGAGATAATGTGAGTCAGGAAGTGAAGTTTTGGTTCAGCCGTATTTTGCCTCAGGTTGTTTGGAACAGCTCGGATTTGATTTCTGCTCACAGGTTTGTGTGTGGACATGAGACGGAGTGACTCAGTAGGAAACAATCATGGCGCCAGCTGCGACTGGTTCAGATACGTCGATGAGATACTGCGAGTTATTTGGCTTTACTGGCTATCTGCTTCCATCCTCTCTCTCTCTCTCTCTCTCTCTCTCTCTCTCTCTCTCTCTCTCTCTCTCTCTCTCTCTCTGTGCTGAAACGATGCATGCACATACATTATTTGATACTATAAATCATACGTCAACTCAGATTACGAATACAAATGGTGAAGATAATATTACAGCGCACAACATGTTCACCTAAGTTGTGTGGATTGAACGAAAGCGCGATAGGGCTGTGACTAGTGTAAATGAAACTATTGCGAACAAACAAATTTCAGTGAAAAAAGATAGTAACGTGACTAGTGATGTGGGACTTAGTGTTTTTTTTTCAGGCGAGTCTCTGCACTATTCTATGATAGCTTTGGATATGAATTATAACAACATGAAAACATATGATAGCAATGATTATGGGACAAACCAGAAAGTATGTCATATAAAAAAAAAGGTACACTAGTAACAAAATTTGTTTTAGAAGTAAGTTTCAAAGGGTTTGAATGAATGCAATAATGGTAGGGAGGATCATACGACAAAGCATTTAACATGTGATCTGATTGATTATGACAAAACAGTCAATAGGTGAATACGGGACGGGAATCAACGTAATAGACCTGCATGTAACATGGAGAACTGTATTATGACTATATTCAAAGTGCTGAGAATGAAGAATAATCAGAGTATTTAGAGGTGAAAAAAAATAGTGATGGTAATGACAAGTCTCCGATGTTAAAACACAGATGACAGGAACAAACAGCAACTAGACGAGAATAACACTGAAACGATGCTTGTTCTATTGATTAGGTTCTTACAGACCGCTCCACTTCTTTCCTCCATATCTCTTAATGATTGTAACATCACACTTTCCACTAAGTTGCGCAGTCTTGGCCTCACTCTTCTGCCAGACTCTTTCCT
>CM065734.1:13308863-13311363 GCA_033310375.1 Conus canariensis | reverse complement strand
GACACTGTAGGTGTCTGCGCCTTGCAGACCTAGCTGATGCGGCGATGTATTATGAAAGGAAGCGTAGGATTAGGCGAATCAGTGCTACAGCACCATAGGGAAACCTTCAGACAATGCGCAGTGTTGGGATCAGTTTACAACACTGTAGGGAGACCTTCAGACAACAATCCCCAGTGTTAGGATCAATGCTACAACACTGTAGTGTAGGGAGACCTTCAAACAATGCCCAGTGTTAGGATCAGTGTTACAACACTGTAGTGTAGGGAGACCTTCAAACAATGCCTAGTGTTAGGATCATTGCTGCAACACTGTAGTGTAGGGAGACCTTCAGACAATGCCCAGTGTTAGGATCAATGCTACAACACTGTAGTGTAGGGAGACCTTCAGACAATGCCCAGTGTTAGGATCAGTGTTACAACACTGTAGTGTAGGAAGACCTTCAGACAATGCCCAGTGTTAGGATCAGTGTTACAACACTGTAGTGTAGGGAGACCTTCAGACAATGCCCAGTGTTGGGATCAATGCTACAACACTGTAGGGAGACCTTCAGACAATGCCCAGTGTTAGGATCAGTGTTGCATCGGTGTAGGGAGACCTTCAGAGAATGCCCAGTGTTAGGATCAGTGTTACAACACTGTAGTGTAGGGAGACCTTCAGACACTACCCAGTGTTAGGATCAGTGCCACAGGTCTGTAGGGAGACCTTCAGACGATCTTTATAGCTCTTCTGTTGACCCCTCATTGGAGCGCTGGCTTTCTTTTCGTTCACTGTAGATCAGTCTTTTCGGCAAATGCTTTTCTGGCCTAAGGCATGCATGGGCTGCCCACCCGAGTTGTGAGCGTTTGTTAGCTACTTTAACGGTCTCAGTCTCAGCTCTCTGAGTATTTCTGTATCCGTATGACTATGCATGTTGACTGATCAGTTCGCTGTTTATTTTGACAGGTTACGTTACCATCATCACTTTAAAACAGGCTAGCGTACGTGGTCTGTTTCAGTGGTGGAGAGGGAGCACGCTTGGACGAATGAATTTAACATGCTGTACGTGGACAGCCCCGTGAGTCACAACCACCTCCCTGCTGGTTCTCCTTCACCGTAGGCTGCATGTCAAAAGTCACAGCACACACACACACACACACACACACACACACACACACACACACACACACACACACACACACAACACACACACACACACACACACACACACACACACACACACACACACACACACACACACACAACACACACACACAACACACACACACACACACACATACACACACACACACACACACACACACACACACACACACACACACACACACACACACACACACACACACATGCTGATTCTAAAAACTGACTACTGCTTGATCACTTTGATGTGATTTAAGTCATATTGTGTAAAGTGCCTGAGAACTAAAACGTTCAGAGAATTTGTCCCCGGTAAAAACCCAGCAGACAGAACTATGTTGGAAACTCGCCTTACAAAGAAGTTGTACGTGGGTTTGTATTTGTTTGTCTGAGTTGAAGTCCACTAAGTGAACTCTCCATGTTTTTGCTGTACTTGAAGACCTGTTCAAGACCCGTGGGTCGAAACGTGCTGCTCCCTCGACTATGTTATATTTGTGAAAAAGTTAACCCAGTTTTCAAAATTGAACAGGGTGTGGAAGAGCATCATCAAATTCCACACAAAATTCCGGCTCTACAAGCCACTAGTGGTCTCCATCCTGTTATATGGTTGCGAGACATGGACACTGATGGTCGAAACAGAAATTAGAATCCAGGCGTTTGAGACCAAGGGCCTGAGGAAACTAGTCCGCATCTCCTACAACGAGCACAAGACCAACGATTATGTGCGGAACCCGGTCACCAACCTAGTCGGACCCCACGAACCACTTCTGGCAACCGTCAAAAGACGGAAGATGGCATGGTTTGGCCACGTCATTCGTCACAACACCCTCTCCAAAACCATCCTCCAAGGTACCGTTGAAGGAGGGCGCAGACGAGGACAGCAGAGAAAGAGCTGGTCCGACAACATAAAGGACTGGACCAAAATGACCATGCCAGATCTCCTCACGACAGCTGCCAACAGAGGAGCCTGGAGAGAAACGGCGGCTGCCTCATCACGTCCCCCCAACGACCCCAGCGGTCAGGGGGAATGAGATGAGATGATAAATCCAATTTTAGTGTTGTAGATTTTGTAATGAGTTATCCTTGTATTCCGTGGTGATAGAATCTTTTCATCTCAACTGAGTTTGGCTGTCCTAGGAATATATCATATTGTTTCTCTGAAGCTGTATCATATCCACTATCTGAAAGACTCAAATGCCTTTCTGCTTAGTTTTGTTGCCGCTAGAGTTGTGTTGTTCAGTCTTTGGCCTCTTCGTCTACATTACTGCATGTCACTATTCTGTGTCCGTCCCCTGTGCAGGTTGGTGTGGGCTACAGTTTTTCCTCCTTGGGGACTCTTGAGGATCATATGGAGGACTTGGCAAAG
>CM065734.1:13298863-13301363 GCA_033310375.1 Conus canariensis | reverse complement strand
TCACGTGTAGTCATCTTTCTTGCATCAAGTGTCAATATCTTTCTAACTTGAGACGTGTATGAGATGCGTCACAAATGTTTCGTTATCTTTCTCATTTCAGCGATGTCTGAGGGTATCATGAACGCTAACTTACCTTCCTCATTTCAGATGTTTCCAGTGTATGCGGATTCTCTGTACCATGCAGGCCTTCTTTCTAGCAAGACACGAGAAACGTACCGGGCGGACCTTCACGACATGATACGGGTGACCAATGAGCAGGGGGGCCTCTTTGATACTGACAAAGTGAGAACAAACAAGTCGTCCTTAGGTCTGATCTAATGTTGGCTTTCGTGCTGTGTTTTGAGGATAGGACTGTGTACGTAGCACACGTGCATGTGTTATCACCTTCGGTTGATCTCAAAGTTATATCCGTTCTTCTGAATGTTTCCTAACGGTGCAGAAGCGCTCTGGTTTGCATTATTTGATTCAAAGGCTGATTCCGTTTGAACGAGCGTACATGCGTTCGCGCGCGCGCGCGCGCGCGCGCGCACACACACACACACACACACACACACACACACACACACACACACACACACACACACACACACAGAGAGAGAGAGAGAGAGAGAGAGAGAGAGAGAGAGATTCGTGTCCAGAGGTGTTGTATAATAATGGAGGGTCTTCAGTGTAATCACCTCTGGTTTTTACATCTCTGTGTCTGTCGGTCTCTGTCTCCCTCTCTACCATTTTCTGTCTTCTCCTCTCTTCCTTTATAAGATTGCATTTGATTTCCAAGCTGAGTTCGTTTTCGAGTGAATTCGATGATCGGGCGACCAAAAGGGGCACAGGCGCAAGGGCAGACATGATACTTTTAATAGCAAAGTGTAAACTTGAAAAATACAGTCTTTCACCAAGTTTGAATATTTCCGCCTAAATGTGAAAGTTCCCATGACCTATTGGCCGTAGGGAGCCGGAATAGCTCAGTTGGTAGAGCGCCGGACTCGTAATCTTAGTGATCCTGGGGTTGCGGGCTCGAATCTCCGCCGGGGCGTTCGGTACAGGGGGATTTTTCCCTCTGAGTTAACATTGGTTCGGACTCCATTCCCCATACACTCCTTCGAATGAGACAGTTAAACCGAGGTTCCGTGTGTGAACGTACGCATACTATCTTGCACACGCGTAAAATCCCATCACCAACTTTCGGAAGAGTAGGCCAGTTTGGCCGTTGGTATGGATGACACGTCACACATAGCATGCACCCTGCGTGAGAAATGGAAAAAAATGAAGGAAGTAAGGAAACTGAGTGAACGATATTGACTGGATGACACGGGAAACGACTGAATGAAGCGGCAGCTGGCAGCTCTTCAGTCGGCACTACCCAGGTAGGCAGCCCGTTGTGTAAGCGAGTGTTGATTGTAAAGCGCCTAGAGCTCAGTCTTGGTCTCTAGCCGAGAATAGGCGCTATATGAGTATTCATTGTTATTATTATTATTATCATTACTATTCATATTGTTGTTATCATTATTATCATTATTATTATCAGAGGCAGTGAACTGCCAGAGGTTGTCCATGTTCAGGCCACAGCATGATGGAAGGAGAGGCAACATGTTTTATAGTGACAGAAAAGCGCAGTCTGTTCTTCTGTGTGTGATGCTGGAGTGTGGATTTTCCTAGTGATCGTGATCACACACACAACACACACACACACACACACACACACACACACACACACACACACACACACACACACACACACATACACACACATACACATAGACACAGACACACACAGACAATTGTCTAATATCACGAATAGTGGATAGACGTTAAATGAAGGACACACGCACACACACACAGACACACACACAGACACACACAGACACACACACACTCACACACACACACACACACACACACACACACACACACACACACACACACACACACACACACACACGCACGCACACACACACACACACACACACACACACACACACACACACACACACACACACACACACACACACACAGTTGCTCGTCTTGAAAAGATTTTGTTCAAGGGCAAAGGAAAATACTCCTCCTGGTGACGTGAGATACCGGGGCACAAAAAGATCTCCAACGTAGCTGACGTCTTCTTTGTTCTTTGTTGCACGCACATTCTCTTTCAGATTACTGCGGATAAGATATCACCATGTATTGCTGAAGGCACGTAAAATGTAGACTGTCTGAATGAAAAGGAAAACGAAATAACCGAAGTGCAGATGACGTTGTTTCTGTATGGGCTTTGCCACACATGGGAAAACAGTCGACTCGATTGTAAAAAAAAATGAGTTCACTTATGAACCGTTTTAAAGTGAGAACTATTGGCTGTCGATGGCAGGAACGGTGTCATCAGACTGAATTATATGAAGGGTCTAATAGGTAAGGCAGAATAAAGATACAATTTGTGCAAACCGTGTACTGGCAGATGTCGCGAGCAGGTTCTTTATGAAAACACCAATAGAATTCCGCTTCATCT
>CM065734.1:13283863-13293863 GCA_033310375.1 Conus canariensis | reverse complement strand
TTCTATCGGTACCATTGCATTCGCCAAATAAAATGCTATATGGTGAAATGGTCGGTACCCCTTATATGTTAGAACCTACATAAAATGTATTAAATATTGGCCTAGATTACTACAACTTCCGATGAAAAGATTGTGCAAACAAGCTTATGAAATGATGTTGATTCAGATGGAAAATGGAAAGCAAAATTGGGCATATTCTGTAAAGAACGTGTTAGCTACACATGGGTTCGGGATTGTTTGGATGTGTCAAGATGTTGGACATGAACAAGTGTTTTTGTCCGAATTTAAAGATCGGTTAATCTCGTCTTATAAACAAGACTGGCATTCTCATTTGGAAGAATCGGACAAGTATACATGGTTCTTTTCTTTTAAGAATGTTTTTCAAACGGAAAATTATATCAGAGTTGTAAACAATAAATGGCACAGATCCATTTTCGCTCGATTTAGAACAAGAACGTTAGGTTTACATGCCAATGTAAGATATGTGTTTCAGTCTCTCTCTCTCTCTCTCTCTCTCTCTCTCTCTCTCTTCTCTCTCTCTCTCTCTCTCTCTCTTTCAGCCGGATCCTGCTGTTGCTGCAGATCCAAGCGGTAGTAGCATGCACAATGTTGGTGGCTGATGTGTGTAGATGAACGTGTGTGGAACAATGTAGAAAACCTGTCAGTTGATTTATCCCAGTCACTCAACCTCCAACCCTCCCCCCCCACCTCCCTGTGTCTCAGCATGCCATGGGCGAGAGCTTCAAGGCTCTGGAAGCCTTCCTGAACCAGCCCACGACATGGAGGACTCTGCACGCCGGAGACATGTCCCAGAGACAGAATGTCATTGACAGCTGGGTCGCCGGAGAACCGCTGTTGAAGACGGACTTCATGAACGGCACCACCGCTCAAAACAAGCTTCTCATGAACAACTACAAGGTATATTCAAGAACTCGTAGAAGACCTCAAGGCCGAATCGCGTTGCATGAGTGTTTTTTTCCCTTCTTCTTTGTCTTTCACTCGTTTGGCGATTTAAATGACACGTAAGTTTTATTCTGTTACGAAATGTTAATTTCTGTTCAGATCTACAGGTTATTTATTTATTTATTTATTTATTTTTTAACAATAATAATGTGTTGGCACATATGTGCCATTACAGAATATATTATAGTACAAGTGAACTGCGCGTGATATGAAACGCATATTTGACAATATGCACAATACGCACTAATGAAAACATTAAGAGTCAAACATTTGCAATTGCATTCATCGAAAAAAATCTGAGTTAAAGGTGTGATGTAGATATTCGGATCATGATAAAAATCCATCAGTTCTGTACATATTGTAGCCTCTTCCCTTCACACACACACACACACACACACACACACACACACACACACACACACACACACACACACACAGACACACACACACAGACACACACACACACACAGACAGACACACACACAGAGAGACACACACACACACACACACACACACACACACACACACGCACGCACGCACGCACGCACGCACGCACGCACGCAAGCACGACGCACGCACGCACGCACGTACAAGAGAGAGAGAGAGAGAGAGAGAGAGAGAGAGAGGAGAGAGAGAGAGAGAGAGAGAGAGAGAGAGCACGCGCACACGCGATGTCTTATAACATGTATCATTAGCAATTCCCTTATGGCCTGTTGTCAGTTAGATTTTCTTTTCAAGTTTTTATACATATAATTACAACATTTCACAAATGAAAAAGTAAAAAAAAAATCTGATTGATTTCGGGATAGAAAAAAGGACAACTTAGGAAAAAAAAAAAAAAACATGATAAAATCGAAAAAACGTATACACACAAACAATATGGACAGCTGCCAGCCATCACAGTAAAAAAGGAAAAACAAACAAACAAAAATCCAACAAAGCATTACATATTGATGGTATCTTAGAGTATAAAGAAGTAAATTTTGATGAATAGGAAGACTTTACGATTATTACCCTTAACTGGCTCGGTGGTATTTATTGTTGATATACTCATCAATGAAGTATGCATCTTCGTTTTTACATTCCTTTACTTTTTTCGATTAATTCTTTATATTTGTTAAACTTTACCGTGTTAAAGTTAACATAAGCTATTCACTTTTCTAATTCATACCTATCTTTCCATAATTGAATGAACACACGTATATTTGGAAATTCGTTTTTTTTTTTTTTTTTTACATTTGTAAATGTAGAATTCAGCCAACAGCAAGATAAAGTCTAACACTCTTTCAGATCGAAAATCTGTGTCGTGTCCAAACAGTATCATCTTTTACTTTTAAAAGAAAGAGCTTGCATGTTTATATCTATCTTTAATTATTTGTTCAAATTGTCCCCCAAAAGTATTTACGTGCATGCATCTCCAGAAAATATATTCTATGCTGTCCTTTATTTGCTGGTGAAATGTTATTTGTTATCAGATTTGACACTCATGCATATCAACACTACATTTGTTGGTAGGATGCTATATGTTAACCTCATCTGTTTCCTGAGTCTTTTGTTTCAGTTTAAAAGTTTTTTTGCCGGCTAATATCTGAATCCAGTTTATAATTCCATCTATGGCAGCATTTTGGGTTTGAACCGTCGTCTACAAGGATATCATAATATAATCGTGGTCCTTTTTCACCGAATTCAAAATTTGTACAGTTTTGGAATCTTTCGATTTTTCGTAATTTTCCACACGAATGTTCAGTGTCTTAACAAGGATTTTTATTCTTTTTATAAGTGCTGCATAGCTTAGAAAGTTTGTTCATATGTTGTACTTGGCGATAAATTCAGCATAGGTCAAATAACCGCTGTCTTGACAAGGATTTTTAAAATTCTTTTTATAAGTGTTGCATAGCTTAGAAAGTTTGTTCATATGTTGTTCTTGGCGACAAATTCAGCATAGGTCAAATAACTGCCATCTTCTTTGCACATGGCTCCAGTAACTGCGTGCATTTTCATTAATCCAATCATTCTTTTAATATAATCAGATGCTATTCAACTTTATTGTCTCATTGAAAAATAACGGCTCTGCTAGAGTTTCAGACGGGTCTTAAGGTTTAACTTTATTGAAAAATATTTTATAAGCCTGAAACATATCTTTCCCAGACAGGTTTTTCTGGCCCTGAGTGAACAGACAATTCGGTCCGAGTTTATCTAGTTTTTGTACGTTCTGATATGAAAAAAAACTCACAATCCTTTGCCATTTATAATTAGTTGTCCATAATTTCCTCATCCATCCTAATTTCAAGGCCTGCAGAAAACAGTTTAAGTCTGGAAATCTAATGCCTCCCCTACCTATTCTTTTTCCATGCAGCCTTTCTACCTAGTCTGTCTTGTTTCTTATTCCATACGAACTTCAGATAGAGAAGACGCAATGCCTCCAAGAATTCGTCCGGTGGATTCGGTAGAAGTGTCCACAAACACACGATTTTGGATAGTATAAGAAATGTCAAAATTATTATTATATTATTATTATATTGGGTATTTATATAGCGCCTATCCTCGGTCATATACCAAGCTCTAAGCACTTTACAATAAACACACTACCACACTCACTCAACGGGCTGCCTACCCAGGTAGAGCCGGCCGAAGAGCAGCCTACTGGCGCTCATTCAGTCGTTTCCCGTGCCATTCAAATATCAGTCACTCATTTTCATTTATCTCATTTATTCCTCCAGTTTCTTTTCATCCAAATTCTGTGTAACTGTTTCATTCCTGAGAACTTTTCAGTAAAAATTGAATATCCCTGCGGTCTGTGAGCTCTGCTGGGAACCATATTCCTAATAACTTACACTTGGGAGGATTCCATTCCATCTATAGATGTGACATATATTTTCCTCGTTGGCTTTCTTTCCCGTTCTAGCCAAACAGCAGATGTCTTCTCACAATTCACATTTCTCAGACTTTTTTTTATTTTTTAAAAAAATTTTTTTTTAAAGAGCAGTCACTCGTTTCGTTTGATCAAGGTTCATGCAGATGTAATATGACACACGTTGGGCCGCTGTAATGACGTGTCCTCCCACCTCCCCCCCCCCCCCCCAACACCTTTCCTCTGTGATACTAGCATATTGCCCCGGTCCGGGGGTTGGTGCAGGTGCTGCAGTATACAGGCCACCTGGACATGTTGGTGACGGTGGCCATGACGGACACCTTCCTGGACCAGGTGGACTGGTGTGGTCGGGACAAATACCGGGAGTCCACCTACAGTCAGTGGACAGTCGGGGACCATCTTGCTGGCTGGTATGCCACTGTTGGTAACTTCACCAGGGTAAGTAGTGTGTTGTGATATGTTGTACTGTATGTGTGCTGTGTTGTACTGTGTCGTGGTGTTTTGTATTGTTTTGTGTTGTATTGTGTTGCATTATATTGTGTTGTATTGTGTTTTGTTGTATTGTGTTGCATTATATTGTGTTGTGTTGTGTTGTGTTGTATTGTGTTGAGTTGTGTTGTATTGTGGTGTTTTGTATTGTGTTGTGTTGTATTGCATTATATTGTGTTGTGTTGTATTGTATTGTGTTGCATTGTGTTGTGTTGTGTTGCATTATATTGTGTTGTGTTGTATTGTGTTGTATTGTGTTGTGTTGTGTGTTGTGTTGTATTGTGTTGTGTTGTATTGTGTTGTCTTGTGTTGTCTTGTGTTGTATTGTGTTTTGTTGTGTTGCATTGTGTTGTGTTATACTGCATTGTGGTGTGTTGTATTGTGTTGTGTTGTATTGCTTTTTTATATACTGTATTGAGTATTGTGTTGTGTTGTGTTTGTGCTGTATTGTATTGCATGGTTACAGTATTATTTGAAATGGTACTGAATGACATAGAACAGTATAACAAGTCTGGCAGCTTTACTAGATCATGTATTGTTTTGTGTTTTATTGTATTGTGTGAGTCGTCCTGGGAAATACTGTACTGTATAGCGGCGGATTTCATGGCGATGTCTTGTATTGCATTTGTTTCATTTGTACTGCTTTGTGTGGTATTGCCTTGCTCCCATCGTACGGCATCGCATTGAGTCGCTTTACATCGCATGGCATGGCATCGTTTCGGATTGCATCGCAACCAGTCGTATAGAAACGTGTGGTATGATATTGTGTGGTGCTTGTCTCGTGTCAAATTGTATCGTTATCAATTCCCTTTTTACCGTCTTGTATTTCATTCTGACAGCAAATATGTTCTGTTGCATCGTATTGTATTGATTTACAACTCCATTGCTTGGTATTGCATTCCTGCTGTGCTGTGATGTTCTATATCGTGAAATAGAAAATATTCCAACTGTTTAGACTAAGAGCAAGAACTGTCCTCGGCGAAATTGTACACAGTTCGTTTATATCGTAGAGAATGAAACACAAAACCCACCATGGAGTCCGACTGGGGCGAATGTTGATCATCATCAGAGTCCACCAGCCGCAACGATAGGAGAACGGATCATGGGAGCTGTAACCATTCGGACTGTATTTTACCAGAGAATGACAGAGCTGTAACGATCGACTGTATTTGTATCCAAAGGAGAATGGATCAGAGCTGTAACGATTCGGACTGTATTTGTATCCAAAGGGAGAATGGAGCAGAGCTGTAACGATTCGGACTGTATTTGTATCCAAAGGAGAATGGAGCAGAGCTGTAACGATCCCAACTGTATTTGTATCCAAAGGGAGAATGGAGCAGAGCTGTAACGATTCGGACTGTATTTGTATCCAAAGGGAGAATGGAGCAGACTGTAACGATTTCCGACTGTATTTGTATCCAAAGGAGAATGGAGCAGAGCTGTAACGATTCGGACTGTATTTGTATCCAAAGGGAGAATGGAGCAGACCTGTAACGATTCGGACTGTATTTGTATCCAAAGGGAGAATGGAGCAGAGCTGTAACGATTCGGACTGTATTTGTATCCAAAGGGAGAATGGAGCAGAGCTGTACGATTCAGACATTTCATCCAAAAAGCAACCAGAGTTAAGATCACTGATCAGAAGGCTGTGGATGTAACTAGATCTGCCCCCAGACCATCCCCTCATACCCAGTTAAGCACGATCGAGCTGTTACATCCGCCCCCCCCTACTCCCCTTCATCTCCTTTCAACTTCCGACGCCTCCATGACCCCCATTGTGCCCCCCTCCACCCCCCCCCCCACCCCCACTATCCTTTCCGTCACCCCAGCTGTCGCTTACTCAGGCAACATCAGCTTAATCAGTTACGCTATTTGGTTGTCGCTGTTCGGGTTTCCCCTCATTACCCCTGAAGTGATGCCAGGAATCCAGAGATGTCAGAGTGACAGAAGTTGACCGCTGTTGCAGGTGATTGTCCGAGGGTCCGGACACAACGTGCCCTTTGACCAGCCACGTGCCGCCCTGGACATGATCAAGCGTTTCGTTCTGGGTGGGTTTGACCAGTCTCCCCATGGGCAAAGAAACAGGGCGGCGAGACTCAGCTTCTGAAGACAAGACATTACTGGCTGCGTTGTCGTTTTTCTTTGTTATCATGGAAAAAAAAATCTGAATATCGTCTTAAAATGTAATTAGCAGTGTCTTAAGCTTAGTGTAATAGAGGACAATGTAGATTTAACGTCAAAATAGGGATAAATTGGTGCACTGGGGTTTTTAGGAAAGCAAACCAACGCAGAGCGTGTCGTATAAAGAGAATATCAAAACTATGTGATTTCTGATCATTGAAGATCTTCAAGATCATACAGAACATTAAAATCATGCTTCTCGTGATGTTTTGGCAACATAATTGAAGAAATTTGATCAGACATTAAAATATGATATGTGCCTTTTTAATATTTTTGGAGTGATTGTATTTGTTCAGAACGTAAAATGTGTTTTTTTTTTCACTTTTTTCTGCTCACCTCATTACGCAGATAAAGTACCTTTTGATCTGTCTGGGTGATTGTAAGAACAAAGGACATTCGTAATATGTGTGTGTACAAACTGTTTTGTCAGTCATGATCATTGCACACAACACTAGGAGCGTACACCGTTTGATTACAGGACGACAATTTCAGCACAGACCGTACACAGTATCAAAACTGTGTATTGACTGATCCTAGTTAATCATGACGAGCGCTAATTTCCTTGTTTTGCTTTGCTTGCATCAACGTATTTTCACGAAAGTGTTTTTTAGACGGATTAAGTAATTGCTTGACATTCTCAGTCATATGAAAACAAAACGAAACAAAACAACACACACACACACACACACACACACACACACACACACACACAACATACACACACACACTACACAAAACCAAAAAAAAACTTCTGATGCAAAGGGTACAAACAAAAAGAGCTAAGATCTTGACTATTTCGATTTCTAAAACTTTTCATAAACAAAATCTCTCTCTCTCCTCTCTCTGTATATACACACATAGCTATCTATCTACACACATATACATATGCATCTACTTCTCCCCCCCCCTCTCTCTCTCTAATTATATGTTGACACACCATTCCAGCAACTTACAGAGCAGCTTGGTGTGTCAATGACTGCAAGAAATATTCAATTATGAACAAAGCTTACTCTTATGTCTTAGATTGAAGAAATAGGGGGAGATAAGCATTCATATCTGCAGTGGTAGATAACTCTGCCTAACTAACAGTATGTGCTTGAGTGGGTGAATGGGGAATAATAAATGCTTCTCAAAATGCACCTTCAGCAAGCTTATAGTCTCCAAGGGGGAGACAATCTCCAATGGGGAGGAAACTCACTAACATATAACTCCTGGTCAGATACCAGTATTTTGAAACCTGATTGTTTCTCCTCAGTGACCGCGGAAAGTGCTAACTTGACTTCTCTGCCTTTTCGGTTTTAAGCAGAATGCTATCCCAGAAAAAGGCTGGTGTGCAATACCAGGAGTTATATGTTAGTGAGTTTTCCTCCCCATTGGAGATTGTCTCCCCTTGGAGACTATAAAGCTTGCTGAAGGTTCATTTGAGAAGCATTTATTATTCCCCATTCACCCACTCAAGCACATACTATTAGCTAGGCAGAGTTATCTACCACTGCAGATATGAATGCTTATCTCCCCCTATTTCTTCAAACTAAGACATAATAGTAAGCTTTGTTTATAATTGAATATTTGTTTATAATTGAATATATATATATATATATATATATATATATATATATAATGTTGGACAGTGCCGGCATGTTGAAAAATTGACATCTCTCTCTCTCTCCTCTCTCTCTCTCTCTCTCTCTCTCTCTTCTCTCTCTCTAATCTTCTGTTGGACGGTGCCGGCCGCATGTGGAAAAATTGACAGATCTCCCTCTCTCTCTCTCTTGTCTCTCTCTCTTTCTACACACACACACACACACACACACACACACACACACACACACACACACACACACACACACACACACACATATATATATATATATATATATAATGACCATTGACATTTTGATTTATGTTCAGCTGAAGATGATTCTGTTTTGGGTTCCAAGCACATCTGTATTATGTCAGTGATGAATTTTATTTGGCCAGTATTGGCCAATTTTGGGGACACATATATAAATGCACAATACATACACACGCATAGACACACAGACTCAGACAGACAGACAGACACAGCAAAATATACAACACACACATACACACACATTCACACACACACACACACACACACACACACACACACACACACACACACACACACACACAAGCACGCGTGCGCGCTCGCGCGCGCACACACACACGCACATACACACACACACCACACACACACCATACACACACACTCACTCATCACCTCACCATTTAGCATATCACCCTGATTGCGTGGGAACACTGATATTCAGCTATTTCATTTTTTTTTTTTTTGACGATGCTGCAAAAAGCCACACACACACACATCTCTCTCTCTCTCTCTCTCTCTCTCTCTCTCTCTCTCTCTCTCTCCCTCTCTCTCTCTCTCTCTCTCTCTCTCTCGCTCGCGCGCGCTCTCTCGCGTCATTACAGAGGACAAATGCACAGTTTGCTGCTAAAGCGGCAGTTAACAGCTCCGAGCTGAAAGGAGCAAGGCAAACGATGTGAAAGAGACAAATTGCAACAATCATGAAACTTGACGATGATCATTCAGAGGTCAGAGAAGGGGTCGTTGCGAGCCGTTGAAACATCAGAAAGGTGACACACTTTGAAAGGAATAACACGGTGTGAACTAGGCAGCAATCTCTCTCTCTCCTCTCTCTCTCTCTCTCTCTCTCTCTCTCTCTCACGCACGCATGCAAGCACGCACGTACACACGCACGCACGCGCACACACACACACACACACACATACGCACGCACACACGCACGCACACTCACCCACGCTTGCACGCACGCACTCACACGCACGCACATATATACACACACGCACGCACGCACGCACGCACACACACATACACACACACGCGTGCGCACGCAAGCACGCACGCACGCACGCGCGCGTACACACATACACACACACACACACACACGCACGCACGCACGCACGCACGCACGCACGCACACACACACACCACACACACACACACACACACACACACACACACACCACGCACGCACGCACGCAAACACATTCGAAGAGGACTAAAAATTTGGCTTGTAATGGGTTTAGCGTCGAAGACTTTTTTACCCATCATCAGGACTGATCAAATCCTGAATGACGTGGGACTGTCTGGTTGTTTCCCTTGGATTTCCTAACTTCCATGACTGATTATATTAGACTGTCCATCCTGGTGTCTTTTCTTTCTTTCTTTCTTTGAGACTGTCCTCTGGTGCTTTTTCTTTCTTTCTTTCTTTCTTTCTTTGAGACTGTCCTCCGTTGGTGTTTTTCTTTCTTTCTTTCTTTCTTTCTAGAGACTGTCCTCTGGTGTTTTCTTTCTTTCTTTCTTTCTTTCTTTTGAGACTGTCCTCCTGGTGTTTTTCTTTCTTTCTTTCTTTCTTTCTTTGAGACTGTCCTCCGCTGGTGTTTTTTTCTTTCTTTCTTTCTTTTTTTGAGACTGTCTCGCTGGTGTTT
>CM065734.1:13263863-13273863 GCA_033310375.1 Conus canariensis | reverse complement strand
GTGATTTTCACAGTCTGCAGAGATGGTTGATGTGATTTTCACAGTCTGCCAGAGATGGTTGATGTGATTTCCACAGTCTGCCAGAGATGGTTGATGTGATTTTCACCGTCTGCCATCTCCATGTCCTTCTGTCACCTCCAAAGTCCACTGTTTTCTCACCAACTGTCCACTACATCCACCACCTTTCCTCCCCCACTCATTACCCTCCACGCACGCACGCACAGACCACACACACACACACACACACCACCACACACGCACACACACACACACACACACACACACACACGCACACACACACACACACACACACCACACACACACACACACACACACACACACACACACACACACACAACCTGCACATCCTGGGGTACGGTAGCGGCAGATGGCGTAAGAGACGAGCAGCACCAGCAGTGTGAAGATCGTACAGCCGGCCAGAATGACCCAGAACCTGCACAACAACAACAACAACAACACAACAACACAACAACTACGACAATATCAACATCATCAACAAGAACAACAACAAGAACAACAACATTAACAACAACATCAGCAGCAACAACAACAACAATAAGAAGGTGGTTTGGCCTCCAGCCGACAATGAGAGCGTTCATCGTTTTTTGTTGTTGTTGTTGGGTTGTTGTTGTTGTTGTTGTTGTTGTTGTTGTTGTTGACCAATTAAAAGACGTAGCTGTTTACAATCAATGGGGTATATAATGGTGGTGGATAATTCGACCAAAAAAAAAATCTTTTCTGAACTCACGCCCTTTGCACGACAGTGATCCTTTTGTCACGGAAGGCTGCGCGGACAGTAAACGGACAGAGGCTGAATCTGAAACCGTGTTGTTTAAAACTTGTCTTCGTTTTTGCCTTTTCATCAGTGTTAACCCTTTCAATGTCACCTGGAGGATCTGTCACTACGACGATAGCAACTCTTCAATGTCATCCCGGACTGTGTCACTCCGACAGCATTAACCCTTTCCTTGTTACCAGAAGATTCACTCTGCATTCACAGTAACCCTTTCAAAGTCACTGGAGGTCTAAATCTGCATCAACATTAACCTTTTCAGTGTTGTCGGAGGTTCCATCACTGCGGCAGCATTCACATTTTTATTGTCAGCGGAAGCTATTACTGTGACAGTATCAACTTCAGCGTCGCCAGAGGGCCAATAACTACGATAGTACTATTTTTTTTTTAAGTCAGTGGAAGGTCTACCATTCCATTATTTGAAGAGATCTGTTATTAATAGGTATTACACTTATTTCTGACAGATGAAAAAAGGCGCACACGGAGTCATACTGATAAAGTTAGAAATCTGGCGCATGACTATGACGGACATGACTAGAATGATTCAAAGCATTGTCCAGTTTAAATGAAAGAACAAGTGATATTCGTTCATGCTAGTTTGTCTCATTTTACGTTACAAATGTTGATCCGGCTATACTTCTCTCGCTCTCTCTCTCTCTCTCTCTCTCTCTCTCTCTCTCTCTCTCACAAGCACGCACCCCCCCTACACACACACACACACACACACACACACACACACACACACACACACACACACACGCATACTTACAGATAATTATTGATGGACTCGTCCGAGTCTGAAGAAGACTGGGTGGTGTGGGCACAGGCTGAGACAGTGCACGTTTGGCTGTTGATGTCACAGCACTGCTGGGAACTGCAGATAAACCACGTCACGTGACCTTGGGAATCGGTGGAACTACAGTTGCCGCCTAAGCCCATCGTCTGACTGTCAAGGTCATGGTGACGTCACTTCCGGCTAAGGCGAAGGCAGAGCTTGTGGCTTCGGGTGGCTTGCCAGACTGGTGTATTGACGTCACCGTTTTCAGTGACAGGTCTGTCGAACACACAGTTCCAGCAGTGAGGATTGAAATGACATCATGTCAGAAAAGATCGTGAAGGAAGCTAACTTATTTCTTGCTCAAGCTGGTAAGATGATGTCAGAATTGGCTCTGTTTTGTATCTGTTGAACTTTAACTTCTGACTGATCTTATAGCTCTAGTCAAAACGTCATTATTAGCAGAGATATTGGACAATTTTATCGAAAAGTTCATGTTAGTCGGCTTTCTGTTTGTTACTTAATTATCTTGCTACCAGTACCGCGTACCCCTCTTTTTTTCTCGTTTCCAAAATATCCAATCACTTTATTTCGTAATAACTGTTTTATGTAAATGTATTGGTAGATAAAATAGATCTGCTTCATTTTGAATTTTTTTTTTCTGCAAGCCTGCTTCTGTACTTGAAAGCAGAATAATATCTGCAAAGAGTTTTAAAAACAACCCAGCTGCTCCCGAAATTGGTTGCATTCTGTTTTTCTGAGACTGGCAGTTTGCAGTAGGTGCACCAAGAAACATCTATGTGCATAGAAATTAGGCTTGGTTTACTCTCCTATGACAATTTAAAAATACATTTAACAATTATCGGCATGCCTGCAGTAACAGAGAAGAATATCTTTTAGTACTTTGTATATCTTTACACTTTCCTCGTCTTTCGTAATGAAGAGTAGAAAGAAACTCGTGGAGAGCGTGGCAGCAGAGAGTCCTCAGAAGAGAAGCCCCCTTCAAGCAAGTGTTTCGGCCCTTATCTCCTGACCTCTAGGGGGTTGGGCCACACCCGGTTCATGACTCCGGATGTCCCTCTGCTGCCCCTTTTTTTTCCCATCTTGGGACGAGCCATGGCTGGGATTTGAACCCATGACCATACACCATCACTTTTGTCATTAAGTCATTGCTTTTTCTTCCAAACTGTCGATGCATGCCCACAGTATTGTAGAAAGTGTTTCTGAATAATTCCTCACAGTGTACAAGATGTCGTCAGTTATGCAATACACAGACATATCCAAACAAGTTCTATAACAACTTTCTTTTCATTCATTTCGGCTGAATTAGACAAACTTTTAATCAAGATTGTTTGTAACCATTTTTGTCTATCGAAATGATACAATATGTATATGAAATAATTCATATAGTTATGTAATATATAAATCATGTATCATTTTTTTTGTAGGTTTACGAAACATTATCTCTATATGAGAATTAATTGTATTGATGCATTGTGAATTACTTATGTATCTGTAATAGGGAAATTCTTGCTCCTATATAACACAAACTACAGTCCATATCTCCAACGATTGTGAAAACATAACTGCCCAGCAGGAATTCAGGGAATGCCAACACAGAGTCCACAAAACAAACAAGGAGACATCCCTCCCCCCGAAGGATGTTTAAGCTTGCGCATGCGCCCTGTATCTGACAGACCTACACGGTAACAAATGGAGGCATGAACTAACACAAATCAACATTTATTCAAGCCTGTCACAAACTAGTTGATCTTAAAATTAGTCAAACAAACACACAGACGAACAGAAACAAATGCTAGTGACCTCGATTTGATTGGTATCAAAGGAAACCTTAAAGAATGCAGGGAATAGTAAACAATCAATGACGAATTCGGCAATTTGGTGTCGTAAGCAGCAATCGTTTGGAGTTATGGGCGTGTATTTATCTCATCATGGAAGCGAGAGTTATCCTACTTATTCGTTATTTATTGCTTACTATTCCCTGCCTCATTTCAGATTTCCCATATAAATCAAACGCGAGGTAATCCGTATTTGTTTTATGCTCGTCTGTGTGTTTGTTTGACTCTATCCAAGATTGAAAAAAATTGTGCCAGTCTTGAATAAATCTTAATTTGCGTTCATTCACTTCTGCAAATGTTGTTGTTGTGCACGTGTGTCAGGTATAGGGTATATGAGCAGGATTCAAATATCGTTTTTTTTGGCGGATGGGGGTGGGGGTGGTGTCTCCTTGTTTATTCTGTGTGCTGTATGTTGACATTACTGCCAGGTGAATCGTTGTCGCCAGCAGCAACCGTTTGGAGTTATGAGGATGTAATTTATCTCATCGTGAGAGCAAGAGTAACCCTATTAGTCGTTATTTATTGTTTAAGCAGAAATAGTTTGGAGTTATGAGAATGCAATTTATCTCATCGTGAGTACAAGAGTAATCCTATTTAGTCGTTATTTACTGTTTAAGCAGTAATCGCTTGGAGTTATGAGCATGTAATTTATCTCATCATGACAGCAAGAGTAACCCTATTTATTCCTTATTTACTGTTGAAGCAGTAATCGCTTGGAGTTGTGAGCATGTAATTTATCTCATCAAGAGAGCAAGAGTAATCCAACTTATTCGTTATATATGGTTTACTATTCCCTGCCTCATCTAAGATTTCCTTTCGTATCAGTCAAACCGAGGCTACCTGTGTTTGTTTCTGTTCGTCCGCGTGTTTGTTTGACTCTATTCAAAATTGAAAAGTTTGTGCCGGTCTTCAATAAATGCTAATTTGTGTTCCTTCATATCTCCAGTTAGTGTTGCTGTACACACGTGTCAGGTACCTGGCATACAAGCAAGCTTGGAACATCTTGGAGGAGGGGGTGGGGGGTGTCTCCTTGTTTGTTATGTGCGCTCTATGTTGGCTATTCTGCTAGAATAGGCGATTTGGTGTTGTAAGCATAATTCGTTTAGAGGAATGGGCGAGTTCTTTATCTCACCACGGGGTCAAGAAATTACTTTTACTTATTCGTTATTTGCTGAGTTTTAACTTTTCGCATTGTGTGCTGCTATGGAAACTTGACCAACCATGACACAGGCAGGCTTGAAAAAGGATGGTTATGAAAGCGGGTGGAGTAGTTCAGCAAGAGACTGTACTAGACACTTTCAGCGACATCCTACATCACAGGGGGAAGAACCAGTACCTTCGCCTTTCGCTAATCAAGAACCAGTACCTATTCGCCTTGCTTCGCTCATCAGAGTGCCATTGTGCATGTGGAAGGCATTCTCCACTTCCTGTTGACCTAACCGGCTTTCGTCTGTCACCTCCTGTTTATGGGTCGATCATGTGCTCCCACACGTCGCTGCTGATATGTCAGACTGTCATATCTGAGATATACATATGAAGGTTAACGCATGAGCGAAGACTACGAACAGGCGATGGATGGATCTGATAATACAGCGGAAAAGAAGAAGCTGGCATACTTAGGTGATCTCCTGAAAGGCACTCACAGCCAACAACAATGGACTTAGGTGATCTCCTGAAAGGACTCACAGCCACAACAATGGACTTAGGTGATCTCCTGAAAGGACTCACAGCCAACAACAATGGACTTAGGTGATCTCCTGAAAGGACTCACAGCCAACAACAATGGACTTAGGTGATCTCCTGAAAGGACTCACAGCCAACAACAATGGACTTAGGTGATCTCCTGAAAGGACTCACAGCCAACAACAATGGACTTAGGTGATCTCCTGAAAGGACTCACAGCCAACAACAATGGACTTAGGTGATCTCCTGAAAGGACTCACAGCCAACAACAATGGACTTAGGTGATCTCCTGAAAGGACTCACAGCCAACAACAATGGACTTAGGTGATCTCCTGAAAGGACTCACAGCCAACAACAATGGACTTAGGTGATCTCCTGAAAGGACTCACAGCCAACAACAATGGACTTAGGTGATCTCCTGAAAGGACTCACAGCCAACAACAATGGACTTAGGTGATCTCCTGAAAGGACTCACAGCCAACAACAATGGACTTAGGTGATCTCCTGAAAGGACTCACAGCCAACAACAATGGACTTAGGTGATCATCCTGAAAGGACTCACAGCCAACAACAATGGACTTAGGTGATCTCCTGAAAGGACTCACAGCCAACAACAATGGACTTAGGTGATCTCCTGAAAGGACTCACAGCCAACAACAATGGACTTAGGTGATCTCCTGAAAGGACTCACAGCCAACAACAATGGACTTAGGTGATCTCCTGAAAGGACTCACAGCCAACAACAATGGACTTAGGTGATCTCCTGAAAGGACTCACAGCCAACAACAATGGACTTAGGTGATCTCCTGAAAGGACTCACAGCCAACAACAATGGACTTAGGTGATCATCCTGAAAGGACTCACAGCCAACAACAATGGACTTAGGTGATCTCCTGAAAGGACTCACAGCCAACAACAATGGACTTAGGTGATCTCCTGAAAGGACTCACAGCCAACAACAATGGACTTAGGTGATCTCCTGAAAGGACTCACAGCCAACAACAATGGACTTAGGTGATCTCCTGAAAGGACTCACAGCCAACAACAATGGACTTAGGTGATCTCCTGAAAGGACTCACAGCCAACAACAATGGACTTAGGTGATCTCCTGAAAGGACTCACAGCCAACAACAATGGACTTAGGTGATCTCCTGAAAGGACTCACAACCAACAACAATGGACTTAGGTTCCCTGAAGATCAACCAACAACATGGATTAGACCCTGAAGACTCACAGCCAACAACAATGGACTTAGGTGATCTCCTGAAAGGACTCACAGCCAACAACAATGGACTTAGGTGATCTCCTGAAAGGACTCACAGCCAACAACAATGGACTTAGGTGATCTCCTGAAAGGACTCACAAGCTAACAACAATGGACTTAGGTGATCTCCTGAAAGGACTCACAGCCAACAACAATGGACTTAGGTGATCTCCTGAAAGGACTCACAGCCAACAACAGGATAGGACTTAAGTGACTCACCATCCTGATTAAGGATCTGGGCACAGCCAACAACAATGGACTTAGGTGATCTCCTGAAAAGACTCACAGCCAACAACAATGGACTTAGGTGATCTCCTGAAAGGACTCACAGCCAACAACAATGGACTTAGGTGATCTCCTGAAAGGACTCACAGCCAACAACAATGGACTTAGGTGATCTCCTGAAAGGACTCACAGCCAACAACAATGGACTTAGGTGATCACCTGAAAGGACTCACAGCCAACAACAATGGACTTAGGTGATCTCCTGAAAGGACTCACAGCCAACAACAATGGACTTAGGTGATCTCCTGAAAGGACTCACAGCCAACAACAATGGACTTAGGTGATCTCCTGAAAGGACTCACAGCCAACAACAATGGACTTAGGTGATCTCCTGAAAGGACTCACAGCCAACAACAATGGACTTAGGTGATCTCCTGAAAGGACTCACAGCCAACAACAATGGACTTAGGTGATCTCCTGAAAGGACTCACAGCCAACAACAATGGACTTAGGTGATCTCCTGAAAAGACTCACAGCCAACAACAATGGACTTAGGTGATCACCTGAAAGACATCACAACCAACAACAATGGACTTAGGTGATCTCCTGAAAGGACTCACAGCCAACAACAATGGACTTAGGTGATCTCCTGAAAGGACTCACAGCCAACAACAATGGACTTAGGTGATCACCTGAAAGACATCACAACCAACAACAATGGACTTAGGTGATCACCTGAAAGACATCACAACCAACAACAATGGACTTAGGTGATCACCTGAAAGGCATCACAACTAACAACAATGAACAATTCTCTCACAGCACGCGGTAACGTGTGGTGCCCAGAAGTAGCCAGTGATCTGCACTAGGGACTGGGAACAGGATTCCGACAAAGGTGAACAGTCGGAAAGCGAGATGTGACACTGATCCTTTTCTAAGCTGATCTGTGGCGACATGTACCACGGAAAAGTGACAGGCGAAAGTCATAAAATTTGACAAACAATACCCGATGCACGACCACATCAATGCTTGATCAGACAAAAGTGATAGATTCAGAGACTCCGGCGTAGGAACATCTCGTGACATGAATTCATTCATTCCAACAGCCATTAACGCGATCATCCATGACGTGCGCTGCTCTCACAGCCATTTCCCCCCCCCCCCCTCCCCCGACCTCACCAGCAGAGCAGTGCTTGCGTGCAGATGCTTTGCATGTCTTTGGGAGTGTGTTGGTGCGCTCGCACGTGTGTACGATAGAGACGCACTAGGGCTGATGGCCAGGGTGGGTGGGCACAGTGGGGAGGGTGGAGGGGGGGGGGGGTAGGGTCCTGTGCGTATACATGCCGGTTTCACTGAGTGTATGTACGTGCAGTTGAATTGATACAATTTGTTTGATTTTGGATAATGCACTTTTGTGCTTGCTAATAATCCACCGTGTGTGTGTGTGTGTGTGTGTGTGTGTGTGTGTGTGTGTGTGTGTGTGTGTGTGTGTGTGTGTGTGTGTGTGTGTGTGTGTGCACGCGTGCGCGGCGCGGCGCGGGGCGCGGCGTGTGTGTGTGTGTGTGTGTGCGTGTGTGTGTGTGTGAGAGAGAAGAGAGAGAGAGAGAGAGAGAGAGAGAGAGTTAGAGAGAGAGAGAGAGGAGAGAGAGAAAGAGTGTGTGTGTATGTGATGTAATTTTTTTGTTCATTTATTTAATACAAAACCCTGTGATTGGAGATCTTTAGTTATAAAAGAGCGACTGATAGCAAATATTATTCACGGACTCATTGTTCGGGTGGTTACGACTTGCTTGCTGAAGAGTAACAAATTTTGTCTTGTCTATAGTGCTGACTTAATTTTTACGTAGCTCGTGGTGTGTGTGTGTGGTGTGTTGTGTGTGTGTGTGTGTGTGTGTGTGTGTGTGTGTGTGGTGGGGTGGTGGGGTGGGTGGGTGGGTGCTTTCGTTTCGTTCTTTAATTGTAACGTCTATCCATACAGTGATCTTAGACGTGGTGTGGTGCGTGCGTGCATGCGTGCGTGCGTGCGTGCGTGCGTGCGTTGGTGTGTGGTGTCGTGCGTGGTGCGTGGCTGCGTGCGTGCGTGCGTGCGTGGTGTGCGTGTGTGTGTGTGGTGTGTGTGTGTGTGTGTGTGTGTGTGTGTGTGTGCATAAAACCATGAATAGTGTGAGGACTTTTTGATCAGTTTTCATATGTGGTGTGTTCATAAGCTTAGCATGAGTTGATTTGCAAACTGTAAATGCACAAACGAACGTCCGTGTGGATTAACAAAGTGTTACGCATTAAAACTGATTAAGTGTATATATAAACATGAACGTTTTCTTTGTAATCTAGATCAGCCCGGTATGTGACATCTGTTGCTGGTAAAAGAAAAAACCCACATCTTCATGTCTCCCCCTTCCACGCCTCTCACACCTACCTTCCTCCCAGACAGAGAGAGAGAGAGAGAGAGAGAGAGAGAGAGAGAGAGAGAGAGAGAGAGAGAGAGACAGAGAGAGACAGAGAGAGACAGAGAGAGAGAGTGAGATAGATAAATAGAGACAGAGACCGTGAGACAGAGAGCGACATGGAGACAGAGAGACACAGAGGGAGAGACAGACAGACAGAGAGAGTTAGACAGACAGACAGAACAGACAGACAGACAGACAGACAGACAGACACACACAACACACACACACACACACACACACACACACACACACACACACACACACAGATAGAGACACAGAGACAGAGGACAGAAAGAGACAGAGACAGAGACAGAGAGACAGATTGGCGTCAGCTGACAGACAAACTAACAAACAGGCAGACAGACAGACACAGAGAGTCTAAAATAACAACACGGTAATACAATAAGGTTTTCCGTCTCAAATGGCAGCACCCTGAGTGGTTCGGCGGCTGCCGGCAATGAATTTCACACGGCATTAGCCTTTGATCCTGTTACCTGTGGCCTGAGATGTGCCGTCATCTGTGTTGACACCCCGATCATCAACTATGCATGATCCCTGGATGCAAGCTGTATGGTGGTCAGATGGAGGGCATCGTGTTCAGAACTCCACCAAACATAAAACTATGTGCCTGTCTTTGGAGGGCTATGTGTGTGTGTGTGTGTGTGTGTGTGTGTGTGTGTGTGTGTGTGTGTGTGTGTGTGTGTGTGTGGAGAGGGGAGAGAGAGAGAGAGAGAGAAGAGAGCAGAGAGAGAGAGAGAGAGAGAAGAGAGAGAGATAAGAGAGAGACAGAGAGTGAGAGAGAAAGAGAGAAAGAGAAAGAGACAGAGACAGAGATGGAAACAGAGAGAGAAGGAGAGAGACAGAGAAGGCTAGAGAGACAGAGAGAGACAGAGACAGAGACACACAGACAGGCAGAGACAGAAAGAGACAGAG
>CM065734.1:13248863-13251363 GCA_033310375.1 Conus canariensis | reverse complement strand
AGGTGACACATCAATGGGGCTGTGACGACAGCACTCTTGTGCTGACACAGGCGACACATCAATGGGGCTGCGACGACAGCACTCTTGTGGTGACACAGGTGACACATCAATGGGGCTGTGACGACAGCACTCTTGTGGTGACACAGGCGACACATCAATGGGGCTGTGACGACAGCACTCTTGTGGTGACACAGGCGACACATCAATGGGGCTGTGACGACAGCACTCTTGAGCTGACACAGGCGACACATCAATGGGGCTGTGACGACAGCACTCTTGTGATGACACAGGCGACACATCAATGGGGCTGTGACGACAGCACTCTTGTGGTGACACAGGCGACACATCAATGGGGCTATCTCTCTGACGACAGCACTCATGTGCTGACACAGGCGACACATCAATGGGGCTGTGACGACAGCACTCTTGTGGTGACACAGGCGACACATCAATGGGGCTATCTCTCTGACGACAGCACTCTTGTGGTGACACAGGCGACACATCAATGGGGCTGCTCTGACGACAGCACTCTTGTGGTGACACAGGCGACACATCAATGGGGCTGTGACGACAGCACTCTTGTGGTGACACAGGCGACACATCAATGGGGCTATCTCTGACGACAGCACTCTTGTGCTGACACAGGCGACACATCAATGGGGCTATCTCTGACGACAGCACTCTTGTGGTGACACAGGCGACACATCAATGGGGCTATTCTCTGACGACAGCACTCTTGTGCTGACACAGGCGACACATCAATGGGGCTGTGACGACAGCACTCTTGTGGTGACACAGGCGACACATCAATGGGGCACTCTTGACGACAGCACTCTTGTGGTGACACAGGCGACACATCAATGGGGCTTTGACGACAGCACTCTTGTGGTGACACAGGCGACACATCAATGGGGCTGTGACGACAGCACTCTTGTGGTGACACAGGCGACACATCAATGGGGCTATCTCTCTGACGACAGCACTCTTGTGTGACACAGGCGACACATCAATGGGGCTGTGACGACAGCACTCTTGTGCTGCACAGGCGACACATCAATGGGGCTATCTCTGACGACAGCACTCTTGTGGTGACACAGGCGACACATCAATGGGGCTTACGACAGCACTCTTGTGTGACACAGGCGACACATCAATGGGGCTGTGACGACAGCACTCTTGTGATGACACAGGCGACACATCAATGGGCTGTGACGACAGCACTCTTGTGGTGACACAGGCGACACATCAATGGGGCTGTGACGACAGCACTCTTGTGGTGACACAGGCGACACATCAATGGGGCTGTGACGACAGCACTCTTGTGTGACACAGGCGACACATCAATGGGGCCTGTGACGACAGCACTCTTGTGGTGACACGGCGACACATCAATGGGGCTGTGACGACAGCACTCTTGTGGTGACACAGGCGACACATCAATGGGCTGTGACGACAGCACTCTTGTGTGACACAGGCGACACATCAATGGGGCTGTGACGACAGCACTCTTGTGTGACACAGGCGACACATCAATGGGGCTGTACGACAGCACTCTTGTGGGACACAGGCGACACATCAATGGGGCTGTGACGACAGCACTCTTGTGTGACACAGGCGACACATCAATGGGGCTGTGACGACAGCACTCTTGTGTGACACAGGCGACACATCAATGGGCTGTGACGACAGCACTCTTGTGGTGACACAGGCGACACATCAATGGGGCTGTGACGACAGCACTCTTGTGTGACACAGGCGACACATCAATGGGGCTGTGACGACAGCACTCTTGTGGTGACACAGGCGACACATCAATGGGGCTGTGACGACAGCACTCTTGTGGTGACACAGGCGACACATCAATGGGGCTGTGACGACAGCACTCTTGTGGTGACACAGGCGACACATCAATGGGGCTATCTTCGACGACAGCACTCTTGTGCTGACACAGGTCGACCATCAATGGGGCTGTGACGACAGCACTCTTGTGGTGACACAGGCGACACATCAATGGGGCTGTGACGACAGCACTCTTGTGGTGACACAGGCGACACATCAATGGGGCTGTGACGACAGCACTCTTGTGGTGACACAGGCGACACATCAATGGGGCTGTGACGACAGTACTCTTGTGGTGACACAGGCGACACATCAATGGGGCTGTGACGACAGCACTCTTGTGGTGACACAGGCGACACATCAATGGGGCTGTGACGACAGCACTCTTGTGGTGACACAGGCGACACATCAATGGGGCTGTGACGACAGCACTCTTGTGTGACACAGGCGACGCATCAATGGGGCTGTGACGACAGCACTCTTGTGGTGACACAGGCGACACATCAATGGGGCTATCTCTCTGACGACAGCACTCTTGTTGACACAGGCGACACATCAATGGGGCAATCTCTCTGACGACAGCACTCTTGTGGTGACACATGCGACACATCAATGGGGCTAATCTTGACGACAGCACTCTTGTGGTGACAAGGCGACACAT
>CM065734.1:13178863-13236363 GCA_033310375.1 Conus canariensis | reverse complement strand
CTGGAATGGTTTGTCTCTCAGTATGTCTGTCACATAACTAGCACAACTGTAGCGTCGTCTCTCAAGGGCAAAGCAGATGTGACATTTCCCTCCGCACCTCTCTCGGTCACCACATTTCCCTCCGCACCTCTCTCGGTCACCACATTTCCCTGCGCACCTCTCTCGGTCACCACATTTCCCTGAGCACCTCTCTCGGTCACCACATTTCCCTGCGCACCTCTCTCGGTCACCACATTTCCCTGCGCACCTCTCTCGGTCACCACATTTCCCTGCGCACCTCTCTCGGTCACCACATTTCCCCGCGCACCTCTCTCGGTCACCACATTTCCCTGCGCACCTCTCTCGGTCACCACATTTCCCTGCGCACCTCTCTCGGTCACCACATTTCTGCACATGAGTAATATTGAGGTACTGCCCTTGTCCTTTGCCATCCAAATAGAGCATGACACAACTCTCTCTCTCTCTCTCTCCTCTCTCTCTTCTCTCTCTCTCTCTCTCTCTCTCTCTCTCTCTCTCTGTCTCTCTCTGTGTCTGTCTGTCTCTCTGATATTGACGTACTACCCTTGTTCTTTGCCATCCAAATACAGGATGATACAGCTCTCTGTCTCTGTCTCTGTCTCTGTCTCTGTCTCTGTCCTCTCTCTCTCTGTGTGTGTGTGTGTGTGTGTGTGTGTGTGTGTGTGTGTGTGTGTGTGTGTGTGTGTGTGTGTGTGTCTGTTTGTCTCTCTGATATTGACTTTCTACCCTTGTTCTTTGCCATCCAAATACAGGATGATACAACTCGCTCTCTCTGTCTGTCTGTCTATGTCTCTGTCTGTCTGTCTGTCTGTCTGTCTGTCTGTCTGTCTGTCTGTCTCTCTCTCTCTTCTCTCTCTCTCTCTCTCTCTCTCTCTCTCTCTCTCTCTCTCTCTCGTGAACATGAATTTAGCACCACTGACCGACCTGTTCATCGGATTTTTATGATTTTTTTTCTTCAGCTGTGTGGTTGGCATTATCCGATCCGAAAGCACTTAGTGTGGTGGTGTTTTGTTTGTTTGTTTGTATGTTTTTGTTTTTAGTTTTTGTACTCCCAGTTCTTATAGAACAGTTCTCATGGAACAGTTCTTATTAACAAGGGAGTACTTTGGAATGGGAAAGAAGAAATGCTGTATGTATGTCTGTGTGTGTGTGTGTGTGTGTGTGTGTGTGTGTGTCTGTCCATGATCAAAATGTGTTCCAATCGCTCCAGACAACACTTCTGGGCCGATCTTTCTGAAAATTTGTAGGTATGTTCATTATGGGTCACGGATGATGCCCAGTGTTTTAGTTTACCAGAATATCCGTTACTAACGGCTATAACGGCCCAACACGGTTTTTCTTCTTTATGGAATATCTCTTGACATGTACAACAAAAACATTATGACGCATATTTGATTGTGACGTCAAATACATTATGACGCATGTTTGATTGTGACGTTTTTCAGGAAGATAAAGTCGGAGTACGTTTATATGCTTTGCATCTTGTGTCTATTTGATTCGAGTCACAAACACAAATGTATTGCAGCAGGTACCGTTTGATCAGCTGGTTTTGTGAGCGTCACTCGCATGATTCACCAGAACTAATTAACACGAATAATATGCAATATATGTTTGTTTGTTTTTTTTTTATTTGAGAGCAGCCTATCTTTGTTTTGCATTCAGAAAGATTGTTTTTTTTAATTGTTTTATCTACCTACATCCACATGTAGAAGAAAAGATTCATTTATTTATTTGTATGCTCCCTTTCTTTGCAGACATCGCATTAAACGATCTCATCTTAATAACATGCAGGCTATGTTATTTTCAATATCATTTATGTCGGTTTTTTGTTGTTGTTGTCGGGGGTGGGGGGGTGGGGGTGGGGGGGTATAACTATATATATATATGTGTGTGTGTGTGTGTGTGTGTGTGTGTGTGTACGTGCGCACGTGTCCATGCATGCTTGCGTGCGTGCGTGCATGCGCGCGCGCGCGCGCGCGCGCGCGCGCGCGCGCGTGTGTGTGTGTGTGTGTGTGTGTGTGTGTGTGTGTGTGTGTGTGTGTATGATCACGCCTTAATCAGTCAGAAGCATTTTAGCCTGCACAGCATTTGACCGCGTCTGTGAATCTGAATTATTGACAAATGAAATGTGATCATGTGACGTGTAAAACAGAACTTGTAAGATGATCATATCCGTGGTTTGCACAGTTCGCTGGAAAACAGAAATAAATGTATTTTTTGCACATACATTTCAAAACTTGGTTTAGAAGAGAAAAATATATTGCCATCTTACCAGACACTTACAGGTTTATAGTTCAGAAGCGGCAGTCACAAATCACCTTTCGAAGCTGTAAGGCATTATAATAATGTTCCACGAGTGCTACCTATATGTCGTCATTGTGAAGTGGATGTGACTGGACACAAGCTTCATTTCCTAATGTAATGTCCAAAATGAACAGACTCTGAATAACAGTTTATTCCAAGAAAATACTCTAATCCGAAGCCTGGGTGTTTTGTTTGTTTTTTTACTTAAAAAAAACAAAAAACAAATCTTAAATAAGTGTTAGCGAACCGCCCAGAGAAACGTGGACAAACGAGCCACAAGACAAAACACAACGCGTTTCGACCTCTTAGGTCTTCTTCAGGTGAGACACAAACGAATAAAATAACGAAAACTCACTTAGCTTTGATCGCTTCAGATCGCTTCAGAGTTCAGCGCAAGGAAGAAGTAACCCAGTGGTTTCTTTTTTTTTTTTTCTTTTTTTTTTTTTTTGCAATACATTCGAAGGAGAGCAGGGTTTTTCTTTTCAACCTGGGCAGATTCACGAAGAATAAAAATGTGGTTTCATGGTCCGTTTGTGTATGCAACATCACATGCTTTCATTATACATTCATATTTACAGTTAACATGTTCTGTTATTTGTCAAATTGCCAATTGAAAATGATTGTGTCGTGGTTTTTTTGTTTGTTTGTTTGTTTTGTTTTGTTTTTGTTTTTGTTGTTGTTTTATTTCATTTTATTTATGCTTCATGGCGCAAAGCTTATTGTTATTGTTTACCCTCCTGGTCAAAGAAAGGGATTAAGGGATCAAACTGTACTGATTCTTGATTCTTGTGTATGTGCATGTGCACATCTCGGGATCGTGATCAATGCTAAAGACAGATTTACCAAATGTATTTTTGAAAAAGCAGTTTTTTTTTTGTTGAATTTTAATGATTTTTTTTGTGGTTCGTTTGTTATTTGTTCATTCTAGATCATCTAGAAGTTTTCGTCGGTTTTTTTTTTTTTTTTATATCATGATGACCTTTGGGGGAGATGGGAGATGTAGAGGGTGATCAGGCCTGTGAATGCAATGTCTTGAAAGCAAGAGTTGCAGATATCGATGAATACAGTATTGAATGTAGAAGTAAAACGAACTACATTTAGGTTGTATTTTGCCAAACACAGACAAGTCTTACCATAAAGGTTTAAAATGCATGGGGAATCAAGCAAGTGAATCCTCTTTACAGCAACACGTAAAGCAGTCTCTCTTGTTTTAACAATGATATATGTCGACAGAAACCACGGGGTTACGTCATACATTTGACTTTCTCGTTAGTCAGCGCTGATGTGGGAAAAGGAAAAAAAAATGAATGCATCAGATACAAGGTGTCATGTATGCTACGTAGAATAATACTTATGATGTATGACGTCAAGGTGTATGAAGGTCTTTTTTTCACACTGTAGCTGCTATGAGTTTTGCCAATAAGCAGTAAGGCATTTTGCGTCATATGTCTTCTGCTTGCTGAGCAGTCAGCTTGCATACTGCTAATCTGGCGTGCACAAACCCTTTTCATATTAGCCGTTAACTTTGCCTGCCGGTATCAAAGGCTGGACCTGTCGAAAGTGCTCTCTCTCTCTCTCTCTCTCTCTCTCTCTCTCTCTCTCTCTCTCTCTCTCTCTCTTCTTCTTCTTCTTCTTCTTCTTCTTCTTCTTCTCTCTGTCTCTCCACTTCTTCTTCTTCTTCTCCCTTCCCCCCTCTCCCTCCCCCCCCCCCCTCTCTCTCCCACTTCTTCTTCTTCAGCTTCTTCTTCTGCTCCTCCTCCTTCTCTTCTTCATCCTCTTTCTTCTTCTTCTCCGGTATTTTCTGCCCCCCCTCCCCCCCCCCCCCTTCGAAATCTCACAGGACCAAATTCACAATTTCACAGTGACGTTGACAAAAACGAAGATATTGATAACGGTGATCATTATGACAGAGGTGATAATCATCACGGAGCTGTATTAACACATATTTCGAAACGAATATAAAGAAATAGAATAAAGAGTAATTTGTGATTTGTTCAACCGATTTGAAAGCGGTAAATCATTCATTCCATCTGGCACACATCTAAGCCCACTCACATCATGCAGTCGACATTAAACGTTAGGCGCGAGGATTCAAAACAAAAGACAAGTTCTGCCAGACGGCATAGTGCGATTAGACAGACTCTATTGGTGTTCCGGAAGGTTTTCGATTAGCACCGGAATGGTTTTCAATCACTGGTCTCTCAACCTTGACCGCAAGAATTCGATCATTTCATTATCAGCCCCGTCTTTCTTCCGGTCATTCAGATGGCCAGACATATTAAGGACAGAGGTTTGTACACAACATGGCTCCACAATTCAGTCACGGAAGGGTAGAGTTTGTACCCCGTGTTGTCACTGTTCATGTCCGCCTTGGCTGCGTCAGGCCAACTGACATAGGCTAGAGCACCAAGGCTACATCAAAATGTTGTCATGCTCTGCATAGTTATGCGGGGATTGTCTTCAGTTGTGACAAGCTCCTAGCGTAATGTTATCAGTCTCCAAAATCCCCCGAAGTCGGAGTGTGGCTGCCCACGTGGCGGGGTAATCAAAAACGGTCACACATGTAATGTTCTCATCCCCAGCTGATGCATTTGTACCATAGTGTTCAAGTACTTCGGCTGTTTGGATGATCCCTGGAGTCTTTTAGCCAGGGTACGACAACAACAACAACAACAACTGTTTATGTGCATGCTGACTACATTTGGGACACTGCAAAACCAAAACAAATTCCTTTGTTGATTCATTTGCTGATGATATTGAATCTTGGTATCTAACCCCTACATTCAACCACTTGCTACCCAGACAAAAACAAACAAACATAAACATAATAATATAAACAAACAACGTTTGATCTAACCAATAGTTACCACTAATGTCATCACGCTCAGCTGATTTTCTCATTTTCATTTTCATTTGTTTCAATGTATCAGAGTTTTGAAAAAGTATTCGCTCGTTTACAATACTTAGATTATTCTCTGTTATTACTGTCTGGTGGTATTTGGTGGTCTTCTTCATTAAGATTTAAAGAATTTCAGTCTCTAGAATGAATAAAACGAAAACCGTTAACCATTCAATATGGTACAATACTTACGTGTCTTTTTAATTGAAGTTGATTTTGTTTTACTCGAATTATTTTTGGTTACCGATCCTTTCCATCAGTTAGGAGAAAAAAAAAAGACTGAAGCTTGTTTTTTTATCTGGTCAGGTAAATATCGATATTCTTGTTAGCCTTACGGGAGTTTAATGAATTATCTGATTTTATCTTCTGTCTCTGTTCTTTGTCGTTTGCATCAGACAGGGATCGCATGACTGTTTTACCTACCACTTCATACATTATCGTTTGTATTTTACGGTTATTAAATCCCCTTAACGCCTTAATGACATAGATTTCAATTAGTTTGGTAGCCAGACTACTTTTTACTCCTGCTTATTCTGATTTGAGAGACTTAAAAAAATCCTTTTCTATGAATTTCACCCTCAGTCTTTTATCATAACCATTATCTTCAGCTTCTGGCTGACTCTTAGAATAATTTCAATTCGTTACCCCACTCAACCAGAATTCGACGGACATGTCACGTGATCCAATTCTGTCAGCAATGTAAAGTGTACAGTTTTCAAGCAAAATCAAACTAATCAGCGACATAACTCCAGTAACACACGCACCATTGGTGACGCAGAGTTGTGGCGTGGATCACGTGTTCTATAGCATGTGCCCTGAAGTGCTCTCTGCTTTGTCTTCTGAATCCCTTGTCATGGCACTGACTTCTTTCTTCAGGGATGACTGGTAGCAACTGTTAATTCTGTTATACGTGTCAGATGTTATATGTTATCAGAGAGAGAGAGAGAGAGAGAGAGAGAGAGAGAGAGAGAGAGAGAGAGTTATCAAACTAAAGCGAAAGAGAAATACAGAATAAAAAGGATGAAAAAGACCACAATGTTACCAGAAGCATATGACACCACTTGCTGAACAAACAAGGAAAAACGTCAAACCATATCATACTTCCTCGTGGCGGCCTTTGAAACCTAAAACCAGCCCCCCCCCCTTCCCCTCCCTCCCCCCCGCGCGCCCAAACAGATCGATGTGTTTTGCGTTCTACAGATAAAGGCAGGGCAGGTTTGAACCCTTCGTCATCAACCCTCGAAATACCAAGGGCGTCAAGTAGAGGCTTTGCACAGAATCTCACGCATACACTGGTCACCAATTTGGATCACCGTCCAGCTTCTCTACTGCAGCCCCTCAGAATGGAATTCTCAAATAGTCCAACGGTGTGGTCTTCAAACTGGCTTTAGGGATGCTTTTATGCAAACAAACAAACAAACAACATAAGTTCTGGAGGCGCACGTTCTATAAATATATGGTTCTTCTTGTTATTTTTGTTGTTGATAGTATCATCATTTACTAATTGATACAAGTAAATATTCATAAGCACGTTGTTATGAATGTAATTTTTGTCGCAAGTGCTCCCTCTCTCCCTCCCTTCCTCCCTCACTCTCTCTCTCTCTCTCTCTATATATATATATGTACACACACACACACACACACACACACACACACACACCACACACACACACACACACACACATATACATATATATCTGTCTATCTATCTATCTATCTATAATTATGTATATGTAGAGAGAGAGAGAGAGAGAGAGAGAGAGAGAGAGAGAGAAAGGGGGAGAGGGTGTGCGTGTGTGTGCGCGCGCGCGCGCGCCCGTGTGTGTGTGTGTGTGTGTGTGCGTACGTGCGTGCGTGCGTGCGTGCGTGAGCGTTTGCGTGTGTGTGTGTGTGTGTGTGTGTGTGTGTGTGTGTGTGTGAGAGAGAGAGAGAGAGCGAGAGAGAGAGAGAGAGAGAGAGCTTAACGACCTTTTTTTTTTTTTTTTTTTTTTTTCGTTATTCGTCCTCTGGTATCATCATACCTTTTTTTTTCTACCTCCATTTATAGCACGCCCATCCCCACCCCCATCCCTCCCCATTATAAATTTTTAAAAAAACCAAGCAAACAAACAAAGAAAAGAAAACAAACAACAAACGGCTATTAATAGTACAATGACTCACTCACAGCAGACCACGTGCAAAAGGAAGTCCTATTGTTACTCACAACACACCACCACCATCCAACGAAGTGAAAAGACCCGCTCTCCTAGCGCTGTGATAAACACCAGTTCCGAACGACCAAGGTAGAAAAAAAAAAAATAAAAAATAAAATAAAATAAAAGAGAAATCCAGACCCTAGGATATGAGGTGTGCGCCTCGTCAAGTGCTGCGGTGTGAGAGTGTAAGCTGCCGCTACCCATGAAAAGAACCTGCAAGTCAGAGCCTGCAGGCCAGCACCAGTTCGATCCTCCCCCCCCTCCCCCCCCACCACCCCCACCCCCAGCCAGTGGCTGGCCTGCATGGGTTCCACTGCGTCCAGTCACCGGCTACTTCGGGCTGCTTTCCCAGAGCCTGAAGCCATCTTCTTCTCGATCGCCTCTCACACCTGTAGACAGGATTCTGTAATGAATCTGGCGGTCCTCTGCAGGGCCTCCACAGACCCGTACAGCTTGTCGTTGATGGGCACCGGCTGCGGCCATGTCCTGTCCCTCAGACACTGCAGGTCCCCACAGTCCTGCAGAATGTGTTTTGTGGTTTGTTCTGCCTGCCCACATGTGCGCACATTGGGGATGGTTTCAGGTGCAGCTTGCGGTGTAGATGGGATGCCAGCCTGTTGTGCCCGGTTCTGAGTCGGAAGATGACCACCTGTTCTGCTCTGGTCAGCTGATGATAGCCACCTTGCTGCTGTGGTGGCCTGTAGAGCGCTTTTATGATGGTCTTCACCTCTGTCAGGCTGACTGCAGTTTCTTCCTGACGGCCCTGGGCACCAAGTTTTGCCATTTTATCAGCTTCCTCATTTCCTGGAATGCCGCAGTGAGATGGAATCCAAGACCCGGAAGTCATCTTTATAAATCAAGTTTTGTGTAGCCTATTCTGAAGGATTCAAATTGAATAACTTGTCTTCCTCTTTAAACATTGTATTCCTCGTAATAGGCATTAAAAAAAAAAAAAAGCACTGAAAAAAAGCATCTGATGGAAACTCTATACAGTAATTAAAGGTCACCCCCTCCTCTCTCTGTCTCTCTCTCTGTCTCTCTCTGTCTGTCTGTCTCTGTCTGTCTGTCTGTCTGTCTGTCTGTCTGTCTGTCTGTCTGTCTGTCTCTCTCTCTCTCTCTCTCTCTTCTCTCTCTCTCTCTCTCTCTCTCTCTCCCTCTCTCTCTCTCTCTCTTAGATCAGTCATGACTCCGTGACAGAGTAGTCCATCCAGTTTTTCTTGTGTTCTTTATAATTCTTATATTGTTGTTATGTTCTCCATACCCCCCCCCCCCCTTTCACAAGGGGCAATGGCCCCTATATGAAGTAAACCATCTGAGTTCTGAGTTCTCTCTCTCTCTCTCTCTCTCTCTCTCTCTCTCTCCTCTCTCATTAACTGTATTTGAAATTGATATTCCAACAATAGTTCTCATTGTTTCGTAAGTGATTATATGAGTAATGTACATATCTGTGTAGTTGAAGTTGTGTGCTTTCGAAAATGTTTGTAACTTTCCTCGTTGTATACTGTTGTTTGTAATTTTCCTCGTTGTATGCTATATTTGTTCCTTTCTTTTTATGAGGGCAAGATGTAATTAAAAAACATTGAAGATATTAAAAAAAAAAAAAAAGTTTGACAGCTTATTCTTCAACCCTCAACAAAGATAATTTTGACTTGACTTAACTTGACTCTGCCCTGCTCTAAATTTGACCCGGTGTCATGTCACATGATCACCCCACTTCTGAATTACCCCCCCCCCCCTCCCCCCTCGCCCTTTTGTTCCAAAATCATCATTCACATCCAAAATTCTTATAGTGGACAAAACAGCAAAACATCTATCAAAGCATATTGCGCCTGAAATTTGAACGGAGGGGGGGGGGGGGGGGGGGGGGGGGACAGAAATGGGGATGGGCGGGCGGGGCGGGAGGGTAGGGGGAGAGGGGGAAAAGGAGGAGGGAGGGGGGGGGGGGACAGTGGTGATTCTGAGCCTAAACTACTCCCAATAGTGTTCCCCAACCACTCCCTGGTGAATGGTTTCGGGTATGGTCCAGGAAACACCCTATGGAGGCACGTGTCCAAACTTATTTCGCCCATGTCACAGGAAAGTGGAAGCACGCCTCTATTGATTCCATGGGCTGTTTGTAGACTATTTCCCAAATCACTCACAGGGAAATGGTTTTGGAACATGGTGGGGACGGGGGTTGGGAGTGTGTGTGTGTGTGTGTGGGGGGGGGGGGGGAGAGGAGTAGTTCTGCCTCAGGTCCTGAATCATCCTATCCTCCCCCCACCCCTACCACCCCTAGAATTCAGATAAAAGCGCAAAACTGGGTGCCCGTAATGTAAGTGGCTATAATTTGGTTTTAAATTTTGTGATTATTTAATATTGTAATGTAATGTAGTATACTTGTAGATGTATAGATAGGAATGTGTGTGTGTGTGTGTGTGTGTGTGTGTGTGTGTGTGTGTGTGTGTGTGTGTGTGTGTGTGTGTGTGTGCGTGCGTGCGTGCCTGCGTGCGTGCGTGTGTGTGTGTGTGTGTGTGTGTGTGTGTGTGTGTGTGTGTGGTGTGTGTGTGTAAGCGCGTAGCTTTTCATTTTATTTCTTTTTGTTTTATTTATCTTTCTATTCAATTTTTTTTTCCTGTGTAATATCACCAATTATGGTGAAAACACGTTAAATAAAAGATTCATTCATTCTGATGTTTTGTCGGTCGGGACACTTGCAGAATGTTGAAGAAGGGAGGGAAGCGATGTAAATGAGGAACCAAGGGGGAGTTCGGTCTGGATTTACCCGAGAAGTGGTCAGTTTGGGCATGTGTCTTTGCCCGCCTGCCGGGGAGTGAATTTGGGAGGGGAGAGATTAGGGCACGGTACACCGGTAAGGCATTGCAGTCCATGGCACTGTTTTGTTTTGTTTTGTTTTGTTTTCTGTCCCGCGTGTTTGTATGTCTGACAGGTAACCTGAACTATATGTGTGGGTAGATCTTTTCACATCTCACTGAGCTATTTGTAGGGTCAATTTGTACGGTCAATATCTACAAACACAGTACATGCTGAGGTCTTTAGATGCACAACTAATAACCAAATACCCAGTGAAAACACTGTTTCAGCAATGTATACAAAGACAATGTTTAAAAGAAAGGGGTGTTGAGGAGGGGGGGGGGGGGGGGGGGGGGGAGGGGGAAGGGGAGGGGGGGTAGGGAGCGAAGGGAGAGCACTAGGGTAGGGGGAGAGGGAAGGGAAGGGGGGGGGGGGGGGGGGGGGGGCAGAAAGGGGGGGTGTCAGGCAGCGTTCTTTGTGGAAGATGTGAAAGGAATGGTTTAATAGGTGGTGCAAAGACTGCAGCTTTTGTTGGGAGGTTGACGACATAATGACGGGTGTCCCTACCGGCTTCGTCCACATTCTGGGCAAAACAATAATCCAGAGACTGTCTGTACTCAACAACAACAACGATGACGACGACAACGACAACGACAACGACACATCAACAACAACAACAACAACAACAACAACAACAGCAATAAATAAATAAATATTGATACTACTACTACTATTACTATTATTACTACTACTACCACTAATTTCTAAAATGCCGGGCCATAAGAATCAGTACACATACAAGCACTCGGACACAACAGCAATTAAGTTTATACTTTTGTTAATTTGTTTGTTTGTTTACATCTTTCGGCCCCGTAATGAATGTTGAATGCTACCATACAACATCCTGAACTGTACAAACCAAAAGAGCGGTGATCGCCTCCTTTGGTTCATAATTTCGGTTTTCTTACCTGAAAACGTGAATCATTCACGTAGAATTCGAAAGACATCTGTTAGGCATTGATCATTTGCAGGTGGTAATCTTGTTTATGGTTTGTCAGCTGCATTTGATATACAGATGTCAACTGTCAGTCAGGAAGTAACACGTCTGTTGAAGCTGCGTTCAACGTTGGCAGAAATGTCCACATTACCACCGCCCTTACCCATACTCCGGAATAGAAAGAGAATGTGTGTGTGTGCGTGCGTGCGTGCGTGCGTGCGTGCGTGCGTGTGTGTGTGTGTGTGTGTTCTTCAATTTAATGTCCCTACACTGAAAGTGATTCAGAATGTGTGTGTGTGTGTGTGTGTGTGTGTGTGTGTGTGTGTGTGTGTGTGTGTGTGTGTGTGTGTGTGTGTGTGTGTGATGACTCAGACTTTCAGACTCTCTCAGACTCAGACTCTAACCGTCACGAGAACCGTTAAAGGTCCACAGACTCAGCATAGTTATGTGAGAAATCATCGTTAATGGACACACCATCTGGGCCCATTTGGGGAGCCATTATTGTCTTTTCAAATTCATGCAATCATGAACGCATTTTGCAGTATGAATTTATGGGTAGTCATTGCCTAGGAATTCACTTGGGCATGGTTTTTGCAAGTTTAGGTTTGCCATATCTTTTGATAGCCGTTCGGCTGGTTTCCGATATGAATTTGTAGTTCATCATTGTCTAGCATTTCACTTGGGCATAGTTTTTTGAGAGCTTGGGTTTGCCGTATCTTTTGTTAGCCGCTCGGCTGGTTTCAGTCGTAGTAGTGTGTATCCAGAGCAGCTGTCTCCAGAAAACGAGCTTCGTCTGCGATCACACCACATGCTGAGCATTGTCTGTCTTTTCTTGGAGCGTTCGTTTACCTGCCCCTTTCTGTTGGCAGGTCATGAGCGCTGAGGTGAAGTCTACTAAGATCATGTCTCTGTTCAAAGTTTTTAACGTTTACTATGTATGGTTCTAGGCGGTAGTTTTCAGTAATTTCATTATGAAGGTAAAGCCTTGAAGTACTTCTTTTACTACACTCAGCGGTCTATATATTTAGATTCTGATTTCTTTTTGATGGCGTATTTTGTTCTTCCGATATTAAGTGTTGGTTGATTTTTCCGGATATGATTCCTACATGTGTGTGTGTGTGTGTGTGTGTGTGTATGTGTGTGTGTGTGTGTGTGTGTGTGTGTGTGTGTGTGTGTGTGTGTGTGTGTGTGTGTGTGTGCCTGCGTGGTGTGTGTGCATGCGTGTCTGTGTGCGTTCGCGCGCGCGCGCGCACGCGTGTATATGTGTTCTATCTGTCGTGCTCTCTCAGTGTCCTTCGTGTCATTCCAGCCCCCGACCTGGACATCTGGACACACAGGACTGCTGGACATTGAGTGTTAGTGATGCACGGTAGACACCACACTCTATTTCATCTGGGTTGCCCAAGGGGTTAGGAAAGGTGAAACGGTTCTCAGCAGTATTTAGTCAGAGACTGATTGACACGATGAAGCAACAAAGGATATTGATTACTGACGACAGTGACAAGTATGAGAGAGAATCTTTTTAAGCGGACGGCTGGAACATCAACTTGTACTCTTTTTGAGCGGCACTAGCTCTTGTTCGGCGTGGAGAACTCTCAGTCAAAACAAAACAAAACAAAACAAAGCAAACAAACAACAAAACCAAACAAACAACATTTTATCAATGCAGTGAACTTCCGCAGGACAAACTTTGCCCATTTTGTGACAACAATGTAGAAAAAGATTTTTTTTTCTTTCTCTCCTAAAATGTCCACTTTGGTCTGATTTACGGGACAGGTGAGTCAGAATGGCACACTTTTCTTCGCTGTACTTCTGAAATACATCGACTAAATAAAAAGCCAGGTGTTACCTGAAGTCGTGCTTGATGCTGTCACTTGAAGAAAACTTACTTGTGAATTGTCATTAACACCAGCGCCACTTATTTTTTCCGGTGGACATAATGCACTTGTACTGGTTTTCATCTTGTGCGCGCGAGCGCGCGTGTGTGTGTATGTGTGTGTGTGTGTGTGTGTGTGTGTGTGTGTGTGTGTGTGTGTGTGTGTGTGTGTGTGTGTGTGCGCGCGCGCGTGTATGTGTGTGTGTGTGTGTGTGTGTGTGTGTGTGTGTGTGTGTGTGTGTGCGCGCGCGCGCGCGCATGTGTGTAGGGATCATGGAAGTATGAGAAAATCTCTTTTTGGCAGATTTTCATCATCATTCAGAACAGCAGTGCCGTAACTTTCATTTAACAGCTCCTCCCCCCCCCCCCCTCCTCCTCCTCCTTCCCCTACCACAGTATCAACTCCAACAGTCAATATGCAATAAACATAAGTTTTGCCATTGACATTGTGTTTGTGCTACGTCCAGCAGTTTACAGGGAGCTATTGAAGTCAGATCGATTTCAGGAAACCCATCGGTGGAGACACTGCACTGCAGTTGAGAGACTTGAGTGGTGGTCATAGGTCCCTGTTGTGACCCAGCATTGGTACAACACCTGTTATGTCCCTCAGCTGATGACTGCTTTGTTGCAAAGAATGGTGAGCGTTTTCATCACGATGAACTAAGCGCCATGCCCACCCAAAGATTCCCAATAAACTTCTGACCCGTAAAACTTCGACATGAACTCAACAAGAGGAAATGTGTCGTGAAAATCAAAACTGAGAGTCGCCACGACAGCCAGTCAAGAAGACACATAGAATTTCACCTTAAGCGAGGATCAGTGATGGTGACAAAAGTACCCTGGAGACCCAATCTGTTCCCAGACTGTCTGACAGGACTGCACCTCGCATGTTTCTTTGTACAATACACATCCTGGCATCAGCCGGTCCCGAGAGATGCAGCCACCTGCGGTGAAAACAGGTGGGGAACTTTGAGAGGCACCCTTAGAGACCAACCCATTTCAGGAGGACTAAGCTGGTTGATTTGGTTCTGGTCTTCCCGTTTGACTACGTTCCCTAACTTTGGGTAGGAGAAGGTTGGAGCAGAAAAAAACTTTCCCTCCCCCCACCGCCAGTATAACGCTCCCGACGGTGTTACGGACAGGAGAATGTTGCCACGACCCAGAACCAGTGGAGTCTAGTCTGTACTCCAAGGGACTGGGAGGTCATGGATTCAACTTTTCAGAAAGGAATTCCATCACGCCTCAGTAGAACTGCGTCTCAGTGCTGGGCTCTGTTGGGATTGGGCCTTAGCGAAATTGGGATGCAATGGAATCAACCTAAATAAATAATAGCCTTTTTTTTTGTGGTGGTCCTCCAAGTTCCTTCTCTCTCTCTCTCTCTCTCTCTCTCTCTCTCTCTCTCTCTCTCTCTCTCTCTCTCTCTCTCTCGCAATAATAGCCATTTCATTTGGTCCCAGATTCCTTATAACTCAGTTCCAATAGGATCCAGTACCATTACAGCCCGGTATGTTTTCCTGTTAATGAGGTATATACATCTGCTCATCCGACAAGCAGGGAAAGAGAGAGAGAGAGAGAGAGAGAGAGAGAGAGAGAGAGAGAGAGAGAGAGAGAGAGAGAGAGACAGACAGACAGACAGACAGACAAGAGAGAGAGAGAAAAGAATTTATATTTCCGTCTCTTTGTCACTGTTTCTCTCTCTCCCTCCCTCCCTCCCTCTCTCTCTCTCTCTCTCTCTCTCTCTCTGAATCTGTCTCACTGACAGTCTCCCTCTCTCACTAGCGAAAAAGAGACCAGATATTACTCATCTGATTTCGGCTCTTCTGGTACTGGGTCTTAAAGGTGTCGACCCCTATCATTACTGTGCCTTATTGGGACTGGGCCTAATGGTACTGGGTCTTAAAGGTATCGACCCCTATCATTACTGTGCCTTATTGGGACTGGGCCCTAATGGAATTGGGTCTTAAAGGTATCGACCCCTATCATTACTGTGCCTTATTGGGACTAGACCCTAATGGAAGTGGGTCTTAAAGGTATCGACCCCTATCATTACTGTGCCTTATTGGGACTGGGCCCTAGTGGAAGTGGGTCGCAGTGGAATCGGGTCGTATTGATATCAGGCCCTTATGGAATGGACTTTGATGGACCGTGTTTTTAGTTGATGGCACTGGGCCGGTCTGGAACCGGGCCTTCGTGGAACTGGGCTGTAGCAGGACGATCCCTTCCAAACTGCCCTCTGTCCACAGCCTGGCGTCTGCATGGAACGCCCTGTGCGTGTCTGCACCCTATGTCAACACAGCGCAGGCTTCCAAGGGTGGTGTGTGCAGCTAGGATTGCTCCCAGCTGACGTGTTCGGCAGTTGAGGATAGTACTTCTCTGGGTCCCCCCCCCCCCCCTCCCCGCACCCCACCCGCTACCTTCGGGTGTAGCCAGTCTTTTTCTTCTTTCAAACTGCGATCTGTCCACAGCCTGTGACGATGCTGGAGGGGGGGACTAGTATACAATTCCCACATTCAGACAGCCCAGAATCCTGTTACCTCGTCAGGAATGTTCTCTTTTCCTGAATACAACCCAAACCAAACCCACTGGGCTGTTATTATTATTATTATTATTATTATTATTATTATTATCATTGGGGGCCGGAATAGCTCAGTTGGTAGAGTGCCGGACTCGTGATCCTGGGGTTGCGGGTTCGAATTTCGGTACAGGGGGATTTTTCCCTCGGAGTTAACATAGTTTTGACTCCACTCCCCACACAGTCCTTCGAGTGAGACTATAAACCGAGGTTCCGTGTGTGGACGCACGCACAACATCTTGCACGCACGTAAAATCCCATCACCAACTTTCGGAAGAGAAGGCCAGTTTGGCCGTTGGAATGGATGACACGTTACACATAGCATGCACCTTCCCCGAAGATGGAGTATGGCTGCTTTAATGGCGGGATGAAAAAACGGTCATATACACAAAACTCCACTGCCTGTCTATACAGGCAGTGTCCGCAGGAGTATCAGCCTGCGTACGCAGAAAGAAAGAAAGAAATTCTTCTTCTTCTTACTTTGTCTGTTTTGGGCTTTTTTTTTTTTTTCCAACAGGAAAGCAGTGACAGGGGGCAGGAGATAGAAGTCACTGAACTCACTCATGTCTTGCGGGCAGCCCGCTCGCTGACTCCGAGGCTGTGTGGATGAGACGCGTGGTGTAGTGGTGGAGATGACTGAACGTGTTACCACCGTGCCGGCCAGACTGACAGACGTGCATGCGTTTGATCGGTCTTTGGGAAGTGGCCGCCTTCAGCGCCGGCAGCGCTGTGGTGTTTGTTCCCAGGCTTGCCGCTGCTCGGGGCCTGATTACACCAGGGCACATGCCAGCTCCCGAAATGCATTGCATCTGTTGCTCTCTCTCTCTCTCTCTCTCTGTTGCACACAGACACACACAGACACAGACACACACAGACACAGACACACACACACACACGGACATAAACGCGCAAGCGCACGCACCCAGAAAGAGAGAGAGAGAGAGAGAGAGAGAGAGAGAGAGAGAGAGAGAGAGAGAGAGAGAGGGGGGAGACTTTTTTTTTTTTTTTTACATCAGGCCCTCAATAAAGGGAAATATATAGAAAATACAATAACAACAACAGCAAAACTAATCTAGAATTGAAGTAAACATACACAAACGCTATAAATAGAAAAAGGAAATGGTTACACACAAAAACAGAAGACAGTCAATGCCTGGAAAAGAGAGAGAGAGAGAGAGAGAGAGAGAGAGAGAGAGAGAGAGAGAGAGAGAGAGAGAGAGAGAGAGAGAGGATGCATACATATGTAATAAGACAACAAACAGAATATGTGCAGCATGAATGTAACCCTTGGACAGGAACATCTAACACATAAAGCCCGTTCTGTCTGGCTGTCTGTGTGCGTGTCTTTGTCCACAGTTGTCTGTATGTCTTTTTTTTTTTTAATCCCAATAACTGAGCTATTCCGGCTGACAGGAAGGGTTATGTTTTGTCTTTTATCTGTATGGACGTCAACGGTGAAGCGTACATGAGTTTTCGAATCCCGGCATCGGTCCGTTTTGTCGTAAGTGACATTCAAAATGCGACTGATCCCACATCCTAGCGTACTTGATGTGCGCAGTATATACTTATGGGTCACCATGCTAACCTCGGAGAAGATCAGACGAAATCTGGAGATTGTCTAACTGACAATAAAGACAAACAGACAACACTGGACAAAAATACGCACACAGACAGCCATACAGAACTCGCCTTATGTGTTAGATGTTGCTGTCCGAGGGTTACACTCACGCTGCACGAATTCTGTTTGTTGTCTTATTATGGGATAGCTTTAAGTCTTGGCTCATTAGGCTTGCTACTGGCGCTTGGTTACGTGATGGAGAGAAGCCCTTTAAATGAAAAGCCATGTTTGTAAGTATAGGTCTATATTAATTAACCAGTAACATTTATGAGATTACGGAAGAGCTGACTTGACTTTAAAACTGGATCATATCCCTGCTTTCCAGCATGTACGGAACTTCGATGTAGGCCTCAGCACCAATTTCAAGAATTGTCTGGAGTGGAAACGGAATGCTTGTACAGAAGAAAAACAACGATATGTATCATGATTATTTATGTACAGCAGACAGAATCATGAAACATTCTCCACTCGTTGGTTGGCCAGAGCATACGTTAGATCTGCACATCATAGAATAATTATTTCCGGTCCTGTCCATCTGTAGGATAGCTTGACAACCCTGCAGGCTTCTCCTCTTTTCTTTTTAATTTTGCGGAGGGGTTTTTGAGGACAATGTCTAGATATGATTAAATGATTAATGTCGAGATCTCTAGTAGCAAACCAAAGCGAAATGCTGAAATTTATTCACAAAACGAATGATATCTTATGAGGGCTGATTTTAAAAACCCTGCAAGTTAAACTGCCGTGTCTGAACTGTTTACATCAAATATGTTTAATGATTTATTGAGATGAAAATATAGCCTTTGAACCATCAGAATTAAGATGATGCCATTATCTAGTGTAATTGCATGACTACACTGAAAATGAATTGTAGGCCTAACAGACAGTGTGTCCAATGCAAGGACCCCGGCACTGAGCACTTGAAATGCTATGTCTTCACAAGGCTTAAACTTGGGAACGGTCTTTTGAAATGCGTGCCCATTTCACAGTTGTGTAATGCAGTGTGTGATCATACCGGTTAATTTAACGCTGAATTGACAGCAAATAACACACAAGCAGGGTAGCTCTGGTTCTGGATCTGGATGTATACGTCACAGGAGCCAATCAACCGCTATAAACACGACGGAACAGGGAGAGCGCAAAAACAGTTTAAAAGGCCACCACTTTGCCCTAACAGTCTTCCATACAGGTTCAACTCTTCTCTCCCATGATGAAATAAACACACGCCCATAACTTCAAACGAATGCTGCTTACGACATCGAATCACCTCGCAGAAATGACAACACAGAGCACACAGAACAAACAGGGAGGCATCTCCCAGAAAGGATGTTCCAAGCTTGCCCATATACCTGTTACCTGACACATCTACACAGCAACAACAACTGAAGAAATGGACAAACACAAATCAACATTTATTCAAGACTAGCACAGCCTTTACATCTTGAAAATAGTCAAACAAACACACGAACAGCAACAAATACAGGCAACCTCGGTGGGCAGTTTTAAACGATGAAGAATCCACTGGGAAGACAAATACGTATGTGGACGTCCAAGTGAGGCCCAGGACGCACAAAGATTGTGGAGAGTTGTTGCACAGGATCTGCACATTTCAGTTCGTGAAATGTTTCCTATGGCAACGGTTGAACGGCTCCGGTGGTATGGTCTGGAGATGAGAACAGTGGGTGCCAGATGAACACGTCATCTTCTGACGGAGGAACAGAGGAAAACAACAGAGTTCGGAATGTTAAGCAATTGCTTGAACTGTTTGAGCCAAAGGGCCGTAACCGATCACATGACGTGATCAGGAGTGACGCAACATGGATTGCCTCTGGTGTGGCTGACGAACGATCCAACTGCATATGGCAGAGCGCTGATGACATAAGATCAGTTGCACTGAGAAATGGTTTTCAAAGTCGGAAGTTTTTCTTTCATGAGAAATGGTTTTCAAAGTCGGAAGTCACTTTTTTTTTCTTTCAGTTTTCAACTCGCAAGGCTCTGAATGGATGATATTTTGCCAGAAGTCTACTCTTAATGCCAAGAGTTCATGCAGAAAATGTTTTGTCGAAAAGTCGTGCAGTCCATCTATGCTCAACGTGCTAGTGTAGGTAGGTACCGGGAAAACGCCCCTTTAACACAACACAAGCGGTGAAGAGGCAAGGTCTCAGTGACGTCTACAAGAGCAGTCCAATCAAGCACTCCCACAGCCATGTACCTCCTGAATCAGACAAGTGCAACTTAAGATTGTTTCCACTTCTGAAGCAAAACCTGGCTAGCAAGAAATTTTCAAGCATCCAGGACGTGGGGGGTGGGAGGAAGAGTAATGACATCACAGATTAATACCACATGTTAATCAGGCAATCAAAAAGCAGTTGCCTCTCAGGAGGCTGAAACTCTGTGGAGAGAATACTTTTGAAGGCCTCAGGAAATTTTCATATAATGTATGTTACTGGTCTTTCATTTTTCTTTTGAGAAATAATCGATAAGATGTTTGTATCAGCCATCGTATCACCATTTATGCAAAGGGATACTGTTGACATACTCAGGATGTGCCTTCTGTTTATTCTTTTATTATTCTTGTCGTTTTCTTTTTAATGTTATGTGGTCAGCAGCATATACAAATATCTTCAGATATTAATCTCTCATACTCCTTCACGACACCATCTCATGTTTACCACTTGAACAACATGGAAGAAAATCTTAAATGAGGCAGGGAATAGTAAACAATAAATCACAAATAAGTAGGGTAGCTCTAGTCCCATGATGAGATCCCTTAACCTTGGGATGTTTCCTTGTTTATTCCCCCCCCCCCCCCCCCCCCCCCCCCCCCGAGTGCTGCATGTCAGCATTAATACCAAGTGATTTGGTGTCTAAAGCAGCAATCATTTGGTAGTTAAGGGCAACATAGCATTGAAGGATCACCAACCTCACATGGTAAGCCCCGTGTTGATGGGTCATCTACAAGTTACCGCCCAGTGTGTAGACAACACTGATGAGGTTATATTAATGACAAGTTGTGAGAGCTATGGTGGACATTTGAGCGGTCAAACCTCTCCACAGCCCCCTGTCCTGTACATCAAGGTATAGTAACCAGTCCAGTCCTTCAGGTTGTCCACCACTTCTGATCCATTCTCCATTGTTCCTTGTAAACCAGCCTTGGACAGAGGGTCATGGCATGGTAACAGGTAAGCTTATGTTTGATAACCTTTACAATATTGAGGTTCTTGTCTGTATGTCATCATACTGCCTGTCATACCCCATTTGTATTCTGTTCTTGTAGACATGAAAACCCATCTGGAGCACTTGATAAGCAATGAACTAATAGTAGACTGATATGCCTGTCTGGACCGTCTTGTGTCAATGGAAAAAGCTGCAAAAAGGTGGTAAAAATGTTATCACATTTTAGTAAAGTATGTTAACTTATCTGCTGGTCTTAAGTTTTGTCAGATGTTTACTCATATCTTCTCTGGAATGCAAGCTGGGTATTGGCCAGAATTGGTTCATCCACTTCTCAAACAGAGAAAACCCTCATGCCACTGCAAAAGCACCGGCCACCTGTGGCTGGAAACATGTTTGTTTTGTTTCAATATTCTTTATGCACCCTAAGACAGATATCAACCCAACAGCACACACACACACAAACACACTCTCACACATGTGTGCTACAGCAATTGGATCGACATCAGTCTGTTTCTTGTAGGGGGCAGAATATGAGGTAAAGCAGGGAGTTGGTGAGGAGTGGTGAAGGGGAGCATGAAGAAAATGTTTTTAGCTTTCAGTAGACCGACATGATTGCCATGACATGGTAATGGTGAAATTTACAAGATTACCAAAGAAACTGATATTTTCTACAAGTTCTCCGGTACCTTTAAGTGCAAGAGTGTACCAAACATTTTTGCAGTGCCCAACAAGGTGTCCTGCATCTTTTCTGGACCTGTGCCTTGCCACATGTTCAGTATGACAGTCAGGTCAGACTCTTCTTCACTTCATGGGGAAATATCATAACCTTAATTGTAATAAATCATAAAAATTGTACGTAATAACTCTGCTAAACATGAACAAACGAATCACAAGACAAATTGTAATGGTTTGTTGATGTGTAGTGTCAAAGAAATTATTCTGAGCTATGGAAATCTCCATTTTTGAAGTTATAATAGTTCATCTTAACATGTTAGACTGTGTCAATGGTTTGTGCGACATCAAACAGATTAACAGTCCCAACATTTTGATGCAACTTCACGCAGTGATGCTGTAAAGATCTTATCCATTGTATTTGTCTTTCTGTTGTAGTTTGTTCTGCTGCCACTAAGTGGAAAAAAAGCCACAGACAATCGAGTACACCCACAGACAATCAAAACGTTGAAATTACATTCACTTTGTTGCCTATATGAATGAGAAAGTGCTGATATCATGTCATCCCATTAGTTTAACGATGCATACACAGCATAAGCTGAAAACTGCCTTTATTGTGTGGCAGCTGTAGTGAATGATTTAATCAGATTCGTAAGCTCCTGACCATACAATTTAAATGGCTTGTCCCAACACATTCTGCACAAGATATTATCTCCCTTGACTTGTACACTATACTGTTATTTGCACAAGCTCACATACACAAAAATAAAACCACTTACATACCGTACATCATGTCAATTTGACATTGTTTTTGATAAGTAGTGATTTTATATGCAAGCTGCTTTAATAAGAAACACTTCATAAAAAATGGAAAAGACGCTTGTGAACACCATTGACATCATTTTGAATAGATGCCTAAATAATAATAATAATAATAATAATAATAATAATAATGTATAATACTTATATAGCGCATTTCTTGTTACACAACTCAATGCGCTTACATCCACCATTTGCACTTATTCATCAACACTCGTTTACACAACGGGCTGCCTACCTGGGTAGTGCCGACTGAAGAGCTGCCAGCTGGCGCTTCATTCAGTCGTTTCCCGTGTCATCCAGTCAATATCGTTCACTCAGTTTCTTTACTTCCTTCATTTTTTTTTTTTTTTTTTTTTTTTTTTTTTACCTACTGTTAAAATTTACTTTCTACCCCACTGTGTCTATTGTTCATTTATTGTCATTTCCAGGTTTATCAGCATCAAGATACATTGCCCAAACCAATTCAGACGTTCTCTACACAGTGTGCCATCACACACAGGGTTGGGTATTTAACACAGTTTGCTTTACCAGCCAACCCATTCATGCTGCTATCTTTGAACCAGAAGCATGATCATGAAGCCAGATGCATATGGAAACAGAGGAAAAATAAAGAACTAACCCTAGATCATGTTACTTTGTTCTCAAAAAAGATCACAAAGAGCTCTACAGCAATTTCATAGAGTGTGTACTGTCCGCAGGGAATTTTGCAGAGACGCATGTGGATGTCAGTACAATAAATGCACTGTACGTGAATGTAGATGCTAAGTACGCAGAAAGTGAAGCTGTTTATGAATGGTTATTTAGTTTTTCACGACAGTACTAAATCTGCTGGCTTTTTCTTTCCTTTTGTTTCTTTTTTTTTTTTTTTAAGCAACGGCCATGACGCCTCGAGTAGTCCCTCACACATCCTCTCTCCATGAAACCAAGGAACGCAAGCACTGGACTATTGACCACAGCTTTATTCTCCAGATGTCCATTCTGAAGAGCATGAAGGATCATTCATGCCACAGATCTCAGGTTTTTGCATGAGTACACAGCATGGTCATCACCCATCACACTCATAATCTCCCTTTCAGTTCTCCCCACACGCTCACACACAACTTCAACACACCTGACTTGCCACAATCACTTCCACATACTCTTTGGCATGCATCTATATGCCAACAAGCTTGCCATCAAACATGCACACACCCACACACTCACAAGCTCTTTAGTATTCATGCCTGGCAGTCTGTCATTTTTTTTCCTTACTCACAGTCGCACAATGTTCTTCCCTTCGCAATCACCTGATGGGCTTCGATCATGTTCACATCTATCACAATTTCAAGGTAACTAAATGCTGGTGCATAATCAAAGCAAAAAATATTTCTTGCTGAACTGCTGAGCTAATGTTCCTGCAATGGTTTTAAACTTTCTACTCTCCAAGGTGAATAATTCTAGAATGCAACTTGTTCTTTATCAATTAAAAATATGATGCATACATCTACAGCAAACGAGTGTCTGACAGAAAACAAACAAAAAATTTGGAGGTAGAACAAAGGTGTAATAATACAAGGACTGACTTGATTTACCCAACACAGTATTGAATATTCCAGGCTGTTTAGGTACTTAAACCATTAAAAGAAGAACCAATACCATCAAACTGGCCGTCACTTCTGATACATCCTCTATCACTCACTTTTTTGTTGTTGCTTTTTTTCATTTTTTTTCCAATGTTCATATATAATCCAGCACACATGAAGCCTTTGTCTAACACTGTCCTATCATTGATACTGTGGTGACTGGTTGGTGAAGAAAGGTGAAGAGTTGGTCTGTGGGGGCGGCATCTGAGATGGATCTTCAGCAATGCGGTTGGCTGCACAACAAAACAGGGAATTTCAAGGCAAATCATGGCACTTTCGAATGATGGTGAAATGTATTCTCTTGCCAGAAAAAAAAGGCAAAGAAGGCATTTTTACCCTCCCCCACCCCTCCCCTAAGTGACTCTATTACACCATATCTTATTGTACTGTAATGTATTGCATTGAACTGGAAACTCTCATCACAACCCATTTGTCTATGTAAAATTTGGGCAGCTTTTACTGAGCAGTATGCAATCCCACAGAAACCTGGCTACCATTTCTTCTTTTTGTTTCCTGTCTGGGCAAGATCTGCCCCCCCCCCCCCCCCCCCAAGTGAACTTTTCATCAGAGTTTTGCTGAAAACACCTTACATGTTACCATGAGGTTTCTAAACCTGTGCCAGGTGTGTGTGCCACATGAGGCCTCAGTCTGATCTAAAAGCAATCAGTCCCAGTAGAAAGTAGGGGAATCCTGTTCTGCACTAGTCTTGAAACATGGTCTCGGGGAATCTCAGGCTTTCTTGTTCAGTGTGTTCTTTACTTCACTACCTTTCCATATATCAATGTAATAGTTGACACACAATTTGGTTTGAACAGATTTGAATGATAACCTCCATACCACTCCGGACAAACTTGCGGTACATTTAAATGGCCAGACTGAACACCTGAAGCTAGCTTTTAGATTTAATATTTATTAAATTGAAAGTGTTTAACTTGAAACAAAAACAAACCATAACAAAATAACAAACCAAAGCAAAAAAAAAAAAAAAAAAAAAAAGAATGTGTACTATGAAGACTTCTTTGCTCTCAACAGTTTCTACATTGAAAAGTGGAGGCTTTCCATTTGTAGACCTGTGTTTCAGCCTGGTTGAAGTGAGCTGTGCCTAACAACCATAACAATGGCAAATGGCATTCATCTCCTTTTGTTCTACCTGGGGTCTGCCACAACAAAATAAAATACAAAAAAAAAGAAGAAAAAAAGAAGGAAATTAGTTTTCACATTTAACTCTGGATACACTGCCCAACACTTTTATTATCAGGGATGGCAAATCTTGGACAGGTGCCAAAAAAAAAAAAAAAAAAAAAAAAAAGACCTTGAGAAAAAAAATCCATGGTGCCAGTATGAGCATCCATCAAGCCAACACATTAGGTAGTAACTCATTTTTGCCCCCCATCTTGATTTAGTATACTGGTGATGCCTCTGATGTGTCCCAAGTTTCAAAACTGTACTAAGCTTCTTTTCATGCCATCCAATCAAAATTGTACTGCTTTGTGATACACACTTGTCATGAGCTTGTTTCCCCATAGACAAAAAGAACAGAGTGTTTCTCTCAATGAAATCTGTGAAGAAAAAAAAAATGGCATTGTAGCTACCCTGATTTGTGTTATTATTATGGTAATATCAACAGTTGAGATTATTTCTTGTAAAATGAGAATAATGAACAGGACAAACAGGTTCACCAACTACTTGCAGGGGGGAAAAAAAAAAAAAAAACTGATCCAATGGCTTAACAGAAGGGGGCAGAGAATATGGGGTCAGATGACCTTCGAAATAGGTAGTTTAACAGCTGCAGAAACCTTTATTTGGTGTGACAGAGAAGGGCAATAAGGAAGATAAGAGCGCAGGAGGCCAAAGGTGAGCAAAATTAGCAGCTCAGCTTGAATTTTTACATATGGCAAAACAAGTACATAAACTTTGTGGGAAAATATGCTTAAACGGCATCCTTTCATTTCATACCATAGGGAATGCAGCTATTCCCCATGTTGTCATGTCATTCTACAGCAGTTTTTTTTCCTCTGTGTGTGTGTGTGTGTGTGTGTGTGCGTGCGCACATGCATGCAAAAAGAAAATAAGAACAGCAAAAACTGCCCTGTCCTTTTTAAAACAACAAAAAAAAAAAAATGAATGACAGAGAAGAAAGAGCAGAGCACTCTAAACAGTGACTGACCTTAATCCTACAATGGGCCTTCTCTGTGCACTTACCTGGGTTGAACTGTTCTGCTGTAAACCGTGTGAACATGATGCTCATCCCTTCGATCAAGGCAAGCAACACGCCACCTGCATCACATAAAGAGACAAATATACCATGAAAGTGAAATAAATCAGCACAATTAACAAGTTCACCTTGCTTATCAAGTACACTGTAGATTCATGCATACTCCATTTTGGTTATCTGTCAACTTGCATATCGTACTCCATCTTGAAGACAGAACCATTCATTTCACCTGCTCAGAGGCCTTTTGTCTGCTGACTGAGGCTCATCAGTGTGACAGAGCTGATTACCTCAGTGCTTATTCAAAAACATTATCAAATGGCACCCCCCAGCAGCCAAAGAAGGGTAGAAAGCTAAAACACAAAGCGGCGCTGTAAAGAAATAAGTTGCTGAGGAACTAAAATCATTATATACCAAGTATCAAATGTAGGGAAAAATCTTTGAACCTATGCTCACCGATCCATTTAAGAATACATGGAAGGTTGAAAGGTGTCCACAGTCACTACTTTTAACAATTTGAATTGATCCATAACAGGTTCCTACTGGAACAAGACAAAGGGAGGTTAGCCTCCCCCCCCCCACCCCCACTTTAATCACCACCTTGACCTCACCAATAAATATGAATGCTTTTTTGTTTTTGTGGTACATGTGCTTTGTCTTGGTGGTGCTCCCTTCCCTGAACACTTGTTTAAAACACCGCACCACATACACTGTTTGCATGAGTAGCCAACGATTTTTCCCCCACCGAGTTGTACTTCAAAGTGCTGCTATACAGAACCAATTTACACCCGAGGTAGTGACATTAAATGTGCTCTCTGCACCAGACCATTCCAACTTTCCCGAGTCTGTCAACTTATCAATCCTTAAGTTATCATTTGGGTGCTCTCTGCACCAGACCATTCCAAATTTTCCGAGTCTGTCAACTTATCAATCCTTAAGTTATCATTTGGGTGCTCTCTGCACCAGACCATTCCAACTTTTCCGAGTCTGTCAACTTATCAATCCTTAAGTTATCATTTGGGTGCTCTCTGCACCAGACCATTCCAACTTTTCCGAGTCTGTCAACTTATCAATCCTTAAGTTATCATTTGGGTGCTCTCTGCACCACACCATTCCAACTTTTCCGAGTCTGTCAACTTATCAATCCTTAAGTTATCATTTGGGTGCTCTCTGCACCAGACCATTCCAACTTTTCCGAGTCTGTCAACTTATCAATCCTTAAGTTATCATTTGGGTGCTCTCTGCACCACACCATTCCAACTTTTCTGAGTCTGTCAACTTATCAATCCTTAAGTTATCATTTGGCTCCATTCACTGCTGGCTATCCAAATCTTATTTTGTCAAGTAATTTATTTAGTTATTCGTTTGTTCCTGCATGGACTGGCTGTATATAGTAGTGTCTTTTCTGTGTATGACTGGCAAGAAAGTCGATTTATCAATTTCAGACTCTTTGTGCCTTCTCTAGTAAAGAGTTTCAATGACTGCAATAACCTTTTAAAGATTTTACAGTTAGAATTAAGTAGATGAAGTTACTCTCTCCAATAATTTTCTTTCCAGAATGATTATTCTGTGTCTTAATGCAAGTCACAAACTAAGGATATTCAAGATGAAACAAGAGAAGTGATCACTATTCAAAATATACAAAAATATCTATGAACCAGAAAGTACAACAAAGTCTTGCCAAACACAATCTCACAGCAAGCAGAGCCTGCACAAACACGATCTCACTGATCCAAAGACAAAGTTTTCATGATTTTACTGATCCAGGTTTCCACTTTAATCTGGAAGAGGTGCACCCCTGTATTTGTTACATTAAAACAATCAAACAAACCTTTATAGTTTAAAAGGATATACGGATCTGTTCCACCTGAAACTGTTACTGCTGTACTTTTTCCTAAAATTAACATATTTTCTACAAAGTGTGTGTACACATCTCCCAAACTTTTGTAAAAGCAAGGGGGGGGGGGATTAATTTTCACTTAATCATATGCTACTGATGCAGCAGAGAATAAAGGGATATTCATGAACCTACAGTAAACATAGTTTCTCCTAATACAATTATTATCAAACCTATTTCATTAGCACACTTTGGCACAAATTCACTCTCTCACCCGGTTTTCTTTGCGTGCATGTGTGTGTTTTTTCTTTTTTTTTTTAGTTTGTCTTTAAATTCAAGGGCCACAAGGATTCAAATGTATTGCCACGTTGTCAAAGACTCGGAAATAGCCTGACATGATATCACGTGCAAGAGTTAGCGAAAGCTCTCTGGTTAAGCACATGAAGACAAAACAATGGTTACAAACTGCAAATGCAGTAACTACTCAAGAATTTGCTCTGTACATTTTTTTTTCAAGCACCCCCCCCCCCCCCACCCCCAAGTTCATCCTGTTAGTCATATTTTGACCAAGCATATGTAGTACATAATACACTAAATCATACGGGTAAAACAGGTCTGTTCACTTTATCAACACATACCAATGATAGCTGATCCCACCATGGCGCCAGCCCCATCTGCAATAACAACAGCAAATTATACAAACTTGAATATGTTAAAACAATTACCAAAACAAACTTTTAAAAAACTCACGATTACTGCATCAACATGTTCACAAGATGATGGGAAGGGGAAGAGTGGGAATGGTTGTAAAAGGGGTGAAGAGGGGGAAGGGGAGCAGAAGATCTGTACACAAAAAAGGCATGTATTCTTCCAATGTTTTGTGTACCAAAAGTTGGCATAACATAAAAGAAAGACATGGAGTTTCTCTGTCCTCCATCCCTTGCTGAATGCAACTTGTCTATTTCCCCATTCCCTCCCTCTCACCTCCACCTAGTTATAAGGTGACCAAACAGCAACCTAGCGGAAATCATTTCTACCCCAAACAGGTCTTTATGCTGTGTTAAGACCAGTTTACCTAATCTTACTGTCCTATAGATTCAAAGTCTTTGACTTCCAGTAATCTGAGCCAGATGTCAATAATAAAAAGAACTGGACTGCAAGGATTATTGTCACACAACTTGTGTGTGTGCTTCCTGGACTAAATTTTCATTTCAGTGTCCCCACTTACCAACGGTTATGATGAAAACTTCTTAAAAAAAAGACACTCCAAGAATTTCAGTTAAGGTTTTTGCTGTGCAACATGGTCAAAAGTTGCAAAGAATGAGGAGAGCTAATGCATAAAACATGTGAATGGGCATTGAGGTAAGTGACAGCCTGAGTCAGTGTTGATTACGGCAAAACCGACAGGTCCATGTATAATTTTCACAATATCAATTCTGGTCTATCACTGATTATTTCACCACAAACTATGAAAATCCAACGTTTCTCTTTTGGTAACCTATAAAGACTCAAAATACTACGCAGCGATCTGCACTTTACAAGACTTTTGAATCAAGCACACGTGTACCAAGATGGCCTTATATTTAAGCCTTCTCAAGTTAACTGCACAAATGTACACAGACTCTCAAGGAATGTTGGAACCATGGTTTTCCATAACTAGGGCACAAAGACCACTGCTCACTTCTGACGGACAAGATGGCTCCAGTCAGGGCTCCACTGGTGATGGAGTTCCATGGGTCTTCTTTTTTCCGGATGTACACCATGGAGCAGTCAATGGCCGAAAACAGGCCACCCCACACCGCAAAATTACCTGAAACACAATGTGAATCAAAGCAATCCTTCCATAAACGTATTTTGTCTTAACAGTGTCAAGTAGCGACTGGTATAAGATGGCTATAAGGACTCCTGCTGGAAAAAGACTCATGTGAGACCTTTCAATCTCCTCTTGAAACTTTGTTCTGGTGACTGAAACTGGAGTTTACACATGGATCCAGCAAATGATGCAGATCATGGTCTGTTGATCTACAGATGTCATGACAATCTGACTTCTATTGTTCAATGATGATCCACAGTTGACCTGAACTTGCTGTTGAAACGTTCTTCATCGCTTCAATTGTTTTCCAGAAAGCTGGACTATGTTAGAAACATCTTTACTCTCAGGACTTCTACATCTAAAATCTGAAGTCTTGCCATCATAATAGTTGTTTCAGTATGATTAGATTAATTCAAACTGTCATAGGCATTCTCATTGATCTGATCTTCGTATGGTTGGAAGGTCAGTCTCTCATACCAAAATACAACTGAAAATAAAGGAGCAACTGACAGTGTCTTAACTCATCACTGTGAACACACTACATTTTCATCAAAATTAACTTTGGTTATTGGGAGTATCACATATGAATTAAAATTTTTGCAAAATGGTGTACAAAACCACCAAAAAGTGTATGGATATACAACAGGCTGGCTGAGCTCAATACCTACAGCAACTTGTTGCTTCTTACATCCAAATAAACACTCCATCATCAGATAACACAGGAAAAGTCGTTGGGAAGATCATGAAAACTCCTAGAACAAAATAATCGATTTTACTGGGGAAAAAAATTAACAGGGCTTTTAGATTAGACCCTTAGATTTAATGATAAGACAATATAAGACTTCACAAACTACTAAAGACAAAAATTTTAGATCACACTGTAACTGATAATGGAATCGACAAACACATCGACATAATTTGCAGAGACCCTATCCTTGGCAAGCAACCGACAAAACTGGAGAAATCAGGTGAACTGTAGTGTTGTTCAGAATGGTGCCTCAATGTTGTTCAGAATGGTGCCTCAATGTTGTTCAGAATGGTGCCTCAATGTTGTTCAGAATGGTGCCTCAATGACTCCCTATGACACTGAAGGAACAGGAGGAGGGGGAGGAGAAGCAGAAGAATACGAAGAAGGAGAAGAAGCACGAGGAGAAGAAGAAATTATATTAACAGTGTAAGTAATAGAAGAACAGAAGAAATCATTTACACACTGTAATTAATACTTGAACAAAGGCCATGCATTATGCATTCTCTTTCCTCACAGAAATAATGCACACACACACTAGCGTCACATTACGAATGGTCAAAGAAAAAAAAAAAGGACAAATCGTACAGGGACAAATTATACAAGTGTACACACACAAATATTATATTAGAATAAATTATTACAAAAAAAAAGACAATTATAAATGCATCATTATGTTTATTTCTATCTCAGTTTTTTTTTGTATTTACCTCCAACAATGGGTGCTCTCTCCTTCACAGCAATCATACTGCCGATCAACCGTCGGTACTGACCCTGTGCAGCATATCAGAGTAAAGCATCTGTAAACTACAACACCACAAAACAGAAACAAATCAGGGACCCAACATGTTGCGTGTCAGTGCACTGTGTTTCACCAACCAATGTTAAACCTGTCACAACAGTGTGACTTTGTAACTCCGTCATGACTGAAAAAAGATTTTTTTTTTAATCCTGAGATTAAATTCAAACTTGATTATCTTGATATATTTCTCTCTGAAAAGTAACCATTTATCATGGGAATAAAGGGGAAGATAATTTACCTTACCATTTTTCTCCTATGAAGGAAAACTGTTTTGAAACTGGACATGCCAACAGCAATGTCAAAGATGTAACACTTGAACAGCACTAGCAGTTAGTGCTGGCACCACCTTCTGTTTCTCTGTTTGGGGGCTCATTGTACTTTACTTTCTTATCTTGTATACATGGTATCCAAAAAAAATGAGGTGTTTTCTGTGGTGCTGACTATGAAGACAGAAAAGTGGACGAGGTGCAAACAGAAGACTATAAGTGGGGGAGGAGCAAGATGGGAAAGAACACCTATAAGAAAAAAGGAAGAAATCTGCACAAACAAAGGTGAAAGTGCATCTTACTCATACTGTCATAGCCTTAAGTTAAAGCTGATAAGTTTGAGCTTCAGTTTATCAACCCCCCCCCCCCCCCCCCCCCCCACACACACACATAAGCGTGCATGTCTTGACATATGTGTTTGTCTGTGATCATATATGGATGAAACTGATGATTTCAATAGCTGAAAATGCCACTTTACAATACAACTGGTACAGCAACAGAAAAATGAAGTTTGCAAAAGAAAATGCTTTTAATTTTGTAGAATTTCACTTTTCATTCGTATAAATTCATAAAAAGCAAAGAAAAAAATTAACTTTTCACATCAAGATCTTATAAGTAAACAAGCAAGTGTATGTACTAGTGCATCTCTTTACCCTTCACTTGTGCTTTTGGCAATGAAAATGCTAATGCTTTACATCAAGAGCTGTGTGAATGAGGCTGTATGAGTTTATGTACATGCATCATCGTAAGTGAGCACATTCATGTGTGTGTGTGTGTGTGTGTGTGTGTGTGTGTGTGTGCGCGCGCGTCCGCACGTTTTAGTGCATCATGTTTGCATTTTCTCTATTGCAATGAAAAACACATGTATGCATTCATGCAAGCTCGAGAGAGGATTAAGTACTTACACTGGGAGCATTTCTGTAGCCTTTGATAGAGTGGAAGAAAGCTCCACCAATTGCTCCCATGGAGAAGGCACCACCACAGTCATCAACAATTCGCCATGGGCTAAAACAGACAGCAAACCCCAGCTTTGAAACTTACTGATGGCATAAAATATGAGTGGTTCATCATTTTCATATTGAATGACAATTCCTTCTAAACCTACTACAGGACATCTGCAGCCTGTATCATCAACAATGCTGAGTCAGTGAGAAGCATTACAAAGGCCAATCCAAAAAATAGCTGCTTCAACTGATATCCCATGGGAAGGAAGTGGGGGAGAAGAGAGGGAAAGGGAGTGAGGGTGGGGCCGGGAGTGGGGGAGATAAAAAAAAAAAAAAAAGTCTTGATGTTAATTCCTTTCCTTTGTGACAATATTTAGTGATGATGCCTGAATCATATCATGTCTCTCAGTTTAACAGCCACTTATCCCACAAATAACTGTACCATTTGTATATTCATGTATTGGCATTATGACATTATCTCATGCAAATGTACATTTCATTGATGTTTCCAGAGTCAGAAACCAAACAGCCAATGGAATCAACATCCACCTAGCACTGACTGGTTAGTTGCCTTCTTGATTTTTCACTGATTTTTTTTTTTTTTTTTTTTTTTTGTCAACCCACTGACTTTGGGCAAAACTCATAATGTTGGACTCTAACAACAACAGTAATATGAGCTTGACTGTGGACGAAATGTTCCAGCAAAATGTGTTTTCAAGCCAAATTAACAACGGGAATACATCAGATAGTGATCGACTCTGGAGATGACAGCGACAATGGCTTTGAAATGGAAGGAGGGAGAATGAATGAGAGTTGTGACAGTGACTCTGACATGGATGATGAAAGTGACAAAGGTATGTGAGCAATGAGCCAGAAAAATATTTTGACATTTACCTAAACTAACAGCTGCAAACTTAACTTCAGCTATCCACAGAAATTTGCTGAAAATTTGAAGTCTTTTAACCAACTAGGGTTTTTTGTTTTGTTTTTAAAAACAATTTCTAAAACTCAGTATGCCAATCTGACTAGCAATTTCTAATAACTCAGTGTTCGAGGCAAGTACTATCAGTGTTATTCACTAATTCAGTGATGTAAGCAATTCAGTCTCTGAAGGTTTTTTTTAATTTTTCAATTTATGGTTCAATTTTTTTTCTTTCTGCAGCATTCTGTCTTTAAGTGCAGCACTGCAGCATTGTAAATGAAAGCATAGCATTTGGAAGCTGTGGAAGTTGAGTCTAATAAGTACAGAAAAGCTTCTATTCAATTTCTTTTAAGTAGCAATGTAGCATACCTGTGGATTGATTTAGTTTGAGAAATGTGCTTCAAACAGAGGTGTTCATGGCAGTGAATTTTATGTAAGCACTGCCTTGAAGAGGTCAACCAATCACTGGCAGCCTAGTTGTCCAGTTCCCCGAGTGAGAGCTAGTTTAGTTAAACAACATAACTGAAAAATATTATAAGGCAGTTGAGTGTCAAAGGGACTGTGCCGTTAAAAGTTAACTCCATGTCTGCCAAATGAAAAAAGTTCTACTTGTAAACTTGCTTTACTTGTCATTCTCTCAGACTGTCGGACAACCAAAGTCTCAATGGGGTTGACCGTAGATGTTTATTTATAGCCCAGGAGACAGCGAAGGCCACATCAGGAGTTCGAAGGATCTCAATGCAAAGCTTGATCGAAGTGTCCTTAGAAATGAGAGACTTAATCTGCATTTTACCACCATGGGTGCCAGAAAACTCATGTAAATACCCCCAGGTTTCGTAAACTGTCCCCGAGTACTCCGGGTCTCGCCTTTTTCAACTGACAAAATAACATGCGTGACTTTCATCATGATCATTGGCATGTCTCATCCGCAAAAGAAAAATAATACCGAAATACACCATCTATCTAATAAACAACATGGCTGAGCATGAGTTGTATTTTCAAAAACCATCCAAAAGCTCTAATCGGACACAACTAGTTGTTTAACAACTTACCATGGATCTCGTGAATATTCTTCCATGCTTCTGCTTCTGTGGTGACCTAACCTAAAGGAAGGACAACTTACGAAAATTACCCAGCATGCTTTTGGGTTCTTCAAAACGTCGGTCGGTATTGGAACGTAATAATATATATATATTTTTTCATTTTCAATAAATGAATAATAAAAAAAATGCCTCTATTAATGATACTACTGTTGCTGAGCTTCTTCTGCTTATAATTACTGCTTCTACCACCCAACCAGAGTGCCAAGGCCGATTCATTTTGAGCACAAACAGCATTGGCTTGGAGTTATGTCCCTTTGCCTCATTATAGACAAAAAGTCTTCGCGGTGTGAGGAAACAATAGGCATAATTTATATTGCTTCTATAAATAAGTATCGCGTGGTACTGATAATCAACAGTCACCCGCAGGAAGGTACCACGCGTCTTTCAACCGTGCTACAACGTGCTCTGTCGGCGAATCGGAAAAAGGTGATCAAGAGAGAGAGAGAGAAGTCTGTGAAAGAAAAAGAGAGAAAATTAGCCAGTAATATTAAAACAAACCCTAAAGCGTTCTTCAGTTATGTTAATTCAAAGACTAAACCTAAAGAACCTATTGGGAACCTAGTGACCTCTAATGGTGAATTAATTACAACGGATAAAGGGAAGGCTAAGGTCTTACTTAAATAACGTCTTTACTAATGTGTTTACAGATGAAGATATAGAGAATATCCCTGATTAAAACAAACAAACAAACAAACGCAGATATAAAACTATTTTCTGCTACTGTTTCTGAAAAGAATCTGAAAGACTGTCCAAGCTAAAACTTAACAAAGCTGCTGGACCTGACCAAATTCATCCAAGAGTATTAAAGGAATTGAGTGACACTACAGTGTGGTAAGTTACCTATAGAATGGAAGGGAGCTGAGGTAAAACCATTTTTTAAAAAAAGGCGATGAAAAATGTCCAGGTAACTATACAGACCAGTAAGTTTGACTTCAGTAGTATGCGAAGTTTTTGAGAGTGCACTCAGAGATTTGCTAAATTCTCATCTGATAGATAATGGTTTGCTCTCAGACTGTCAGTATGGTTTTACCACTGGAAGATCCTGTGTTTCACAGCTGCTTTCCACCTTAAATTATTGGATGGTAAAGCAGGATGACAGTATGCCTGTTGATGCAGTTTATTTAGACTTGCAGAAAGCTTTTGATACTGTACCACATAAAAGACTAATGACTAAACTTGAAGGCTATGGAATAGGTGGAGACATACTCTCATGGATTACTGATTTTCTAAGTAATAGACAACAATATGTTAAAGTTAGGAATCAGGTTTCTGATCTTGGGAAAGTTACTAGTGGTGTCCCCCAAAGTAGTGTCCTGGGACCCACCCTGTTTGTTTACTACATAAATGATATGCCTGATGTTGTTAGTAGTCTGGTCAAAATCTTTGCTGCCATAGAGACAGCTGAAAATTCCATTGAATTACAGAAGAGTATTGATAAACTTGTTGCATGGACAAATGCCTGGCAGATTGAATTTAATAATACGAAGTGTAAAGTTCTTCATGCAGGTAAAAATAATCCTAGGTATGATTATTATATGGAAGGTGTATTGCTTGAAGAGACTAATGCTGAAAAAGACCTATGAGTGATAATAGACCCCGATTTGTCATTTGATAAACACATTAATGAAACCATTAAAAGAGCAAATAGACTAGCAGGGATGATTGTAGGCAATATTCAGTGCAAAGATAGTGAAGTAATGGTTCCATTGTGTAAAGCACTAGTCAGACCGGTTATTGAATATGGCAATGCTGTATGGACAACAAATTTGAAAAAAAAAAACAAACCCACAGTAATCCCATCGAAGATATTCAGAGAAGATTTACAAAAAAGATTAGTTGTTTGCAGAAGTATTCATATGAACAAAGGCTTCAGTTTTTAAAATTATCAAGTTTGGAATACAGGCGCCTACGTTGTGACATGATTGAAACTTACACATGGATTTTATGACATTAAAACCACTGGCACACTATTTCAGTTGAATACAGAATCTAGAACTAGAGGGCACCTGTTCAAACTAACAACAACAAAAAATTACTAAAACTTCAAAAGCAACCAACTTTTTCACTAATAGAATTGTTAATACTTGGAATAACTTGTCAGTCAATGTTGTTGGAGCAGAAACTGTTAACACTTTCAAAAAATGTCTTGATAAACACTGGATACACCTTATGTTTCAAACAAATACTGACTTTCATTTTTAAAAACCACGCATGTACTTTATAAAAGTGCGAGAATAAGACTTTCTCGCTAAAACCATAGAATTATCCACGTTGAGCAGGCTAAAGGCTGAAAATGCCTAATATGCCACCGATATGATAATTATGATATGATATGAGAGAGAGAGAGAGAGAGAGAGAGAGAGAGAGAGAAATGACAGCGCGTGCGCCGACACCAACGCACACGCACTTACACTCACACACGTGCGCGCGCGCGCGCGCACACACACACACGCGCACACACACACACACAGATTATTGAATATGTTTATTCACAAGGACAACAGTAGAAGAACAAGATTTTTTTTCAGTGCATTGGATCCATTCTAGAGAAAGCTGTGTTCATACGCTTCGAGAGAAGTAAGGGGCAACCATATGTAGTGACGCATGGTCTCTGCGCACATAGGCGAGCTCAGCAGAAGTGCACCTCGCGTGAGAAGTGTTCACTGACAGTCAGGAAAAAAGCAGACGAACTCCGAGAGTACGACACTTGGGCTTGAAGAGAGCGGGGCTTGAAGAGAGCGGACCGGCTAACTTATTGTCAGTTAAGGAGCTTCGTCGTGCTGACAGAAACCCTAGTGACAGACTAGTGCTAGGGCCACCAGTTACTAGGAGACAGTTTAGCCCTAGCATTGCGACAGAACAGCCGTAGACGGTTACCACGGCAAGGACGGTTCAGTTAGTACCACTGACAGGGACTGTGACTGACTTGACTAGGTAGTTGATGCCATTGAAGGGCTTGGGAAGGAATCCTGACGAAACCCCCAAGCCAGAGTCTGGACTGACCAGGTAACGTAGAGTGCGTGTGTGGGAATGTGCAAGTGCTTAGTGTATAAACGAACTTCTCCAAGGTGTAGGGAAAACACTTTATATACATCCACCAAGAAATTCTATTGATTCGGATTAAACGGAAACGAATTTTGGTTTTTCTTTCTTTCTTTCTTATTTTTCTTTTTTGTTGTGTTGTTGTTTTGTTTTTGTTTTGCATTTTTTCCCCCACTTTCAAGTGCCGGTAGTTTCGCATGCTTTGCTATTATCGACACGTACTCTCTTAAACCAGGGTTGCAAAATGTTTTGGTCCTAGACCACAGTTACAGATTAAGCCTGTAAAGCTCTACATTCTCGCTTCATGTGACATCTGTGAGAGGATCAGCCGTCGTTGAAACATATTCATTGCAATGTTTAACCCTTAAAGAATTTTGTACCCGACTATTGAGACAGGTCCAATGATCAGTTTTTATGTGCCGGCAAAATCAAGATCATTCCTCCCTCCCCTCTCCTTTTTTTTCTGTCTGTAGGGCTTTTCACTCCTCATCCCAGTGGTCCAACGAAAGCGTAGGAACACAGAGTCCACATGTTATGCATATTTCCGTTATCCTTGTGTCAACATATGGCATTGAAATAATTTATCAACCCTAGTTCCAAGGACAAAATCTTTTTTCAAACAGAAAATACAGCTAAAATTGAAAAAGAAGAAAACGTTTCACACGAGCAGGGTGGTTTTCATCAGTTCGAACGTGACAGTAATTTGATACTAAGAAGCCGAGACAAAACTATATTGTCTCCATATGGGTGTTTGTGTCCATTAATGACTCGTTGACTGACTATCGCTCGTGACTAAAAACAAAGTCTAAGAAGTATGATGCTGTTGATTAAATCATGTTCAAACTGCAAACTTCCACGTGAAAAAAAAAGTACGCGATGAGACCTTTGAGACAGTAGACTGTGCATTGCCATGCTTTTCATTATTTTTGCCTGTGCGAGATTTGTTGTTGTTGATGATGATGATGATGTTCAAAGGGTACAATAACCCCATCTCTACGTTTTCTCAAACTTTTCACTGTCTGGCCCATATCCCCACTGGAACTAAGGAACCTAACACGCTGACTAGCATTTCCATTATATGTATATATGATACATATTCAAGATACATATATACATGTATTGCCATAATATTCAAGATATATATATATATATATATATATATATATCCATTATATATGTATATACGATATATATATATATATATATATATATATATATATATATATATATATGCGTGTGTGTGTATATATATTATATGAAAATGGATTACACAGCTGTCTGGCCGAGATGAAAAACGTGCTGTTTAGTTCCAACCTCGCCTGTAGGCGATAAACGGCAGCGGCGTGACTCACCGCTCAGCGCTGACAAACTGCATCCCCCTGTTAGGGCCCTACCCCTCAAGGCAGCGCGTGTGTTCTCATGCTGTGCTGGTGTTGTTGTGTTGTACGGATTATTATTATTCCACACTCCATAACTGGATATAATTAACTGTGTGTGTGATTTTGTGTTGTGATTCTCCTTTGTGCCGTTTGATATAACTTCGGTTCATACCGCGTTCTTGAGTTTTTTTGTTTTTTTGTTTTTTTTTTTCATTGAGAAGTTCGTTTTCATAAGCTGGCCAGGACGTGTATACGTATATCAGCAAGCCGTGTACGTGTGTGGTGCTACTGCTCGAGAAGAGACATTCTATCAGGCGTTTACTTTCCTTCCTCTCTCTCTTGCTCTGTGTGTGTGTGTGTGTGTGTGTGTGTGTGTGTGTGTGTGTGTGTGTGTGTGTGTATGAGCGCGCGCGCGCGTGTGTGTGTGATTGATCCTGCATTGGTTAGTCTTGTTGCTTACGTGTAGGCCTACTTCATTCCAATCTTTTGTAAGTGCGTACGCCTGCGTGTTTGTGGCACCAACAATGGCGGAGGCGTTTGAACACAACTTCAGTGAACACAAAAGACGTAGATTTGTTGTGCCGTGTGTGCGGCAGTCGTGTGCTCAGAAAGGTACCAGATAAAGTAATAAACGCTAGACTTTGTGTCAACTTCTCCAATGATTTGTTGCAGTATTTCAGTCTAGATATTTCTGGTGATGAAGAAGGCAAACAGTCCAAGTGTATCTGCATAAAATGCTACCATAAACTGAAGATAACGAGACATGTCAGCACATTCTCAATGTTATACTACAAAAGAAAATGTTGCTCGTGACATAGAGAGAATGTTAGAAATCTGGACAACTTTCGATCCAGATCTTTCTTTGAGTCGGTGTACATCGTGTCGATTCTTTCAATCAGCCGGCCTTCTTGGTCGTCGGAAAACAAAGAAGAGCCGACCCGTCAAAAGATCTGCTCAAGAATGTTTAAATCAGTCTGATCTGTGCTTGCACACAGATGAAAGCGTGTCATCATTTTCTCCGTTGGTATCGACCCCCGTGAAAAAGCCTAGAACATTCTCTACACAAACCTCACCAGTCATAGCTAGCACATCCAACTCGGCACTTGAATGTGTTGACATGTCTGATGTAAGTTTGGATACTGATGAAAGTGTGTCGACGTCAGTTTGTCAGTCACCATCGACCCCCAAGCCAAGAACATTCTGCACACAAACATCTATCATAGCGAACACATCCAAATCTGCACAAGCAAGTTTTGATCAGTCTGATATTTGTTTCAACACTGATGAAAGTGTGTCGACGTCACTTTGTCGGTCAACATCAACACCAGTTAGAAAACCCAGAACATTGTGCACACAAACCTCTCCAATTACTGCCCAAACTCCTGTCACTGACGCCGCAATATCCCCCTTCCCCCAACTGAAACGCAAGACAGTATATTTAGACGCAGACGATGAAGACATCGATAAACCTCTCACTGCAGAAGAAGAAAAGTTGCTGACGCGGCTTGTGAAAAGAAAACTGCGACAATCCGAAGACAGTGACAGTCGGGTGCAAAACCAGAGGCCAGCCTATAGTGTTGAAAAAGGTCACACAGCCCCGTAAATCTTCTGCTCTGGCACCGTCTCCACTGCGGAAAAAGCGGTCTCAAATGATGCAGAAAATCAGAATAATCATATCAGGAAGTAGTAAAGAAGACGTCATCAAACAACAGGGCTCTGAAATCAGGAGATCAGCTCAGTCTCACAGACAGAAGATTCTGGAGGCAGCTGGGTGTGGCCCAGTGAGAGCGACCAGTGAACAAGGGTCTGCACTGCGAACTGCCCTGGGGATGAGCTGGACAGCACATAGGATGCAGAAGAGATTTTTTAGAAGTGTTGGGGTGACATTTGAATGTGAACAGAAAGAAAGAAGCACAGAAAGAAGCAATGTTTGGAGAAATAGAAATAGAAAAGACAAATCTTGTGTATGTAGATGAAGAAGGCAGACAAAAAGAGGTAGAGACAGCAGTAGGAAAAATCAAAGACATCCCCCAGACTGTTAGCAACTTACTAGATGAGTATGACAAACACAACAAACTGACATGGCATAATAACACAATTCCACAAGATGAGGTCTGGGTGAAGATAGGAGGGGATCATGGAAGGGGCACATTCAAACTCATGCTACAAATTGCAAATCTTCACAAACCAAATTCCAAGCGTAACAGGTGTCTCCTGGCCATTGTGGATTATAAGGACAGTCCATGCAATTTGAGAAGTCTTAGATCCCTACCCTGGAGGTTCTGAAGTCCCGGACATGGAGGGACAAAAGGATCAAAGTGTTCCTGTTCGGGGATTATGACTTTCTCCTCAAATTGTATGGACTGTCAGGTGCTCAGGGAACACACCCATGTCTCTATTGCAATGCATCAAAGTCACAAATACAGACACCAGCACACTGCAATGAAGGCAACATAACAGCACACATTGCAGGGCATCAGTGCAGACTACAGAAAATACAGACACTCCAAAAAGAAAATCGCCAAACTACACAACAATGTTATCAGGGAGCCCATTATTGATGTAGAGTTGACCCATGTTGCACCCCCATACCTGCATATTCTGCTAGGCATGGTCAAGAAACATCATGACCTGCTGGAAAAGGACTGCCACAGCCTTGACCAAGACATAGAGCAATCACTAGCAAACCAGGGAAAACAGGTCGGCTCTGACTCAGCCTTTTCTGAGTTCGTGAACCATCAGAAAGAAATTCTAGCAGCTGAAGAAGAAAAAAGAATGTTAGAGGGTAAGATTGTTTTCAATGAGCCAGTAAATGAAACAGAACCACTCAGTGTTTTCCAAAAAAAGCAGCATGACCTTACAGAGTTAGTGTGGATAAAGCAACAAGAAATAGAACAACTCCAGTCACAGCATCTTCCAAAACTGGCCGGCCCTGTCACCAAACACTTAGATTTTGTGCTTCAACAGCATAGAATACATCCACAGGCCTACCATGGACGATCGTTTGTTGGTAACCACTGCCACACCTACCTGAAGCCAGACACAATAGAACATCTGTGTGATAGTGTAGTGGACAAAACAGCAGAACTGACTCAGGACACAGACATCTTTCTGAAGGCTAGGAACATTTGTCAGAAGTTCAAAACATTGTACACATTGTCTTCCCACATTCACGCAGACATCTCCCATCAAACACCCATGACTGACACAGATGAGGTCGACGCACTGGATAGCAATATCAAGGAATACATAGCTTTCTTTCGAAAATCATTTCCAGAAACGCCTGTCATTCCAAAGCAGCACATTCTGGAAAGTCACTGCGTTCCGTTCATCCGATCTCATCGTTTCGGCCTGGCATTACATGGGGAACAAGGGGGGCGGGGGGGGGGGGGGGGGGAGCAGACACACGCACTCGTCAACTTACTGAAAAGACAGGCATGGTCACAGAAAACACAGGATGCAAAACTGCAGGTGATAACCAGACATACTTCCCTCAATTGGAACAGTTCAAATCCAATAAAATCCCGAATGCGTAAGAGGTGACAAGCATTCCCGGTTAAATCTTTTACCCTTCTCAATTAAAACCAATTAATTAAGCCAGTTACAATTGAGATAGAGAGAGAGAGAGAGAGAGAGAGAGAGAGAGAGAGAGAGAGAGAGAGATGCTGTTTTTGTTGTCATATTTGTGGATGTGCTTGCGCACATGTGTACGCACTCACGGGTGTCTGTGTGTGTCAGTGTGTTATTTCAATTAAAGTAGGTGTGAAGTGGAAATAAATTTCAGTGTGTGTGTGTGTGTGTGTGTGTGTGTGTGATCCATCTGTTTATATACCGCCGTTGTTGGTGTGTGGGTTTCTGTGTGTGTGTGTGTGTGTGTGTGTGTGTGTGTGTGTGTGTGTGTACGCTCTCTCTCTCTCTCTCTCTCTCCAGTCGTGAGTAGGCTCACCATGAAAATGAAAATGAGACAACATTTTGCATTGGTGTGTGTATATGTGACAACAGTTTCAAATGATTCGAACAGGCGAAAGAACAAGGTCAGGTAGGAAGCATTTCATTGTTTATAACCGACATCTGCATGTGTGGCATGCTAAAATCTTGCTTTACTAAAAGCATGGTGTGGCTGTGATAGAATCAGTTTCGGCATGCATCACAAGCACGTAGAGCACGCAGATAAACAAGCAAAACATGCCTAGGCCGTGGTAGGGAAACCGCCGCCGTGTTCCCCGTGAAGCTGACCAGAGCCGACACTGTTTATTCAGGCCCAGTACCGGCTGTCAGGTAGGAGTCCCGCGACTAATTTTCCGTCAGTTGTAAAGGAAAGATACGCATGCCCAATTAGCACCAGGTTGAGCGTGATAGCATGCTCTCCACCGAGTTGCAATTTCATTTCACTTTGTGTGTGTTTGTTAGTCTGTTTCAATCGTTTTTTGTTGACAAATCTTTGTGGTGCTTGCCATCATTGCGTATGAAAGAAGACCCATTCATGTTTGGTATCGTTCTGTCAGTCAAAGACCCCGCAATCCAGTGACATCAATCGACCACAGTTCGTTGCATTCTGGCGCAAAGTATTAATGAAGAAACACAGCATCCTGTTTTCACCACACTATCAGCCAGACAGTATCACATTACGCGTAGGGAGGAAAGCTTGTGGGAGGTCAGCGCGAGGAAGCTGGCAGCTGTCAGCAGAAGTGCGCTGTTTAAACAAACCGCGGCCGTTCCATCCCTTCCCCTCCCGCGACCGATAGGCGGTCAGGGGTTATTGCCCTTGTCTTCAACTAAGAATGCCTCTGCAGACAAACGTGATTATAACATCAGCATGATTGTCACTACGCCTAGTGCGGTGACAGGGATACCCGAATGTAGAAGGGTACCCCCTTTTAATCCACCCCGCCCACACTCTAAAACTATCGACACCACAGAACAACAGTTCGCGATACGAACCACAAAGGGGACATAACGACACCCCCCCCTCCCCCCCCCTCCAAAAAAAAAAATCGTTACAATTCTCCCTCCACACAATACATACAAATATATATAATTATAAACAACTCACGCACAATACCAATCACCCTTCACACACTCGAACCGTCTTTTTTTTTTTTTTTTTTTACACAATCAATTCCCACACTCCAACTTTTTCCCATTCCTTCACGAACGTTCACGGTTTGTGCACTGGTGACCACACCGTCACCGAGGTCCTGATGCCCCAGCAGACGAAGCGCCGAACGATGAAGAATCGACGATGTCGCTAGGTTCAACACGGAGTCACTGATTCAAAGTACACTGTGACACACATTGAAGAAAATGAAGAGCTCAGCAGATCTCAGCAGCAGGAGGGGGAGCTCCGACGCTCGCAGAAGGATGAGCTCGCCCCCTCCCAGTCGTTCGTAGCGATGACCTAGAGGTCGGCCAGAAAGAAGTCGGAAACAGGGCAGTACCAGGTAAGATGCCTCACACCAGAGGTTGCAGCAGCAGAGCGGTCAAACCCTGTCGACACCTGGACATAAGAGTTTCATGACTACTCTGGCCCGCAACTGATCATAGAACTTCGGGCACACCAGAACTACAACCCATTGTCTCTGCGACTTCAGTGTCGACCAAGGCATTTGAGCCATCAAACTAAGTGTAACACATACACCAACAACCCAATCTGGCACTCACAATTCTACCAAACGGGACATAAATCAGCCGACAGTATCCATAAAAAAACAGTGCACACACACACACACACACACACACACACACACACAAAACGGTTAACTTCCGATTATGAACACCCCGGCTTTCTCCATATTCTGGAATATCGAAGTCAACAAAGTCAGTTAATAGTACTGTCAATTTGACAAACATTATTAACAACCATCCTTTCACATACCACACTATCAATATCATATTATTCCATATCTCAATCGCCACACCTCAAACGGTATGTACCCAAGTAGGACAGGATGATACCATAAATCAATTAATGAAATTATCCACAGGGAATTTATAAAATAATAAAGAATTACTGTTTTCTTCAACGGCATATAATGAGTGTCAAACGATTCAACAACAACACCGGAGAGCGGAAGCGCTCGCCGCTGCTGAATAAGAGACAATATTGGGTCAACCCCGATATGATATTATAATCCAATAATAAAATGAATGACCACTGTCACTGCCCTGAACTCAAACAGCGCAGTATCACCAAAACCGATAGCGATCGAAAACAAATGACCGGCAAGGCTATATATAGTAACGAAGACCCAGACATACTAACAAAAGTGGAGCGACAGGACGGCGCCCCCCTGCTGGGCTGTACGTGACTAGGCATACGCCTAATCAATTTCAACTTGCAACCAATTTACTACACTAACTTAAGAATAACACGATTAATTTAAAAACCACCTATTTCAACTTCGAATCATAATCACAAAAAGAAAACAATGGATTAAATATATCAATGCATAACACCGCAAATATTCATCAGTTTAAACCACCAATGTCATATAATTCACCAACTTCACACAAACAACCATATACCATTTTCTTTCCAACTACAATAACCACCTTCACACTCCCTCTTCCCCCTACTCGAGGTCAAAGCACACCACCATCCCCCCCTCCCATTATCACTTCGGCGCAACAGCCATCCTTCATATGAAAAGAGGGGCATACGAAATAATTTTCTTCTCCAATCAAAAGAAAAATAAGAATAAACAAAAACCTATTATAACCCTCATCAATTTTCATATATACGAACTTATGGTTTGACTCGATAATTATCGGAATTTAAAACACGTTTTTTTTTTTTTTTTTAAAATTCATTTTCAACAAACGATCGAAACACAATGCAATGAAAACAACCGCCGCACATACCGACATTCGGCGCGCGCGCGCGCGCATGACAACCTCTCGCCCGAAACAGTAGCGCGCGTCAAGCGTATGACACCTCCCTCTCACTCCTTCCCCCCTTGTCTACAAGCCGGCGCGATTTACTGTAGATCCTCTTGTTTTTCATACTAAACTGAATCGCGCTTCTCACATTTCGCTTATGTACAAACGACGCGTTTCGATCCAGAATCCTCTACCTCCAACTCCCTCCTTCAATGAACAACCTTCCCTACACTTCTCACCTGGAGTTACGATGACCAACAAAAACAATACAGGACAAACACCCGCCAGAGCAGCTCCAGACCGGGGAAACCCTTGCTCCCTTGAAGGCGTGGACACTAGTGGCAGACACCGACAACTTCTTCTTGGAATCCCGAGCTGTCACAAGGACGCACGGATGGGTTTCCTGGCAGCCCACTAAACAAAGTGGCAAAACTGCTTCACCAACCGCTGGATCAGAAGACCTCCGTCTCGAGCCAGGAGTCGCAAACAACTGAATCAGACAGTCAAAAAACAGACGACACTTAGAGTTGACAGACACCATGAAACTGACAAGGCCACACCCTGACTTCGACCAATCATCAATAAGTTGCCCAGGGAACGGCACGACAAAACTGCAGACAGGGGCATAGATAGACAGTCGTGTGCAGACTCGAAACACCAACTTGCCAGAGGACCAATCAGCAATAAGTCGCCTAGGGTGACGAGACCACACTTCCCAATATGGGAACAATCGTGTACCGGCACAGACTCTAGGTTATAAATCCCTCCAATCATCAATCGATAACCACCAACAGCTTGTACACAAGACCAAATATGGACACAACCATATACAAGCACCAATCTCCAATAGTTGGTCAACCAATCGCCCATAAATCACCAAGGCAACAGACCACAAAATCACAAGAATGGATACAGCCAAATATAGGCACAAACTCCACCTTCTTTGGTCGATCACCTACCAACTATGACTCGACCAAAACACACAAAAAAATAAAACACGCATCGTAACTCCCAAATATCGACACGGGAAAAAGAAAGAACTGACCGCTGCAATAACGCCGCCTTACAATATGCGCAATTATGTCCCTTGAATGTCCGTGCGTGACAATGATTCTTATTTACACATATACACACGTAAACTCAAAAACACGTACATGTATACACAAACAAAATTGGGGCCAAGGTACACAATCTGTATCCGCCGGTCAACTTCACTTGTAAATTACGCGTGAGAAGTTTCCTTTAATGCACATAATTATTTACTTAATTTAAAGGGGCGCAATGATGGACTGCAGGGCATTTCAGTCAGACGTGCTCGTGGAGTTCCACGCCATGATAGCGCGTCAGGAACGTGTTATGAAGCAAAGTTTTGCCAAGTAGTCAGAACTCAACCAAAGGCCGAACTAGCTTTAAAATCAGATTTCCATTTTCATAAGCGGTGTACTGATCTACGAAAGAATGTTGAGAATAACATTTCATTCTCTATTGTCAAGTCTCATATCAGCAGTACGTACTTCCATCATTTAAGAGTTTTCGCTGATGGATCTCTCACAAATGACAGAGCTGGATGTGGTTTGATGGTAAACAAAAATCTTTTCATCTTGGAAAGGGGTCTCCTGTCTTCACAGCTGAGCTGGTGGCGATAGCCCATGTACTATTTACAGGACACTTTTCTGCGTTGATATGAAATTGTTCTACAAGGGGCTATAACTGGCTGCCCTCGATAATCAGGCTGAGATGATCGTAGAAATCAGTCACCTAGTCCCCTTATATCAAAGGGTAAAAAATCGATTTTTGTTGGTTTCCGTCTCCATGTGTGATCCCAGGAAACGAGCGGGCTGCCCGGGCGCAAGAAAAGTCCGATCAATCCATTGATATTAAAATACAGCTGTACCTGTGTGCGGTTAGGGGCCTCTTTTTAAAAAAAAAAAAAAAAAAAAAAAAAAAAAAGGCCTGTTTGGAATAATTCTCAAAAGTCCATGAAAAATTCAGTAGTTTTTCCTTAAGTACATTTGCCTTATTCTTTATTTGCAAAGTTGTACAAAATCCGAGTCAGTCAGTTTTTCTTCCATAGGTGGGCATGCTAAATAAGTAGTACTACACTTTCTGGAAATACCGGCCAACACAAACGTATACTTATGCACACCGTGTCCGAAATTTCAAATCCTTGCTTTATAGCTCAAGAATAAGCTAAATGCTCTGTGTACAACATTTCGCGTAAATTACGATGTAGCATGTCGGTTTACGGAGCAGTTGAAAGTATTACAACCCAGCAGGTTCTTTTTCATTGTCCATATCTGAACTCGAAAATTCTGGTTTTCCGGAACTGACGTGAAGGAAATTGTATTTTTCTGAATGTTCCAGGTCTTGTATAAATATTATGAATACTTTGATGCCTGTAAATCCAGTAGGTCAATTTCGTTAGTTTTTTTTTCCGCACAGTTGTAGGCTATGTGCGATGTGGTGTACTTAGTCCAGATCTCAAACTCTCTTTATCCCTCAAGTTTTTTTTTTTCCCTCCCGATTCTGTTGATTAATCTTTAGCAGTGAAGACTGTCACCACAATCTGCCTTTTGGCCGACGATTGGAAAGTGATGGTCAGGATAGATCCACTGACCACAGTGAAAAGGCATGTTGAAAGACTGCAACCAGAAGGCACGTGCTGTGTGCGCGCGCACGCACGCACGCACGCACGCACGCGCACACACACACACACACACACACACACACACACACACACACACACACACACACACACACACACACACACACTTTGAATCCGACTTCGCGCGGGACGGATGTGTGTGAAACAGACATTGGAAGACGAAAGAGAGAAGGGAGAATTGTTCGCTTAAATAGAGAGAGAGAGAGAGAGAGAGAGAGAGAGAGAGAGAGAGAGAGAGAGAGAGAGAGAGAGAACAAAACGAAACGAAACAAAATTTTGTTTTACCAGGGTAATGAGATAAGCAATATGAATGCTTTTCTTCCACCGAGCCCTGGGGCAAAAGGAAAGAAATAAATCATAACAAATCAAGGCAAATACATATGGGAGGAACAAAAAACGAACAAATAAATGAATAACAGGATCTTACACAGTTCAGTGCAAATAAACTGCTGTCAACACTGCCGTCAAACGAACGCAGTGGAAAACATGTGAACCTAGGGTAAATGGGGAAAGGCAGGGGGCGGGCAGGGGAAGGGGCGGAGGGGGGGATGGGGGGGGGGGGGGATGGGGGTGAAGAGAAGGGTAACATACAGCAATCATACACAATATACAGACACAACCAGCCGTGTCTCCCTGATGAGTCCGATCCAGCGGACGAAAGGCCTAGGAGCAGGCAATACAAATAGATGTGCCTTTGAGAGGGATTACGATGGTTCCCTCATGCAGCTAGTGAAGGGTTTCTCATATTTATAATACATTCCCCATTTTCTTCATCTTCAACTTTTTTTTTTTTTTTTTCTGAAAGTTTAAATCTTTGCCAAGTCATTACTATAACGACTGAAGAATTGTTAGCCTGCACTTTTTTCCCCCACTACTTAATTGTTCAGCATTATATTGTTTGGAATATCCATGGAATATCCATGTGTCTGCGGAAAGCGTTTCGCTACCACCCGTGGCATGAAGATCCACAGAACAAAGATGGGATGTGTGAAGACTCATCTGAATGAGCAGCAGCGCACTGCATCAGCAGATAAGACGTCGGAAGACCAAGGCCAGGATTTAAACCACAGTGCCAAGGACATCCACGCTGTTGGTTCGGATGAGGAATTTGCACAGGCCCTCGATGCCAGGCGCCTGAAACTCAACCTGCCACGAGCAAACGAAACTGAAGATTGGGAGAAACTGGATGCAAAAATCGTCCAAAGACTCGATGCACTGATAGGGAAAAGCACCCTGGAACACAAACTAGCCACATATGGGGACATTGTGTATGCCACATGTAGAGACGCCTATGGAGCAAAACTACCCAAAGAGAAAACACCTCCAAAGAAATCCAGACGCCAAGAAAAGATGGACAAGATCAGGGTCCAAAAGAAAAACCTCAAGATGCAAATGAAGACCGCACTGCCAGCTGAAAAACAAGGCTTGGAAAAACTGTGGAAAGACCTGAAAGAAAAACACAGTGCCCTCAGCAAAGCGGAATCTGCGAGGAAGAGGAAGAGCAAAAAGAAGAAGACACAAGAGCGCTTCTTCAGAGACCCCTTCCAGTTTGCCAGAACACTGTTTGAGCAGCCAAAATCTGGGACCCTAAGTGTGGACAAAGGAGTTCTTGAGCAGCATCTGAGGAAAACATACTCTGACCCACAGAGCAAAGCACCACTCGACATTCAAGGTCTGGTGTGGCCAACCAACCCTGAGGAACAGTTCAATGGCAAGCCTCCAACGTTGGCGGAAATCAAGAAGGTGGTCGACAAAGCCAGAGCCAAATCATCACCAGGGCCAAACGGAATACCTTACCAGCTTTACAAGAAATGTCCCAAGGTGCTGGAGTGGCTCCACAGGCTGCTGCGATCGGCTTGGAGAAACCAGAAGATCAGCGGCCAGTGGATGACGGCAGATGGTGTGTACATCCCCAAAGAGCAAAACTCAAGTGACATTAGCCAGTTCAGGCCAATATCACTACTGAACGTCGAAGGGAAAATCTTCTTCTCTGTCATGGCAGCAAGGCTGACCAAGTACCTGATGGAAAACAAGTACTTGGATGTGTCAGTCCAGAAAGGTGGCATCCCAGGCGTGGCGGGCTGTGTAGAACACGCCACAATGATCTGGGACGCAATCCAAAAAGCAAAAACAGAAAAGAGAGACCTGGACGTAGTGTGGCTTGATCTGGCAAACGCATATGGATCTGTGCCCCATGAGATGATACAGTTGGCTCTTGAGATGTACCATGTGCCAAAGAACATCCGCGACATGCTCAAGAAGTACTTCAATGGCTTCTCAATGCGGTTCTCTACCAAGGAGTACACAACAGACTGGATCAACATGGAAGTGGGTATTGCAATGGGCTGTGCAATTTCCCCAATACTGTTCGTGCTGGCAATGGAACTCATCTTGAAAGCAGCAACAAACAACGCGAGACAAACAGACCTTGGCGATGGATACAAGATGCCTCCTCTCAAGGCCTTCATGGATGACACTACAGTGATTTCATCCAGAGAAGACGAGACACGTCATGTGCTGGAGAGGCTGGACGACATAGTTGCCTCATCCAGAATGAAGTTCAAGCCAAAGAAATCACGGAGTCTCTCACTGAGGAAAGGAAAAGTGGCCGGATCTGTGGTCTTCAGTGTTGCCAACCAGGCCATTCCAACAGTCACAGAAGAACCAGTCAAGAGCCTTGGAAGATGGTATGATGATACGCTGAAAGACACACAAAGAGCAAAAGAAACCAAGCAGATGGCGGAGGAAGGCTTGGAGACCATTGACCAGTGTGGGCTCCCTGGCAAATACAAGGTCTGGTGTCTGCAGTTCATGCTGATACCAAAGCTGCTATGGCCTCTGATGATATACGACATCTGCACCAGCATAGTGGAGGCAATGGAAGCCAAAATCAACAAGTTCACAAGGAAATGGCTTGGTGTCCCACCCTGTCTGACTGACATAGCGCTGTACTGTCGCCAAGCAAAGCTGAAACTACCCTGAAATCCATCCTGGAGGAATACAAAGCAGGGAAGATCAGACTTCAAAGCATGCTGGAGGACTCAGGAGACAAGGTGGTAGAAGCAATTAAGCCCCAGCTGAAGACAGGCAGAAAATGGAAAGTTCAAGAGGCGATGGATTCTGCAAAAGAAAGTCTCAAGATCAGAGAAATAACAGGACACACACAGACCAACAGACAGGGACTGGGGGTGACCAAAACTGAATGGTGGTCAAAGGCCAAAGGAAAAGCCAAAAGAGACATGATGATTCAGGAGATGAGAAAAGAAGAAGACCAAAAAAGACTCCAAAAAGCAGTCCAGCAGAGCCAGCAAGGGCAATGGACAACGTGGGAGAATGCACTCCAAAGAAGTCTCACTTGGAATGACATTTGGCACATGGCCCCTCTCAGGATCAGCTTCATTCTCAGATCTGCATATGACCTTCTGCCCTCAAATGCAAACCTGGTGAAACAGACGATCCTGCATGCCCCCTCTGCCATGAAAAACAAACAGTGGAGCATGTCCTAAGCTCATGTAAAGTAGCCCTGGCTCAAGGAAGGTACACATGGAGGCACAACCAAGTGCTCAAAGAAATTGTACAAGTAGTCTGGGCTAGTACCAACACCACAAAAGGGAAAATCAGGACTCCAAAAGCACCCGCAACATTCTTCACGGCAGGAGGCAGCAAATCATGGCCAAGAACAACAGTGCCACTCGAAACATGCAGGCAGAGTCTGCTGGACGGGGCAGATGACTGGGAGTGCACTGCAGACCTCCCAGAATGGAAGAGTCACCCAGAGATCATCAGCAAGAGTGGCATGAGACCAGACATAGTAGTCCACTCTAAGTCAACCAAGCAGCTGATCATGATCGAGCTCACGGTGCCATATGAGAACAGAATGGAGGCAGCTCAAATCTACAAGACTGAAAAGTATGCTGATCTGGCAAACAGCCTGAGGAGAGAAGGCTATCAGGTCAAAGTCCTCACTGCAGAAATTGGAGCTAGGGGGTTTGTAGGAACGTCTGCATACAGCCTCATGAAACAGCTCTCAGTTGCAGGGAAGCAAAAAACCAGAGCCCTGAAAGCAATGGCAGAAGCGGCAGAGAGGTGTTCAAGCTGGATCTGGTCAAGGAGGAACAAAAGTGAACTTCATAAGGCTTAATTTCCCTACAAATATCAGGTGTCCCTGTGGCTCAGTGGTTAAAGCGCGAGTCATTAAGTGGAAAATGAGCATGTCCAGAGGGTCATGGGTTCGAATCCCAGCCATGGCTCGTCCCAAGATGGGGAAAAAAGGGGCAGCAGAGGGACATCCGGAGTCATGAACCGGGTGTGGCCCAACCCCCCTAGAGTGTCAGGAGATAAGGGCCGAAACACTTGCTTGAAGGGGGCTTCTCTTCTGAGGACTCTCTGCTGCCACGCTCTCCACGAGTTTCTTTCTACTTTGGTCAGTCATTGGGAGATTGCATCTCTTAGGAGATCCAAGTAAAGGTTGTTCTGTACAATTCTTAGCCACTCACAATGCTTGGGTTATTGAACAGCAGAGCTGACCACTCAGACTGTTCCATATCTTTTGATCTCCCTGGCATCCTTGAATGGATCCTCAAGCATAGGCTCAAAGATTGTCCCCTATATTTTATACTGTTTGAATAATGCTTTTAGTTTTTCAGCAACTTTTTTTCCTCTCCACACTTTCGTTTTGTTCCATTTTGCTACCCTTCGCTGGCTGCTTTGAGGGTGCTGTTGGATTCTTTTTTGAACCCTTGGTGGTGAGGACACCACAGAATTATGGACTGTGGTGCGTCTCTATTTGACACCAAGAGCACAGACACAACCAGCCGTGTCTCCCTGATGAGTCCGATCCAGCGGTCGAAAGGCTTAGGAGCAGGCAATACAAATAGATGTGCCTTTGAGAGGGATTACGATGGTTCCCTCATGCAGCTAGTGAAGGGTTTCTCATATTTATAATACATTCCCCATTTTCTTCATCTTCAACTTTTTCTTTTTTTTTTTTTTTCTAAAAGTCTAAATCTTTGCCAAGTCATTACTATAACGACTGAAGAATTGTTAGCCTGCACTTTTTTCCCCCACTACTTAATTGTTCAGCATTATATTGTTTGGTCAGTCATTGGGAGATTGCATCTCTTAGGAGATCCAAGTATAGGTTGTTCTGTACAATTCTTAGCCACTCACAATGCTTGGGTTATTGAACAGCAGAGCTGACCACTCAGACTGTTCCATATCTTTTGATCTCTCTGGCATCCTTGAATGGATCCTCAAGCATAGGCTCAAAGATTGCCCTCAGACTGTTCCATATCTTTTGATCTCCCTGGCATCCTTGAATGGATCCTCAAGCATAGGCTCAAAGATTGTCCCCTATATTTTATACTGTTTGAATAATGCTTTTAGTTTTTCAGCAACTTTTTTTCCTCTCCACACTTTCGTTTTGTTCCATTTTGCTACCCTTCGCTGGCTGCTTTGAGGGTGCTGTTGGATTCTTTTTTGAACCCTTGGTGGTGAGAACACCACAGAATTATGGACTGTGGTGCGTCTCTATTTGACACCAAGAGCACAGACACAACCAGCCGTGTCTCCCTGGTGAGTCCGATCCAGTGGACGAAAAGGCTTAGGAGCAGGCAATACAAATAAATGTGCCTTTGAGAGGGATTACGATGGTTCCCTCATGCAGCTAGTGAAGGGTTTCTCATATTTATAATACATTCCCCATTTTCTTCATCTTCAAATTTCTTCTTCTTTTTTTTCTAAAAGTCTAAATCTTTGCCAAGTCATTACTATAACGACTGAAGAATTGTTAGCCTGTATTGTTTTCCCCCACTACTTAATTGTTCAGCATTATATATATATATATATATATATATATATATATATATATATATATATATAGGATCAATGTGGTTAAAACGCCTAAAACGATTTTATAAGTGCTCAACCTCTTGGGGAGCAACAGTTGTTAAGATAAAGTTTTAAAACGAAATCTACAAATTTGTTTCAAGCGTTGAGCGCTATCGTCAGGATGATTTTGGGTTGCCCACCGCCGGTGTTATATAGCGTGTGGGCCCCGGTTGCGGATGTTTTCACGTGCTGGTTGGCTGCACGTGTATTTTGAGATATTCAGGTTGTTGTTCTGGGTGTGTTCACTAACAACGATTTCCATTTATGCCTGCAGTTGTTTACTATTTCTGTTTTAGTGTTTAGAGTTGCTAGGTGTGGTTTGCATAGTATTAGCCATTTTTCAGTTAAGCGTAAGTTGCATCTTTTTGAAATAATGCTGTATGGTGATGCCCTTTTTATTATTTTCCAGGATATATTGTAGTTTGTTTTTGCGTCTTTAAGTTTCCAGATGTATTTACTCAGTTCTGTTTGGTTTTTGTATTTTTCTTTATTAAATGACTGTTTGTGGTTTGCATATCTGGTTTTGAAGTGGTTTTCAGTAATTCCTATGTATGTTTCTTCATCCTTTTCTGATGTCACAGTGGCTTGGTATACAATATTTTTGTAGAGGCATTTGTTGTTTAGAGGGCACTGCTCTTTTTTGATGCAATTGCAAGATTTCCTTTCTTCACCCTTCTTTGCTGTGTTGGTTTTCATTTTGTTAGATATATCAATTAAATTTTTGAGGTTGGGCATACATGAATACGATAGTTTGACGGTGTTTTTGTTAAATATTTTATACAGTTTGTGTTCTTTTGGGAACGAAGATGTTAAGATTTTAAAGAATTCTTTCCCTATGTTTGTTTTGAGTTTCCCGTCGTATGGTGGGTTGTACCATATGATTTTTCTTTTCCTGTTTTTCTTACTTTTATTTATGTTGTTGTCTGGGTTGTATTGTAGTTTGTAATTGTACCCGCTTTTTTGCAGTGCTTCTTGGTATTCTACTGCTGCGTTGTTGAATACTCTTTCATTACATGACAGATTTGATAGTCTCTTGTTTATGCCGTTGGGTATGGTCTTTAATACAGATGGTGGATGGTTGCTTTTAATGTTTACATAAATAGGTGTGTCATTAGGCTTCTTGTATGGTTTATATATGTGGTTGTTGAGGTCAAGTGTTATGTCTAAGTAGTTCACTACCTGCGTGTGTGTGTGTGTGTTAAAGACAGCAGCCCCCAAGGACGCCGTGAAAGGGGATGGAAGAGACGGCACAGACTCGCCACAACACCGCCAGCCACCCTGACGGGCATGACGGGCACGACGGGGCGAGTGCAGACGCCTTCAGCTATCTCCGCCGTGGTCGAACCCGCGAAGAGTCCACCGCCCTTCATGACGCCTGGACCACGTATGATGAGGTGTTTGTACAGTTTTTAATCGTGTGTGTTGTGTTGTGTGTGTGTGTGTGTGTGTGTGTGTGTGTGTAGTGTGTAGTTGTGTTGTTGTGTGTTAAGCTGCTGCAAGACGAAAATGTTGCACCTGCTCCGTTGTTTGGTTGCTGGTCCATCAACAAAGATGGAGCGAAATTAAACTAAGGAGCTAGATGTTATGAAATTCTGGGGATGGAAAGTTGGAAATGGCCAAAGACAAGGCTCTTCATGTGTTGATGTTGATCTGGGGATGGAAAGTTGGAACACTGGCCAAAGACAAGGCTCTTCACGTGTTGATGTTGATCGGGGATGGAAAGTTGGAACGTGTCCAAAGACAGGCTCTTCACGTGTTGATGTTGATCTGGGGATGGAAAGTTGGAACATGGCCAAAGACGGCTCTTCACGTTTTGATGTTGATGTGAGGATGGAAAGTTGGAACACGGCCAAAGACAAGGCTCTTCACGTGTTGATGTTGATCTGGGGAAAGTTGGAACACGGCCAAAGACAAGGCTCTTCACGTGTTGATGTTGATCTGGGGATGGAAAGTTGGAACACGGCCAAAGACAAGGCTCTTCACGTTGTTGATGTTGATCTGGGGATGGAAAGTTGGAACACGGCCAAAGACAAGGCTCTTCATGTGTTGATGTTGATCTGGGGATGGAAAGTTGGAACACGCAAAGACAGGCCACGTTGATGTGATCTGGATGAAAGTTGAACACGCCAAAGACAAGGGTCTTCACGTTTTGATGTTGATCTGGGGATGGAAAGTTGGAACATGGCCAAAGACAAGGCTCTTCACGTGTTGATGTTGATCTGGGGATGGAAAGTTGGAACACGGCCAAAGACAAGGCTCTTCACGTGTTGATGTTGATCTGGGGATGGAAAGTTGGAACACGGCGAAATACAAGGGTCTTCACGTCTTGATGTTGATCTGGGGATGGAAAGTTGGAACACGGCCAAAGACAAGGCTCTTCACGTTTTGATGTTGACCGGGGGATGGAAAGTTGGAACACGGCCAAAGACAAGGCTCTTCACGTGTTGATGTTGATCTGGGGATGGAAAGTTGGAACATGGCCAAAGACAAGGCTCTTCACGTGTTGATGTTGATCTGGAGATGGAAAGTAACATGGCCAAAGACAAGGCTCTTCACGTGTTGATGTTGATCTGGGGAAGGAAAATTGGAACATTGTGAACGACAAGGCTCTTCACGTGTTGATGTTGATCTGGGGGATGGAAAGTTGAAACATGGCCAAAGACAAGGCTCTTCACGTGTTGATGTTGATCTGGGGATGGAAAGTAACATGGCCAAAGACAAGGCTCTTCACGTGTTGATGTTGATCTGGGGAAGGAAAATTGGAACATTGTGAACGACAAGGCTCTTCACGTGTTGATGTTGATCTGGGGGATGGAAAGTTGAAACATGGCCAAAGACAAGGCTCTTCACGTGTTGATGTTGATCTGGGGATGGAAAGTAACATGGCCAAAGACAAGGCTCTTCACGTGTTGATGTTGATCTGGGGAAGGAAAATTGGAACATTGTGAACGACAAGGCTCTTCACGTGTTGATGTTGATCTGGGGGATGGAAAGTTGAAACATGGCCAAAGACAAGGCTCTTCACGTGTTGATGTTGATCTGGGGATGGAAAGTAACATGGCCAAAGACAAGGCTCTTCACGTGTTGATGTTGATCTGGGGAAGGAAAATTGGAACATTGTGAACGACAAGGCTCTTCACGTGTTGATGTTGATCTGGGGGATGGAAAGTTGGAACATGGCCAAAGACAAAGCTCTTCACGTGTTGATGTTGATCTGGGGATGGAAAGTAACATGGCCAAAGACAAGGCTCTTCACGTGTTGATGTTGATCCATTGCGCCCCTTTCTCCACTACTCTCCACTTTAAAAAAATAATTAATATTGTTGTTCTCTATCGAGCGCTTTAATAACAATACGAATACAAACAAACGTCAAAGTTATGTCTCAGTTCAGGACAGTATTTCAAAGACATTTAGTCAGCGATGAAGGTAATGATCATGC
>CM065734.1:13158863-13173863 GCA_033310375.1 Conus canariensis | reverse complement strand
GCGCGTGCACAGGGAATCCGCATGTATGACTAAAATAAACTATATAAACAACCGCTCCGCTTTACATTGTGATCAGCATCACTTTGTGAAGTCCTCGTGAGGATGAATACTGACCTAGTACATTGTACTGTATTGTGGTGTTCTGTGTTGTGCTGTGTGGCGTGGTGTTGTGTTGTGTGTTGCATAGTATGAGACTTTTCTGTACTACACTGTGTAGAGTTGTATCGTGCGGAGAATTGTAAGCACCGCATTGTAGCATCTTGTATTGCACTGGGTTGCATTATTTCATACTGTATTGGACTGTATCCTATTTCATTATTTCAGTTCTGTATTGTAGTGTGAAGTGTCGTATTGCATTGTTTTATGTAGTTTCGTGTTGGTTTCTATCAAATCGCGTTGTATTGTGTTGCGTAGTACCGGACATTCCATTGCATTGTATGCATTGTAGTGCATTGTATTGGGCCGAATTGTCTTCTATTGCACAGTTTTTTTTTTGGTAATGTATTGTAATTGTACAGTCTCTGTTGTACAGTGTGTGTTGTATTATAACGTGTGGCATTGCTTTCTGTATCCTATTGCATTGTTTTGTATTGTATTATATTGTTGCATCTAATATTGTTTATATATTTTGTTTACACTATTGTTTGTTTTTTTTCTTCTAAAAGACGCATTTGCATCGTCTTGCATCTCACTGCATAGTCACATATTGTATTTGATCACTTTGTAGCCTACTGGACTATATTGAATCGAGTTGTAGTGTATAGTACTATATTGTATTGTATTAGATTATCTGTATTGTATATCTTATTGTATCATAGTGTATTGTATTCTATGGGAACTGCAGCGTACTGTAGTATTGGTTTATATTATATATATCCTATCACTTTGCATGTTTTCGTATTGTATTATGCTGTATTGTAATATGTTGTAGTGTTGGTTTGTATATGTATCATATCACAATATCTGTTATTATATTTTTTTATGCTGTATTGCAATTTATGGTAGTATTGGAATGTATTTTATGTATCATACCACGCTGTATGTTGCGTATTATACTGTATTGCAATATATTGTAATATTGGTTTGTGATGTGTGTGTGTGTGTGTGTGTGTGTGTGTGTGTGTACACACACACCACACACACACACACACACACACACACACACACACACACACACACACACACATCACAAACCAATATTACAATATATTGCAATACAGTATAAAAAGAGCAGCATCATACAACAACATTTCAAAAAAATGCAATCTATGCCTAACAGAGAAATACATTATACTATGTAAACCACAGTTGGCAACTCTAAATGTTAGAACAGAAATGGTTAACAATTGCAGACACAGATGGAAGTTCCTATCAGCGAAAAAAACCAACACCTGAGAAACACATGTAGCACGGGAAAAAACAACAGCAAACCAGCTAGCTATATATATACGTGGCACTGGCAACACAAGCTCATCACATCCTGACGACCGCACAGCGTGAAACAAATTTGTAGATGTTTTTAGAAGCTTGATTTTAACTTGCTTTTAATATAACAAATATATATATATATATATATATATATATATATATATATATATATATAGAGAGAGAGAGAGAGAGAGAGAGAGAGAGAGAGAGAGAGAGAGAGATTTATATGTGTGTGTATCATGTTGTATGTTATTGTGTTGCGTTATGATACATTGACCGTATCGTATCCTATTGTATCCTACATGATTGTTCTTGATGACTCTGTAGTGTATTGTACCATAGAGCAATATACCGCATTGCATTGTACCGTTTGATATTGTCGCGTCATGGACAGATACCTATGACGGAGCCGTGATGTGCGGGGCGTTCGGGGCCAACATGGTTCCTGCTGAAGGTCTGAGGCAACTGGCCCGTGTGGTCAAACCTGGTGAGAGAGAGAGAGAGAGAGAGAGAGAGAGAGAGAGAGAGAGAGAGAGAAAGAGAGAGAGAGAGAGAGAGAGAGAGAGAGAGGGGCAGGCAGGCAGGCAGACAGGCAGACAGGCAGACACGCGCGCGCACACATACACACAGAGTGGAATGAGAACTCCGAACTCAGAACAGCTGAAACGGCTTTTTTCGTAATCTTCCGTCACCCGGCTGTAATGATTTGAACCCGTGCCTGACAACAGAAACGAGAGCTTATTGTAATGAGGATACCGATTTAAATCTTTTGCATAGCTATTTTGTTTAGATTTCTGACAAATTCTCCAAGAAATCATATGCATCGTAAAACATGAACTTTTTCTATGTATGTGATCACATTTGTTGAAGCCCGTCCACCCCCACCCTCCCCCCGCCTCCAGGCACCACCATCAGTCTCCCAAACATATTCTTTTAGATTGTTGGGACTTGCACGATGTGAGACATGAACACTTTACAGCAGACTCCATGAAAACCCTGTTCAGAGATGTGACAGGGTGGGAGACCTTCCGTATTGATACGGAATTCCGTATAGCAAATTTTCCCTTTATTCTTTTCTTTTTTTTTTTTTCCCCGTGTGCGCGTTTCGTGTTCCGATTCAAGTTTTCGCGCCACTCGTATTTGAAATCCGCCATCTTGTTTTCAATGCCCGAAGACCATATCATCATGCTTTATATTTGTCAAAAACGGATTCACGACGAAGCAGAGGCACGGAAGATCGACAATGACCTGAAGAAAAACAAGTGGAGAAATGAATGGATTGATGAGATGGACGAATTGAATCGTCTTTTCCGAAAATGGCTGCGGAAAACAAATGAAGTGGGCGCTGCTTCGTGTATACTGTGCAGTCGGAAGCTTGTATATATATATATATATATATATATATATATATATATATATATATATATATATATATATATATATATATATATATATATATATATATATATACGAGTCAAATGGTAAAAAGTCGGTCGAAGTGCATTCCCAGGAGACGAAACATGTGGAGAGATTGAATGTGCTGAAACAGACATCCACTCTGACCGTTGACTTTCATTTTTCAGATGCCCTAATGCCACCAGCCACTGTCTATTGTAAGACTTGGCCCACTGCAGCTTTTGATTTTGCTCAGTGTTTGTTCCAATCCAGTGTGTTAGTGCAGACATTGACTCTCTGCTGAATTTAAGGCATGTAGACTAAAAAAAAACAAAAACAAAAAACCCCCACAAAAACAGGGATCCTCATTCTTGAACTTACAGATTAAGTGATTTAAATTTGGCCACTATCTTCTATTAACATCACTGGTGAGTAATATTTATACATTCCATCCTATTTTGTTTCGATGGTTTACTGAATTTAAGATGTATTCTAAGTACTTGGAATAACATTTTCAGTTTAATGTGTAACAAAGCCGTAAGTCATATTTTGTCATATTTGGAGTCTTTTTGCATAGAAGTTAATTATTAACTTTGTTTTCAAGGAGAGGCCACAAAAGTGTCTTGGCAAGACAAAATTTCTTCAGCGTGTGGGGGGCGTTGCCCCCCAGACCCTCCAACAGGCGTTGCCCCCAGACCCCCCAGCAGGGCGTTGTCCCTGCAGCCCACTGGGGGCCTAAAGCAACCCTATTGACCCCCCCCCCCCCCCCCCGGCCTTTTCAGTATAGCTATGATTTTCTGCTCCCACCCCTGGATGTCCCACCAGACGTGATCTTTGAGTTTCTGAAAGAGATTAACATTTTTCATCTGATCTAAGATTTGACGGAAGAAAGATTTTAACGAAGTTTCTGGTACGTTTTCAGGTGTATTTTAAAGAGATGTGTGAAAGGCGTTTTTTTTTTCTTTTTTCTTTTTGTTTTATTTTGATGACGTGTGCGTTAATTTTAACGTGGTGACAGCCCTGATATGGCCCTCTGCGGTCGGCTGGGCTACAAGAAAGATTACCTTACCATACCTCCGCTCCCCTGTTTCAGACGAGCAAAACTCAATGACTGTATATGTCATGAAAAACGTTTTCAAAGAAAGCATTAGAAGCATTTCTTTCTCTTTTTGTTTGTTTGTTTGTTTCGGACAGGTTTGTTAAGTTTGGAGACTGCTAAGTTACGATGATTCCCTTAGTTATCAGATGTTCACTACCACTCTTCCTGTTAGGCATGGCGGTAGGTTAAAATAGCAAATGATAGTAATTAGATTTAATCGCATGCAACATTTAGTTTCTGTTCCATAAAAGCAAACAAACACACAAGCAAGCAAACACCAACACACTGCACGTCACCCTTAACACATTTTTGTAAACACCCTTGATGGGTATCATTATTTATGCACAAATTGATATCACCACCACATTTCTGCTAAACATTCAATGATTTTGTGGGCCACGTGCAATTATTGACAATAAAGCCACGTCATGTGAAAAAGGTCGAAACGAGAGAGAGAGAGAGAGAGAGAGAGAGAGAGAGAGAGAGAGAGAGAGAGAGACAGACAGACAGACAGACAGACAGACAGACAGACAGACAGACAGACACCGAGAGGGAGAGGGCGGTGAAGGTAGAAGCAAGCGATCGACTGTTCGATGAACTGATTGCTATCGATCGATTGATTGACTGTTGACCAGGGGGCTACGTGGTCTTAGTGACACGTCAGAAATACCCTTCTGCAGACAGCAAGGACAGGGACCAGCTGGAACTGGAAAAGAGCTTGATGGAAGAAGAAGGAATATGGCGCCTGGAATCAGCCTCTGTCGCGTCCGGATACGACATGCACACTGACGCACTCGTCTGGAAATACGTCATTTGCTGATTATCGTCATTGTTGTTATGGACCCAAAGTGTTTCTGACTATTGTTATTGTTGTTATGGACCCCAAGTGTTTCTGACTATCGTCATTGTTGTTATGGACCCCAAGTGTTTCTGACTATCGTCATTGTTGTTATGGACCCAAAGTGTTTCTGACTATCGTCATTGTTGTTATGGACCCAAAGTGTTTCTGACTATCGTCATTGTTGTTATGGACCCAAAGTCTTGCCGACTATCGTCATCGTTGTTATGGACCCAAAGTGTTGCTGACGATCGTCATCGTTGGTATGGACCCAAAGTGTGTCTGACTATCGTCATTGTTGTTATGGACCCAAAGTGTGTCTGACTATCGTCATTGTTGTTATGGACCCAAAGTGTGTCTGACTATCGTCATTGTTGTTATGGATCCAAAGTGTTTCTGACTATCGTCATTGTTGTTATGGATCCAAAGTGTTTCTGACTATCGTCATTGTTGTTATGGACCCAAAGCGTTGCTGACGACTGTCATTATTGTTATTGACTGTAGTGTTGCTGCTGATTATTGTCACTGTTATCATTGACTCAAGTGTTGCTGATTATCGACATTGTTATTATTGACGCAAGTGTTGCAGATTATCAACATTGCTATTATTGACTCAAGCGGTGCTGCTTACAGGCATTGTTACTATCGACTAAAGTGTGTAACAAAGTGATAGTCACCCGTTAGATTGTGCTAATCACCCTTTTAGATTGTCTGAGGCGGCACGCGCGCGCGCGCGCGTGTGTGTGTGTGTGTGTGTGTGCACGTATGTGTGTGTGTGTGCACGTGTGTGTGTGTGTGTGTGTGTGTGTGTGTGTGTGTGTGTGTGTGTGTGTGTGTGTGTGTGTGTGTGCACGCGCCTGCGTACAAGATTCAATGGTGAAAATCAACATTAAGAAATTTCTTAGCAGCTGCAAGCGCTGATGGAGCCAAACGTGACAGAACAAAAATATTCATAAGATCTTTCCAGCCATCCCGTGTGGGAAGGTGTCGCTGAATAGCAAAGGCTTTGCATCTGTGCCCGACTCTCTCTCTCTCTCTCTCTCTCTCTCTCTCTCTCTCTCTCTCTCTCTCTCTCTCTCTCTCTTTCATAGGAAAATATAAGTTCACTCATGAAATGGGAAACATCTGCTTATATCTTTAATGTATGTATCGAAACGGGACACATTTCGATGTTGCGGTGTGGATGCCTGATGATCTTTTACAGGTCATTGGCATCGGCAAGTATAAAACGTCGTTAATTAGGCCAGTTCCTTTTTCGTTGTGCTCCTATGTGAGTGCATGCTTGGGTGCATGTGCCAATGTGTGCTCACATATGCGTCTGTGCGTGTGTGCGTGTGTGTGTGTGTGTGTGTGTGTGTGTGTGTGTGTGTGTGTGTGTGTGTGCGTGCGTGCGTGCGTGCGTGCGTGCGTGCGTGCGTGTGTGTGTGTGTGTGTGTGAGACATTACGTGACATGTTTTATTGTCGTGAAAACCCAAAGAAGTTAATAGTCAATAATCGATCAACAGTATTGATAATATAGGTGTTATCAATACTGTTGATCTATTGTATCTGTTAACTTTTTTTTTTGTATCTGTGCCATATGGGTCTTTTGAGGAAAACCAGCTTTTAAAGGAACTAGACACGTCTGTGTGAAAGAGATGGTCAGTCTGTGTGTTAGTCCATGGACACCCATATCTAAGCCTCATCAGTTGCTGTAGGGAAGACTGATGAATCAACTTGTAATGTATCGAGACGAATATCCAGTGCTCTAATGATTCGTCGTATAGAACGTGTTGTTTTGTGTGCCTGCTTTCATTTGATTATGTGTTCCCAGGCGAAAGTGAATGCTCCTGTCTTGTGAAGCAAAACTCTTAAGAATTTTTTGCCATTGGTCAGTAGTTTGGATTATAGCGTATCCAAATGTGAAAAAAGGAGAAACTATTAGATCTCTGTGTGTAAATGATATTACTATAGTTTTTGTACTCCCAGTTCTTATAGAACAAGGAGTACTTTAGAATGGGAACGAAGAAATGCTGTCTGTGTGTCTGTCCGTCCGTCCGTGGTCAAAATGTGTTCCACTCGCTCCAGACAAACTACTGGGCCGATCTTTCTGAAAATTTGTAGGTATGTTCATTATGGGTCAAGGATGATGCCCGATGTTTTAGTTTGCCGTTATAGCCGTTACTAACGGCTGTAACGGCCTGTAACGGTTTTTCTTCTTTATGGAATATCTCCGAATGTACTTGGCCGATCTTTGTGAAAATTAGCAGGTATGTTCATTATGGGTCACGGATGATGCCCGATGTTTTAGTTTACCCCGTTATAGCCGTTGCTAAAGGCTGTAACAGCCTGTAACGGTTTTTCTTCTTAATGGAATATCTGAAAAATTACTTGGCCGATCTTTGTGAAAATTTGTAGGTATGTTCATTATGGACCACGAATAATGCCCGATGCTTTAGTTTACCCCGTTAAAGCCGTTACTAACGGCTGTAACGGTCTGTAACTTTTTCTTTTTTAAGGAATATTTGAGAAAGTACTCGGCCGATCTTTCTGAAAATTTGTAGGTATGTTCATTATGGGTCACGAATAATGCCCGATGTTTTAGTTTACCGTTATCTATATAGCCGTTACTAACGGCTGTAACGGCCTGTAACGGTTTTCCTTCTTTATGGATATCTCAGAAAGTACTTGGCCGATCTTTCTGAAAATTTGTAGGTATGGTCATTGTGGGTCACGAATAATGCCCGATGTTTTAGTTTACCGTTATATCCGTTACTAACGGCTGTAACGGCCTGTAACGGTTTTTCTTTTTTATGGAATATCTCCGAAAGTACTTGGCCGATCTTTGTGAAAATTAGCAGGTATGTTCATTATGGGTCACGGATGATGCCCGATGTTTTAGTTTACCCCGTTATAGCCGTTACTAACGGCAGTAACGGCCTGTAACGGTTTTTCGTTTTTATGGAATATCTCAGGAAGTATTTGGACGATCTTTGTAAAAATTAGCATGTATGTTCATTATGGGTCACGAATAATGCCCGATGTTTTAGTTTACCGTTATAGCCGTTACTAACGGCTTTGACGGCCTGTAACGGTTTTTCTTCTTCATGGAATATCTGAGGAAGTGCTTGGCCGATCTTTGTGAAAATTAGCAGGTATGTTCATTATGGGTAACGGATGATGCCGGATGTTTCAGTTTGCCCCGTTATAGCCGTTACAAACAGCTGTAACGGCCTGTAACGGTTTTTTCTTTTTTATGGATTATCTCAGAAAACACTTGGCCGATCTTTCTGAAAATTAACAGGTATGTTCACTATGGATTACGGATGATGCCTGATGTTTTAGTTTACCGTTATAGCCGTTACTAACGGCTCTAACGGCCCATAACGGTTTTTCTTTTTTATGAAATATCTCAGAAAGTACTCGGCCGATCTTTCTGAAAATTTGTAAGTATGTTCATTATGGGCGACAGAAAATGCCCGACGTTTTAGTTTACCTTTGTAGCCGTTCCTAACGGCTGTAACGGCCCATAATGATTTTTCTTTTTTATGGAATGTCTCAGAAAGTACTTTGCCGATCATTTCTGAAAATTTGTAGGCATGTTCATTATGGTTCACGGATCATGCCCGACGTTTTAGTTTACCGTTATAGCCGTTACTTAGGGCTATAACGATCCATAACAGTTTTTCTTTTTTATGGAATATCTTAGAAAGTACGTGGCCGATCTTTCTGAAAGTTTGTAGGTATGTTCATTATGGGTCACGGATGATGCCCGATGTTTTAGTTTACCGTTATAACCGTTACTTACGGCTATAACGGCCCGTAACGGTTTTTAATCTTCATGGAGTATCTCAGGAAGTACGTGGCCAATATTTCTGAAAATTTGTAGGTATGTTCATTATGGGTCACGGATGATGCCCGATGTTTAAGTTTACCGTTATAGCTTTTAATAATGGCCCATAATGGTTTTCTTTTTGATGGAAAATCTCAGAAAGTTCTTGGCCGATCTTTCTTAAAATTTGTAAGTATATTCATTGTAGGTCACAGACGATGGCTGATGTTTACTAGAATAGCCATTACTAACGGTTACAACAGCCCAAGACGGTTTTTCCTCTTTATGGAATGTATCACGCGTATTCAGGATAAACTGGGAGTACGTCTGTATGCTTTGAATCTTGTTAAATTCAATTTGACCTGAAAATCACGACGAAGAGTGATCACGCTGATATCTTAAACTCTGACCTGGAAAAGATTTCTGAATGGGCAAAGCGGTGGAAGGTGAAATTCAACGAGAACAAGACAGAACTGGTAAATATTATTCCAGATCGCAAACAAATTTATCCACTGACATTCGGTGATACACCTCTGCAGCCAGTTAATGCACACAATCACCTTGATCTGATTGTTAAGAATAACTGTAAATGGGACGAACATATCAGATATACGGTAAAGAAAGTTAACATGTTGATTACTTTCCTACGAAACTACAAATTAAGATACCCAGGAAAGCATTAGAAACCACGTTTACATCATTTATCTTGCCGCACTTTGACCACGCTGATATTGTCTGGGACAACTGCAGTGAGACACAAGCAAACATGCTAGAAAATATTCATTTAGAAGCAGTCGGCATCATTATAGGAGGTGTCAAACGCACGAGTCACAAAATATTGAATGAAGAATCCGGATTCTGCTCTTTCAAAGAAAGGAGAAGACGACACAAACTACTCAAATTTTATAAAATGGTCAATGGTTTGTGTCCAGAACACTTATGTAGCCTAGTACCAGATCTGGTATCAACAAGAAATCCCTATTCACGGCGAAGACCTCTTGAAAGACATGTGCCTCTATGTAAAACAGAAGTGTACAAAAACTCATTTCTTCCAACCGCAACTAAACTGTGGAACGACCTCCCAGACAACATGAAATCCACAAAATCTCTTAGCGAATTTAAACGTTATATTTCACGGGATGACTCAGTTGTACCCTATTACTATTACCATGGAGACAGAAACAAGCAGATTTACCATTGCAGACTCCGCCTAGGAGTGAGTGAATTAAATTAAGACCAGTTAATCGTTATTTAAAAGCAGATGTAGTTTGTCAATGTGGCACTGGTTCAGAAACAGCCGAACACTTTCTATTATATTGTCCAAATGACACTAACATCAGAAAAGACACGATTTCCACCCTTCCAGCCAATCTGCTCGAAGTCGGTATTCTTCTCCGTGGTAAATAATCCCTCCGACGTGAAGATAACGAAGAAGCTGTATTCAAAACTGTTCATCGCTTTATTAAACAATCTAAACGTTTTCGAAGAACATGTTGATAAAACCTCGCCTTCAATATTGATGCAAAATGTCTACGATAATGAAATATTAGAGCAGAACTCTCTCTCTCTCTCTCTCTCTCTCTCTCTCTCTCTCTCTCTCTCTCTCTCTCTCTCTCTCTCAGAAGGAGGCGGTGGCGGAGGGGGTAATGAATAGTGAGGGCTGCGGAGGAGGAGAGATAGAGTGGGGGTAGGGTGGGGGGATCGAACGGGAGGGGAGAGAGGGGAACGTGTAGGGACAGGAGAGGGGGGGGGTTGGGGGGGGTGGTGTTGTAAGGCTATGTGTATGGGGTGAGATAATACACGGAAGGACAGTGTGTTCATACACTGTACGTACACTGTCCCTGCCAAAGTCTCCTGGATAATTCCCCCCCTGACAGATCCTCTTTTCCAGTCATGATAAGCCCAGCCGACCACACTGAGCCTTAGAAGATAACACCCTGAGAAAACAAACGACACAAAATCGGAAATGAAATGAGGCAGGGAACAGTAAACGATAAACAGTAAACAAGTTGGGTATGTTTTGCTCCCATAAGAAAACCTAACACAGAGTAACTGTTATATTCAAGACTGGCACAGCCTTTTAAACTTGAATAAAGTCAGACAAATACATAGACGAACAATCTAATAGTGGGGGAAAAAAACAAGCGCAGGCCAACAACTGAACTGTCTTCATAGTAATGACTTGGCACACGTTACCACATGGTAGTCACAAACTGTCAGTATCTCTATGGCTGATAACACTAAGCGGATAACCCTGAGGTACACCAGACATTGCTCTTAGTTTGTAGACACAAGATTAAAAGGAAACGATCGGTCAAAACACACGGAGACTAAGTAATTATGAACAAACAAGCGGGATAGCTTCTGCAGCCATGATAGATAATTACACGCCCACAACTCTTAAGGAATGGTGTTTACGACACAACAGAGTGGACACGTGACCGCTGCCTGTCATAACAAAGAATCCGGGCAGTGTGTGTTATGTAATGTACACGCTTAGAGTTGATAAGCCATCTTTCATCACAAAGAGGGCTATCGCGAAATCTATGTGTCTTACGATACATTACTGGCGTCAAAAGATGAGAGATTACAGGTTTTGTAATTTCATCACTTATCAGGGAAAAAAACCACACAATTAATTTCAGCTCCCAGTGCCCACCATTGATATAATATTCATGCGGCATTTATAAGTTGATCGTCTGTGTATAGTACAATCACATTTTGACGCCGAAATGGTAATTTTGACTGGATGGTAATTTTGACTGGTTTTGAGTCAAAAGCATAAAAACTGCGTCACTCGGCTACCAAACGAACGGAGCGAACGTGTCGACTTGTTATTCATACCCAGTTACATGTAACAAAAATGCATTTTGAAAAAGCTACACTTTAAAAAAAGAAAAAAACAAACGAACACAAAACCCACTGCAAAACTGGACAACTATATTTATTCATTTCACTCTGAAGACAAATTGTATTTTCCAATACCTAATTTTTTTTTTTAAAGCTGACATGTTTTTGTTATATACAGCAGCACGATAGTGAAAAGTAAAGATATTCTAGAACAAACGTAGGTGAATAGGTTACAGCAGCATAAAATATGGATGATATTAACGGAAGATGAATAAAAAAAAAAAAAAATTAAGAGAGAGAGAGAGAGAGAGAGAGAGAGAGAGTTTTGACAGCTTTTCCCAGAAAGCTTGAACACAGTTTCAGCCCCATGAGGGTAAGACTGGAGACCCAATGACTATCCCAACACTCAGACACCTCGTCATTGACTTCCCCACGAAAATCATAAGCTTAAACAAACAAACAAAAAAATGCTGTTGTCACATGAAATGGTTAATTTTGCTGTTTTGTGACTTTGTTTGTTCGTTTGCTTGTTTGTTTTTTGTTTGTTTGTTTTTGCTTTTGGGCCTAATCCTGCACCGTTGCGTTAATCGCCATTAAACTCATGAAAACAATAACAAGACTCAGGAAAACAGTAACCATGACACAGGAAAACAGTAACCACGACACAGGAAAACAGCAACCACGACACAGGAAAACAGCAACCACGACACATGAAAACAGTAGACATGACTCATGAAACAGTAACCATGACACATGAAAACGGTAACCATGACACATGAAAACATTAGCTATGACACATGAAAACAGTAACCATGACACATGAAAACATTAGCTATGACACATGAAAACAGTAACCATGACACATGAAAACATTAGCTATGACACATGAAAACAGTAACCATGACACATGAAAACATTAGCTATGACACATGAAAACAGTAACCATGACACATGAAAACAGTAACCATGACACATGAAAATAGTAACCATGACACATGAAAACATTAGCTATGACACATGAAAGTAACCATGGCACATGAAAACGTTAGCTAAGACACATGTGAAAACAGTAACCATGACACATGAAAACAGTAATCATGACACATGGAAACAGTAAACATGACTCATGAAAACAGTAATCATGACACATGAAAATAGTAACCATGACACATGAAAACATTAGATATGACACATGAAAACAGTAAGATGACTCATGTTTAAAAAAAAAAAAAGTATTTGTTGTGTTCTGTTATCCTATGACTTGATAGGGTAACAAAACGAAATTGTTTCGGAAAACATGAATAGATGAAGTGAGTGTTAAAGGAAGTGGTCTTCAGAAAAAAAAAGAAAAGATTTTGTTTATTCTGTGACTTAGCTAGTTGTGAATTCATGATGAAAAAAAAAAGTTAATTATTCTAATGTGGTTTAACTAGACTTTGCGAGAAGGAGAGTTTTGATGCTATGGATAATAAGCTCCCAGAGTGAGCTACAGAGACTTTATATGTTGGTTTTGCATTTTTATGTGAATGAGTGTTTAACTCACTCTTGGTATAAATATCAATATATGTGTTGGTGGGCAAGAGTGTTGTGGAAATCTTTCCCTTACATATATTGAAGTAGATGAATAGAAAGAAATGAACATTTTGTGAATTGACGAAAGACATTTATAGTCGTATGAAAAGTAATCATTAATTGTGTGTGATGAAAGTAATCATTAATTGTGTGTATTTGTGGTTTATTGAAGAGGGTCTGGATGGAAATCTTTTCCCTAGTTTGGAAAACTAGATTATGAAAGGTTTATATGGAAATCCTTTCCTGTGTAGTGTTATGATTCCGGAAAGGGAATGTTGTAGTGTTATGATTCCGGAAAAGGGAATGTTGTAATGTTGAAGAAAGAATATGCTCAAGTTCTAGTGAAATAGGATGTGGCTCATAAATATGAATGTAGTCGTCATTGTAATGAATAGTAGCCATGATAATTAAGGTAGTTAATCAGTTTCCCCCCAGGTTGAAGCGTTCCCTGAACTGAGGGGGACTGGCTGCCATTGTTTGAGGGTCAGGGCCGTAGCTGAGTCTACGCCCCTGTTCTCCGCCCTGTGTCGGCGTGGAGAGGTCGGCCTGAGTGCCGACAATCGCCCTACCTGCCACTGCGCCCGGGACCGACTACCTGGTGGGCCAGTGGGTTGGAGACGCCGCTGCTGCCAAGCCAGAGCGCCGCTCCTGGTATATGATCCAGCGACCTGTTGGCGAGGCCGTCGCTGTGTGGTGTGTGGGCCACAGTTCTTGTGTGACTGTCACCTCGTCGCCGGCTGAGACGCCGCGAGTGTGTCAGTATTTGTTTTTTTTGAGCCACAGCTCTTGGGCGAGACTGTCACCTTGTCGTCGGCAGAGACGCCGCGAATGTGTTAGTGTTTTTTTTTTTGAGCCACAGTTTTGAAGTGAGTCTTGTGTCGGACTTGACTTGATGCTGCAGTCGCGACGTACTCATCGCTGTCATCGTCTTCATCACTGTCGTTGTCATCGTCTACGGCGACGTTGGAACCAGCAGCATTTAAATATAATTGTGTGTGTGTACGCCTAATGGTTGGCGTGCCGACCCATGCATAATTTTGTGTATATATTATATATGTTTGTTTGATGGCTCGGGCAGCATAAATTAAAAAAAAAAAGAAGTGTTGTTTTGTTGCCTGGCTGTCAATGTTCGGGTAAGTGGGTGTGTGTATGAGAATGAGAAAAGTCGTGCATGCATCCATGATTTCTGTGTGAGTCAGACAGTAATACACCTGCATTCACACCCATACCGTCCGTAACATTGCTACTTTCTTTGGCATTAAAAATGCCCACGATCAAGTGTAGTATATGAAGCTGATGCACAAGCAAAAAAAGCATTTGATTATCAGGCCACGTCTATGAAAAATTCCAGACCTTTTTATACAAACTCCAATCTTAAGGCCAATAGATGTGTGTATCTAACAAGGATCAGTAACTATAAATATGCTTTTTAACATTTTGACATATCATCTCCCACAAGCTTTGTCAATTAAAGTACAGCTCGCTCAGTATGCAGATGATAGCTGCGTATGGATAAAAAATTGTTATAAAAAGATATTTATGTAAAAGATCCATAAATTACATTAATTGAATGCATGCTGAAACCTGATCACCTGTGCCACGCAATCTTCTGATGTGTGTATGCCAGTAAACTATGCACTTGTTTTTCTTTTCTTCTTCGTACACAGACACATAATCTCTCTCTCTCTCTCTCTCTCTCTCTCTCTCTCTCTCTTTGATTCTTTAAATTGAAAAATTCTATGGTGTAATTGTATGGTGTATTCTCGTAAAGAATGGAATAAAATACAGATGGTATCATTGCATCCGAAACATGTACAACAACGTTAAAATTAGGGTTTGATATGGATTTGAATTAACAGACTATATCAAATGTACTTATGGTGTAAATTAGACTATATCAAATGCACTTATGGTGTAAATTAGGGCGATGTATGTAGCCCAGTTCTGTTTTCCCTTCTTATGCATGAACTTCCTTTGGGAGTTATTGAAAACGATAAGCGTGGAAC
>CM065734.1:13138863-13153863 GCA_033310375.1 Conus canariensis | reverse complement strand
CAAAGGACACTGAATACAGGAATGCGGACACGCCAGACAGAGATATTGGTTGATAATAACAACATGTGAAAAGAGATCACTCATCAACGTCACATTAGTTACCCGCAGAGAGACTAACATTTCATTTGTACACATAAGCGTAGCTCACACCTACACACACACAAGATCGTGTGCAGATAGTCTTGTACACTCGCGTGAATCTTTTTTCTTTTCGCGTCAGAATTTTTACAAATTTTAAACGTTGTCCAGTCACAAGTTCTGAAATGTCAAAAAATGCAGGCATATGATGATTCGGTCTAATGGCAAACTTAACTGCAACAGCATTACATGCGCCAGCATTTTGCTCTCTATTTATTTGTATTGGCAAATAATGCACAGTCCACTGGCGGTTCTTTAATTTATTTGTATTGGCAAATAATGCACAGTCCACTGGCGGTTCTTTAATTTATTTGTATTGGCAAATAATGCACAGTCCACTGGCGGTTCTTTAATTTATTTGTATTGGCAAATAATGCACAGTCCACTGGCGGTTCTTTAATTTATTTGTATTGGCAAATAATGCACAGTCCACTGGCAGTTCTTTAATTTATTTGTATTGGCAAATAATGCACAGTCCACTGGCGGTTCTTTAATTTATTTGTATTGGCAAATAATGCACAGTCCACTTGCGGTTCTTTAATTTATTTGTATTGGCAAATAATGCACAGTCCACTAGCGGTTCTTCAATTTATTTGTGTTGGCAAATAATGCACAGTCTACTGGCGTTCTTTAATTTATTTGTATTGGCAAATAATGCACAGTCTACTGGCGGTTCTTTAATTTATTTGTATTGGCAAATAATGCACAGTCCACTGGCGGCTCTTTAATCAGGCATCTGACCAGTCGTTTGTCGCTAACGACAATTAACGGAACGAATTTTGATCAGGAGTGCACGATGGGATATTGTTCAAGTGCTTTGTCAAATTTTCAGGTCCTGAATTTAAAAGACAAAAAAAAAAAAAAAAAAAAGAAGAAGAAGAAGAAGAAAAAACCCAGAAGACCTGTGGCCGTTGCTGCGGAAAGCATTTCTTCAACATATGTCATAATTAAAGAAATGATCATGATAAGAAATAATAATTCTATTGCACTGAGAACAAAGCACTGCACGTGTATGCTTACCAACATGGAAAAAAAAGCTGAACTAAAAGAAAATATGATTACACGCGGTTTACTGAAGGTAGCAATAATCAAATTTATTACCATCACGCTCACTGCTGCCAAGGGGAGTATTGTTTCTATGCATTTTTTCTATTTTTTGTAACATTTGAAGAAGACACCTATGTTGAAGACTGCCTTCTCTGTTTAGTATTGTACATAAAATCTGCGCTACTTCACACCTTGAGTATTTGTATCTCGCCTCCACAGAAATCATTTTCCATTTTGTATTCAAAACTAAAAGAGCATTTACATTATTTACCTTGCGATCTCTTCGAAACTAATTTACCGAACTGTTGCATTAGAATTTCAAGAAATTATGTCCTGGTCGAAAGAACCTTTTACTGGTCCATTATCAATGTTTTCAAACTGCCTTTTGTACAACTGCCCCGTAATGTGGAGAGTCGTAACGTCTGCCGACAGATTAAGATTCGTCTTAGCATATGACGTGATCTTGTTTTTGCATGCTCTCTCTCTCTCTCTCTCTCTCTCTCTCTCTCTCTCTCTCTCTCTCTCTCTCTGTGAGTAGAATGATGCGATGGGTGCGGGTGTTCTGTCCCTTCTTCTTTCCTTCATTCATTCTTTACATTCTCCTTCCTCTCCTACCTTCTTTCTTCAGTTCATCCTAAATCGTTTAAATGTGTGCACTATAATCATGCCATGTGTTTCATGTTCCTTTATATGCATCACCTCCAAGTGAGGGATGGAATCTGTAGGTGTTAGTTTTTGTTTGTTTGTTTGTTTGTTTGTTTTTCTTTGCTTTTTGAAGAGCTACGATTGTTGTATACAACTCTATTCGTATACATGGTGTTCGATTGCATGTAATAAGTCGTTCTGCCTTAGTATCTCTTGCTTTATTTATTTTTTTTATCTCCCTCTCTTCCCACCTCGTGAAATTCACTTCTATTGAGTACAAACTTCTTAATTAACACATAGTCACAAGCGATATTTTCCCTTTTTTTGCTATTTCGAGTTCGTGTTCACCCTTGTTCTCGTACATGTTTGGGCGTGTTGTTTGAAACAAAGGCAACAGACCCTACGTGACTTCGGAAAAGAAGATGGTGGAAGAGGCAGTGAAGAATTACATGGCCAAGCACCCTGGACGGAACGCTGACGCGTGTGAGGCGGCCTTTAAACCTCACCGCCCTGGCCTCACGCGAGAGGAGTCCACGGCTCAGTATGATGCCTGGGCCGAGTCTGGCATGTATGAAGAAGTGCGTACAGTGGGTTGTCCTGCGTGGTTCCATGCTTTTTACGTTGTGCTGTTGTGTACTGCATTATATCCTATTGCACTAACACGTGTAACGTAAGTTGCATTGCCTTGCGGTTGCATTGTAGTGGACTGTGTGAAATGGCATTTTAATGTACTATGTCGTTTTGCATTGCATAGTTATAACTCTTTTATCGAGAGATACCCCCCCCCTCCCCCCTCCCCCCTCCCCCCTTCCCCCCCCCCCCCCCCCCCCCCCCCGATCGAAATGGGTTTTCCAAAAGAAGGTTGCCTGGTCAAGTGTTATTTGTTGTGTGATTATCAAAAAATGGATGTTCCCACAAAATGTTCCAGGACAACCATTGCTGCTCGAAAATACGACTGCGGTAAGTCTGAAAATCAAATTTTACAGGAGACGAAAAAAAACAAAACATCTCATTATTTATCCCCACATGATATTCTGCGAGCTGAGTTAGGGTATTTTGATTACAGCATGTTTATTTTTAGGATAATGTGATTGGGACTTGGCCCTTGGCCCGCCTTGATAGTATACTAAAAAATCTCAAAAATGCAACAACAAAAAATCGAGTTAGGCAGTTGTCTTTCCGTGCAGTGAACTGTTAACTGTCAAACTAGATTTTCCTGTCTGATGTTGTCAATCAACTGCTATTTGTTGTTTAGTTACCAAAATGGATGTCCCCACAAAATGTTGACGGGACAACTCGTCGCTGCCGCGGGGAACGCTGCTCACCTCGAATGCATACTGTCACTTGGGACTGTTTTTCATCGTCCCCAACATCGTTTTCATGCTGTTCGCGCATAACAGCGGTCACGTAAAGACCAGTGACCTAATGAATAATGTGATCACCTGAAGAAAGGGCAGATTCTGTTCCAAGTCCTTAGTTCGAATCTCAGTGGGGTTTTTTGTGTTTGTTTTTTTTCATCTGCTGTCATTCCACTAAACCTTGTAACGGAGCTTCTGAGGACCAGTTTTTCTGATCAAACGATCCGGTCAGCTAAAGATCCAATGTGAGAGATATGTAATCTGCATAGGTAAAAGAAGTTATGGCAACAACAGATACCTGCATTCTTACGTAAGTAGACAGACAGAAATGCTGATATTCCAAAGCACGGCGACCCAAACTTTATACGCAGGAATACGTTTTGACGTTACATGATATTGTTCAGCACAACACAATGAAGTACAGCACACCATATAATACAATGTGGTACAAGACAATTTACTGCAACCCAATACAATTCAGTACAATACAAACAGTACAATATCATACGCCCAGAACGTACAGCACAAGTATACACATTGCAACACAAATGCAACGCAACACAGTACAGTACGCTAAAATATAACACAATGCAAAGCAACACAATACAGCAAAAAAGCTAAACAAAACAGCGTACTAGAACACGCCGTAAAAAAAAAAGCATGAAACAACACTAAGCGCAGTGCGATGCGGCAGAGAACGAGAAACACAACACAATTCAAATGTGCACAACCTTACACGACACAATACGACATACTACATTATAGTTACAATACTGTACAACAAAAGAGTACAGCACTGAATACGATGCAACACAATCCAACCATGTCGTTGACAGAACAAATGCACAGATTCATACACTAGAACATTCCACTGTGCAATCCACATCAGTGCACACTTCAGCCTTTGGTTTAAACTTTTGTTTTGAAAATGTGCGTTACTCACCCATGAGATTCGTTCCCAACAAATATTTTGATTTTGTAAATATCTGTCCTTGGTATTCTCGTCCTTGGACAGTCAAAGTATCTTTTTACACAAAACTTAAACAAAAAGAGAACATGACGGCAACTATAGCAACAAACGGTGTGCATGCGGCCATTGGGTATTCCCACAAAATATCCTTTTACACAAAGCTTGAATAAAAAGAGAACAACAACAAACGGTGTGCGTGCCAAATGTTAAGGTTCATCAAGGTTCAAGTCCCACAGCCTATTCACTGTCCAGGCAGTGAACTGTTCAAGATTCATCCTGTATAGAACACGGCACTATCAGATCCCCATGTACTGATGTACTGCTGACTGGCACATACCACATGTGGAACACAGACAGACAGACAGACGGACAGACAGACAGACAGATACAAAATAGCGTTTCGGAGTTGTAATGAAGGCGTCAGTGAGTGCAGGCTAGTCCATGAAAAGACTTCAACATATCTGTTGAGCGGTAACTGGCACACACACACACACACACACACACACACACACACACACACACACACACACACACACACACACACACACACCTCTCTCTCTCTCTCTCTCTCTCTCTCTCTCCACACACACACACACACATACACACACACGTCTTTGTCTCTCTCTCTCTCTCTCTCTCTCTCTCTCTCCACACACACACACACACACACACACACACACACACACACACACACACACACACACTGAGTGCAGACTAGTCCATGAAAAGACTTCAACATGTCTGTTGAGCCGTTAGTCACACACACACACACACACACACACACACACACACACACACACTGAGTGCAGACTAGTCCATGAAAAGACTTCAACATGTCTGTTGAGCCGTTAGTCAAACACACACACACACACACACACACACACACACACACACACACACACACACACACAAAATTCATACATGCTTCAGTGCATCTGGGGAGCCATGAGGGGGCACAAACTGATCCACTGACACACAACACGCCTGACTAGGCATGTGTGGATGCAGACTGGTCCCCATACGCTTCAACATCGTGAGAGGCAGGTAGGTGAACAGAAGGGAAAGAAAAACAGAAGGAACGTGACAAAAAAACACAACAAAACGGAGAAGATTGGATGAGGAAAACAAAAGATCAACCCAAATGAGCACAGAACAGAAAGAAGAGAATGAAAGAAAGAAAAGAGAAACAAAGGAAAAGAAATAAAGAGGTTGGAGAGAAAGAAAAAGAAATAAAGAAGGGAACAAGAGATGGGAAAAAAAATACTTGAAGGCGAAGAGAAAATTTGAAAGAGAGAGAGAGAGAGAGAGAGAGAGAGAGAGAGAAGAGAGAGAGAGAGAGAGACTTGACACTTGACACTTGACGCGCGTTGAACGCCGCGCCATTTATTGTGGGGCCAAAGGTCCATTCACAAAGAGTTCGCAGCGTCAGTTTCAATTCTATAGAACAACAACAAAAAACACTCTACAAACGCAAGACAAAGTATAACAAAAATATTTCTGTTAACTTCAGTGTCAACCATATATCAGATTAATCAAAGAATCCGTTAGATATCTTACTGTTATTAAAACATTTCCATCGAAATCGTCCCAGTTTATATCTCCGCCATGCATCTACTGTCCTCAGCTTTCATCCCTGTTCTTTATGTTATACTGCGTAGCCCTAGTTATCAGATTTTACTTCCAGTTCATGCACAAATCCTGAATTCAAATCATGCACATATACATATTCAATCATGCACACATCTATATTCGAGCATTCACGCATATAAATTCAAGTCATGCAAACATTACTCCACACTACATTACCAATCTTCACAACCTATTATCAATAATGTAGTATCTTCTTCATTGCATGATTACATCATCGTGTTACGCACTGCATGTATATTCTTAATAAAAACCTGCCTGACCTACTTTGTACATTCCTTTTCTCTGGGCATGCGCCTCTGTCTTAATACCGCCCCTGTTGACCTGTGTGACCCCCATATCATAGGCCTAGTTAACCCAGATGCAAGATGGCGTGTTTCCTTGTTAAAGTATTCGTTCACTATTCATATATTTATAACTTTGGAGTACGTGCATGATCGTGGTTCTCTGGATTTATTCATATAGATGATTTGATTTGGATTTCTCTGCCATCTTGAAACAGGTTGGTACATTTTTCAATTTCTGTTTGCTCGTGTAATATTGATTAATATTTGTTGTTACGTTCCACTTTGAACTTGCTCATCTTCTTCATTATGTAGTAGGTTACGTTAGGACAGACAGGATTTTACCTCAACTATCGATCAACAGCAACTGAATCTTTCATGGAAACTGTTTCAACCTCGAACAATAATCAAAGTCATTCTTTACGTGATAATATTTCTACTTGGCACAGCGTCCCTTCGAGCGAGCGTAGAACCGTACTTATCTTTGGCCTATAATTAGGCCAAACTAGATCTGCGTGCTTTGGGGCGGGTACAGGGTCGAGGCGCGTCGCATGCTGTGAAATCCTCACACCTCGCGAAAGGAAAACCGGACGCCACGCGGGACCGACCGTGACTTTTGTTAATCTTTCAAAAGTTAGCCATTGACCCAGATTTTCAAAAAAAGATCCATTCTTTTCACGCTCGCGTCACAATAATTTGTATAAATAATAAACAAGTGGGGTATTTTTTGCTCCCATAAGAAAACCTAACACAGAGTAACTTTTATTCAAGACTGGCACAGCCTTTTAAACTTGAATAAAGTCAGACAAATACATAGACGAACAATCTAATAGTGGGGGAAAAACAAGCGCAGGCCAACAACTGAACTGTCTTCATAGTAATGACTTGGCAAAGATTTGGACTTAAGGGGTGGAGGGGGGGGGGTGGAGTTTGAAGATGGAGAAACTGGGAACATGAAATTAAGAAAATATGTTACAGATATGAAAACTCTTCACTAGCTGCATAAGGGAACCATTGCAATCCCTTTTGAAGGCAGATATGTTTGTATTGCCTGCTCCGAGGCCTTTCGTCCACTGGGTCGGAACTCATCAGGGAGACACGGCTGGTTGTGTCTGCACTCCCGGCGTCAAATAGAGACACACCACAGTCCATAATACTGTGGTGTTCTCACCACCAAGGGTGCAAAAAAGAATCCAATAGCACCCCCAAAAAGATTGTCCCCTACATTTTATACTATTTGCATAATGTCTTTAGTTTTTCAGCACCTTTTTTTCCTCCCCACACTTTCGTTTGGTTTCATTTACTACTCTTCGCTGGCTGCTTTTTGGGGGTGCTATTGGATTCTTTTTTGCACCCTTGGTGGTGAGAACACCACAGTACTATGGACTGTGGTGTGTCTCTATTTGACGCCGGGAATGCAGACACAACCAGCCGTGTCTCCCTGATGAGTTCCAACCCAGCGGACGAAAGGCCTCGGAGCAGGCAATACAAATATATCTGCCTTCAAAAGGGATTGCGATGGTTCCCTTATGCAGCTAGTGAAGAGTTTTCATATCTGTAACATATTTTCTTAATTTCATGTTCCCAGTTTCTCCATCTTCAAACTTCACCCCCCTCTCCCCCCCTTAAGTCCAAATCTTTGCCAAGTCATTACTATGAAGACAGTTCAGTTGTTGGCCTGCGCTTGTTTTTTCCCCCACTATTAGATTGTTCGTCTATGTATTTGTCTGACTTTATTCAAGTTTAAAAGGCTGTGCCAGTCTTGAATAAAAGTTACTCTGTGTTAGGTTTTCTTATGGGAGCAAAAAATACCCCACTTGTTTATTGTTTATCGTTTACTGTTCCCTGCCTCATTTCATTTCCGATTTTGTTTTGTTTTGATTAAATTGAGGTTCTTTGTTTCTGTCCGTCTGTGTGCTTGTCTTTTGATCTCCCTTGCATCTTTGGGTGGATCCTCAAGCGTAGGCTCAAAGATTGTCCCCTACATTTTATATTATTTGCATAATGTCTTTAGTTTTTCAGCAACTTTTTTTCCTCCCCACACTTTCGTTTGGTTTCATTACTACTCTTCGCTGGCTGCTTTTTGGGGGTGCTATTGGATTCTTTTTTGCACCCTTGGTGGTGAGAACACCACAGTATTATGGACTGTGGTGTGTCTCTATTTGACGCCGGGAGTGCAGACACAACCAGCCGTGTCTCCCTGATGAGTTCCGACCCAGCGCATGAAAGGCCTCGGAGCAGGCAATACAAATATATCTGCCTTCAAAAGGGATTGCAATGGTTCCCTTATGCAGCTAGTGAAGAGTTTTCATATCTGTAACATATTTTCTTAATTTCATGTTCCCAGTTTCTCTATCTTCAAACTTCCCCCCCCCCCCCTCCCCTCCTTAAGTCCAAATCTTTGCCAAGTTATTACTATGAAGACAGTTCAGTTGTTGGCCTGCGCTTGTTTTTCCCCCACTATTAGATTGTTCGTCTATGTATTTGTCTGACTTTATTCAAGTTTAAAAGGCTGTGCCAGTCTTGAATAAAAGTTACTCTGTGTTAGGTTTTCTTATGGGAGCAAAAAATAACCCCACTTGTTTATTGTTTATCGTTTACTGTTCCCTGCCTCATTTCATTTCCGAATAATTTGTATGTTTAGCTGCAATATGTAGAAGACACAGAGTTTGTGCTAAATAATGTCGCTCTACACGGAACTGGTCAGCACTCATTCTTGTTCACCTCTAATGCTTATCAAACTTATATAATATACAGTATCCAATTTGCAGCACATTCAACTGCAATCTAATCCTGTTTTATTCCATTTTTGTTCCTTTTCATCCCCTCCCTACTTCTTATACGTGTTATTTATTAAATTTCCTATCCATTTCATACAAAAAATCCTTTCTATCTTTCCCTCCTTCTTTCAGAATTCTGTATATTGTTTAACAAGTCAGTTTTAACCTGTAGGCCACATTGCCAGCCCTTGAGCTTTAAACCTTATAATTGATTTTCTCTGAATTTGAGAGCATAAAAGATGTACATAGCTACATCCCGTATGATCTCTATATTATCGTTTTGTAGTATATTTTCTAATCTAACCGTGTTCAGATTGTTAAAATGTTTGGTTATGTATTTCACTCTTAGTTGGTTATAAGTTGGACATGCTGTTAAAAAGTGCATTTCTGTTTCATCTACAGGACGAAAGGGGCAGGTGGCAATCACCACACTATCAGTGTATTTCCTGTTGATATGTAATTCGTTTATTCCTAGTCTCAATTTTGTGAATGCTTTCCTGAATGTAGTTATAGTAATTTGATGTAGATATTCTTCTGTTTGATGCAAGGGTTTGAATGTGTAGTATGTTGTGAATCTCTCGCTGTTTGTTATTTTCTCGTGCCAAGTTTGTTTATAACAATCTATAATTCTTTGTTTTAACTCTTTTATAAAACTATGTTCATTACTTACCTCTTCATTTGCCCATACCTCTGAGAAACCATATATATCTAGACATCCTTTTATTCCTAGAGCCCAGTTTTGTGTTTTAGTTACTTCTATTTTTTCCCTTTCATATGCTTGTTTTGGAATCCTGTCAGGTGGCATATTTACTAAACGGAGCCAATATCTAATTGCTTTTATTGTACTATCTATATATAATGGGTATCTGCCTAACTCTCCATACACTAGATTATTTGGTGTTTTCTTTCCTACCCCTAAATATTTTTTACATGCAAGTAGGTGTACATTTTCTACTGCTGAGTACATAGTTAATCCCCATACCTCAGCTGCATATAGTAATAGTGGTTTGATTTGGGTATCAAATAATTTAAAATAGATTTTCATGTCTATATGACCTAAACTGTACATAGTTTTCATTATTTCAATCACCTTACCTTTAGCTCTACCTGCATATTCTGAGAGGGAGATATCTGCTGAGAGTTTGGTTGTCAATGTGTAACCCAAATATTTATAACTGTTTACTACTTCTATTTCTTCACCTTTATAATACCATTTTTCTGCTCTTCCTAAGTATCCTCCTTTCCTGAATACCATGACTTTTGTTTTTTGTAGATTCACTGTTAGGCCTATTTGATCAGAGGTCTCTTGGAGAGTTTTAAGTTGATTTTGTAATCCTGATGGGGTTATCGATATTAGTGCTATATCGTCAGCAAAGAGTAGTAGGAATAGTTCCTCAGTTCCTGGTAGAAATTGGTAACCATGTCTTCCTCTCAATGTTACCTTTACTGCCACTTCTGTTATCAAAAGGGAAAAAATTAAAGGAGATAGTAAACACCCTTGTTTCACTCCTTGTGGACAATCGAAGAATTCTGTCAGTTCATTCCCATGTCTCACACATGCCTGTACTGTTCTGTACATTCCTTTTAACATGTTTAACATTTTAGTAGATATTTTGTGTTTCTTAAGGATTTCCCATAGCTTGTCCCTGTTGACTGTATCGAACGCTTTTTGGTAGTCAATGAATGCGACATATAATTTGCTTCTTCTTCTGCCATACAAGCAGTTACTTATCATTGATACCAGAGTGTAAATATGGTCTATGGTAGAGAAGTTTTTTCTAAATCCTGCTTGCTCTTTGCTTATTTTGTTCTCTTCCTCTGCCCAGTTGTATAGTCTTCTATTTATTATAGCTGTGAAGATTTTACTTAAGATGCATAATAGGGAAATACCTCTATAATTTCCTGGAGTTTGTTTATCACCTTTTTTGAAAAGAGGTACTATTACAGCTTTTGTCCATTCTATAGGAAAATAACTATCCTCAAATATCTTATTAAATAATTTTATTAGAAATGGAGTTATGTGCTGTTCTGCGGTCTTGAAAAATTCAGGTGGTATTCCGTCTAGTCCAGATGCTTTACCTTTTTTCAATTTCTTTATTGCTAGACTTATTTCAATATTAGTTATCTCTTCATCTAATTCTTGTATATGGCTTTCCTCTTCTTCGACTTCAATGTTTTGTTTCACCCTTTCATTGTTGTTTTGCACTTCATGTAATTGCGGATTTAAAACACTTTCGAAGTGTTCTTGCCATTGTGTAATACTTATTGATGGTAGTGTAATCCTTTTCGTTTTAGTGCTTTTTATAATGTTCCAAAACATCTTACTATCTTTTTGGTTTTGTATGAGTGCCTCGTATGTTTGTTTACTATATTGTTTTTTCTTATCTCTGATTGTTTCTTTATATATTGTTCTTTTGTTTATATATAACTCCTTTCTTACTTCATACAATTTTGGGTTTTTAAATCTGTTGGTATGCGTCAGTATACATAATGCGTGTCTGGCATCTTTTTTCTTGGCTTTACATTCCTTGTCATACCATCCATTTGTTGTTTTGTTATCCCCTTCCATGCCTATATTTACATACATACTTTTACCAGGCTCTTTTAACAGTTTATTGAAATTTTCTATACTTAAATCTATATCAGTGTCTATCCCCTCTGTAATCTGTTCTAGTAGTGTTTTAAATCTCTCTGTTTCCATATGCTGTATATATTCTTGTTGTTTTGCAGGGTCCCATCTAATTTTCTTTACAAATTTTCTCATAGCTTTGTCTTTCTGGGGGTCTGGCAATGTGCTCTGTATTACCATACAGATTGGCATATGATGAGATTCAATTCTTTCATGAACAACACAATTTTTTACATTACCAATCAACTCGAATGAACACACATAATAATCAATTGTGCTATTCCCTCTATCAGAATAGAACGTGTATGCACCGTCAAAGTTCTCTGCACTTAGTCCATTTAGAGGAGTTAATTTAAATGTTGTACACAATTCTATTAATTTTTTTCCGAAACCATTTGTAAAAGAGTCCATTGACCTACGTGCACACACGTCCTGATCATTGTTTGATGTGTCATCATCATCATTTACATTCAGACCCCATTCCCCTATACGTGCATTGAAGTCTCCTCCAATAATATAGAAAAAGTCATTTTGTTGCTCTATTTGTGCTAGTAAATATTGCTCTAGTAGTTCCAAGGTACAAGTATAGTCCTTATCAAAATAGAAACGACTATCTACTGGGTGTATATAAATCCCAAAGAACATAATATCCTTCCCACAATTTAGCAGATTTTCAGATATACGTATACATAGTACATTTTTTATCCCCGTGCTTATTAACTGGACATAGTCAGACATTTCTTTTTTAATTAACATAACAACCCCCCCTGAAGGTCTGCCCATTTTGGTAAATTTCACAGCTGGGCAATGGGTATATAAAAAGTCTGAGAATTTTATTTCAAAATCAAATGACTCTAACGTAAAAGTTTCACTCAGACAGCAGATATCAAATGACGTAATATATTCTAAAAAATCTGGGTCAGTTAGTTTCTCAAGCAGACCTTCTATGTTCCAGCAACCAAAATACAGCTTTTTCTTACCTTCGTTAATTTCATCCTTACTCAAAATTCCACTTTCATCCTCGTTCTCATTTCCATTCTCTCTTGTCTCATTCATTTTTCTCTCGTTCACTGTGTGTTGTGTCACAGTTCCATCTTCTCTAGCATTGTCATTTAGCTTGTTCTCTGTGTGTTGACTTGTAGTGACATTAATCCTTGAATTTTGTGTGTGACTTTGGCCTAATTCTCATATTTTCTCCTTTTCCTTTCTTTCCTTCCGGTCTTTCTTCGTTGGTTGAGAACGTGTGTAATCAGGTGAGTGTGTATAGCTTGATTGTTTGTTTGTTGTTCTTGAAGTGTTTGTATGAGATCTTAATGCTTGTTTTCCTGATGTTTGTTGTTTGGTTTGGTTTTCCCCCCTTTGTTTGATTTACCTCCTTCCTCACTATCAGAATATACCATGCCTTGTGTAAGTATGGTTTCTTCAATTGTAGATTGTCGTGTATTCGATGGTTGTCGTACACTTATCTTGTCGTCTTTCTTAGTCATATCATCTTTTCCTTTATCAGTGGTTTTATGTGTTAAGCTATCGTCCGTCTTTCCCTTCTCTATATGTGTGGGTAAGTCATACTGCGAAAGGGGTGTAGTTGGAGATTGTGTCTGAAGCTCTGTCTCAGTCATGCATGCCATGGTTGTCCCTAAGCTATCTCCTTGAATGTTCCAGATATTGTCCAAATGATCCCTATTTTTGTCCTGCGTGCAAGCCAGTGTGTGTTCTGGGAGCTGTGAGGGCATCTGATTAGGGTTGCCTTGACCTAATTCTGGGGGTGAAGAAAAGCCTGCATTTTGGACTATTCAGTGTTGTTTGCCTCCTGTGTTGTCCCCGTCCCACTTTTCCTGCCACACTCCTTTCTGCCTTTCCACTTACTGTCTTGTTTCCTGTTTTCCCCTCACCATTCACTCTTTCTTTCCTTTCACTCTCTTCCTTCAACACATCACTTACTCTCTGTTTCTCAGACCTATATTCTTGATTTTCTGTTTCACTCTTTCTCTCTTCGTCCATAAGATCCGCCCCGTTAGACAAAAACTCAAGATCGCTGCCCCATTCATTTCCTTCTACACTTTCATCTCTCTCAACTCCATTTTCTCCCCCATTCACTCCTTTCGCACTTTTTTTCTTACCCATCAACTCTTCCACCTGTCTTTCACTCTATTTCTATCTTCCTCTCTTTATTTCCTCCAATCTTCTCCTTTTCTCTCGTCCCTCATCCCTCTCACACTCATCCTCCAGTCATCAAAGTTTCTATCACCACTTGCACTATAATCACTTTCATACCTTCCCCTCTGTATCCATTGTCCATTTGTGCCAAAATGTTTCCTGGAAGTATTTTCATATCTGTAGTCTTCTTGCTGCTGGTGCTGTCTAAACTGTTCATGTTGACTGTCATTCTGTTCTGCTCGTGGTCTGTATTCCTCTCTTACATACAGTTCCCCCCCCCCCCCCCCCCCCCCACATAGTACCCCGACTTGCCTTGTGCCCTCAGATCACGTAGTTGGTCAGCTTGGCGTTTCGTCCTGTCTTGTGACACTCGTATGCCTACCTTCTTCATCTTCTCGCGCGCCTCTCGGTTCTGAAGAATCTTCATGGCGTCTCCCCACCTGAGGAAACGCACGATCACAGGTCTGGGTCTGCCTGCTGAAGGGTCTGGTTTGCCTAGCCTATGTGCGCGTTCTGTTGCGTCGTCGGCCCATGTCTCTTCTTCCATGTATTTATCTAGTATTTCTCTGATCACCTCATCACATCTCTCTCTCTTGCTATCGTCTGTACTCTCTTTGATACCGAAAAACTTTAAATTATTCCGTCTGGAATAACTTTCAATTCGGTCCATTTCTTCCTCCATTTTAGTTAGTCTGCGTGCCATATAGTCTTGCGTTGCCTCTAAATGCCTTACTGCTGTTTTGTTTTTTTGTATATCTTGTTTGGTGTCTTGAACATCCATGCATAATTTATTCAGTGTGTCCGCCATATCTGATTGCTTTTGTTCCATCTTGTTGATAGTGGTGGTTTGTGACTCAAAGGAGTCAGTGAGTGTTGTTATTGCCGTAAAGAGTTGTGTCATCTTGGTGTCTATCTTCGTGTCTAGGTTGTTGAATTTCGCTTCCATCTTGTCTTCTAGCTTCTTGTTAACATGTTCTATTTTCTCGTTAATGTTCATATTTGATCCTGGGCCCGGGTTGGTCTCCACATCATTGGATAAGGATAGTCTTCTGCGCACATAGGCTAAGTGGAGGACAAGAAGTATGGCCGCTAATGGAGACAGACTATTCCCTAACTGTATCTGTGGTGTTGCGTAAACCGTACCTTTCATGTCTGTCCAACCGAGTCCTCTGTCTATCTTGCTCTTCCCTATTTCTGTCCATCTTGCTGCTGACGTTTCTATTGACCACGGAGGTACGAACACTGGCCCACTTTCGTTTCTCCTTACAGGCACCGGTTGAACCGATGGCACTGCTTGCGTTTGCGGCAAAGTACCGAAGTTTAGTTCATTACCGCCGAACCTGCC
>CM065734.1:13129194-13138763 GCA_033310375.1 Conus canariensis | reverse complement strand
ATCGTAGTACAGACAGAATAGTAAGAGGAAAGGAGTGTCTGGAGAGTGGTCAGAAGGAGACAGGCAAGAGAGTGGCGGTGTATGGGTGGTGGGTCTGGGCACGCAGACTACGCGTCAAGCAAGAAGTTCTGAAACATAACAACAAGCTTAGACATTCAGAGATAGGCAAACAGACCACTTCCTACCAAAACGTGCTTGGTGAGGGGTTAGACAGTATTGCATGCACCTGTAGAGTGTTACGCATTCAGGAATGTAACGGCGATTTATGCCTCATTTGCATCTATGGACACTCACCTGTATTTTGCTGGCTCCCAGCCCATAGAATCCAAGATGGCTCTCCGCTCGTCTTCCGGTGGCGCCGTCTAACTTGGACTGAGCGATGCCGTTGAGCACGTGACGATGGGCCACGTGATCCTTCAGCTGGTCCTTATGGAAGGTGCTTTCGCGTTCACTCTTCTTGTGGAAGATGACGTGCTCAGCAATGACCTGTAGTGTATTTAGGGGTCACTATGTGGGCAGGGGTGGAATGCAATAAAGGCAATGGATTTTATGAATCGCTCAGTAGGAGTCATGTAAGAAGGATTTCGATAGATACATTCCTAGGTTGAAATTTGGCCAGATATTTTTTGAAAGGCGGCACATGCGAACACCCTCGCGCACTCATACACACGCGCACGCGCGCGCGTGTGCGCGCGCACATACACACGTACACACACACACACACACACACACACACACACACACACACACACACACACACACACACACACACACATTCATTCATTCATTCATTCATTTACACACGCACGCGCGCGCGTGCGCGCATACGCACATATGCTGTGCAGGCACGCAGGCAAAGTATGCAAACGCACACAAGCGCACGCACACATGTACTCTCTCTCTCTCTCTCTCTCTCTCTCTCTCTCACACACACACACACACACACACACACACACACACACACACACACATCTACACATGTATGACTCACAGATGCACATTTAGATAATTACTCGCCAAAACGATCACACACATTATACCCAGAACTCTAATCCCTCGTATATAGGCTGAAGGTCAAATACAAGGTTCCAGGGAAATACAACAACAACAACAACAACAACAACAACAACAACAACAACAACAACAAAAAGCATAAAAGTAATGACTTGTAATCGTAAACCGTTTGGAAATTTCATAATTCCACATCTCGTCTTTCACTGTCGATGTTATAACTATAAAGATGCAGTTAGTTTCAAACCGAAGTGACTGAGGGAAGAAAATGAAGCAAAATTTAGAAAGAAGAGGGGGATTGGTTACCGCCAAGGACACAGACAGACACATTACGGGACAAATCACAATGCATTTCGACTTTTTGGGGCTTCTTCAGGCAAAAACAAACAACATTTAGGTCAGTGAAAACGAAGAACGAGGAACCACTTATCTTCTCATATTCGGCGCAAAATGGCTGTTATAGTAAAGATGCAGGCTTATCATAAAATGATACTTTTTGTATTTTATCAAATGTTTCAGCTCTTCTACGTGCTGTTCAACTTCAATATTCTGCCCGGTAGTTTCGTTTCTGTGAAGCATGTTCACAAAGGTATATTTCCTTCATGTATGAATTGGTTTGTACTCCCCTTGATCATTTTATTAGTTGTGTCGCAATCGTAAAATATCCACCAACCCAATTAGCCACGTACGCTTCTACACTCACACAGATGTAAACATGAATCTTTTCGCCACTATCCTTCTTGTCCGAGCCCCCATCCCCGCCTACACACACACACACACACACACACACACACACACACACACACACACACACACACACACACACACACACACACATCACTATTTTACTTTACATCAGTTTAAGAGAAAGAATTGCAATTTGAGAAAAACCGAACACACACACACACACACACACACACACACACACACACACACACACACACACACACACACACACACACACACACACACATCCACCTGTTCATACACAAGCGTGTACAGTTGCGTGTGCACAGACACAGACACAGACACACACACGCACACAGACACAGACACACACACACACACACATACACACACACACACACACACACACACACACACACACACACACACACACACAAAGATTCAAAGATTCAAAGATTTTAATCCTGCGACCCCTTTTGGGGCATGGAGGGCTTGAAACAAATCAAACAAATAGAAATGAAACAAATCAAACATCAAAATTTTCCATATGATTAACGTACTGAATGTAATGTTACACAACTTTACTAAGTTTCAAAAACTCTGCTAAGTTTAGCAACACTTTCTTACTACCACAAAGCAAACGACAATAGTTAAATACGGACTTTGTATATGTAAATTTTCTAGGTATAAACTGATTTCTAATGTCGTTATATTTGTTACATTTCATTACAAAATGAAATTCATCACCAAGGTCAGTCTGGTCACAGTCCCGACAGAATCGTTCATCGTGAGGTATTCCAAATCGTCTGCCAATTTCGATCATGAGTTTATGATTGCCACAGCGAAACCGAATCAGTGGGTATATATAAACATCAGGTAATAGATGACTGGGAGTGCACTGCAGACCTCCCAGAATGGAAGAGTCACCCAGAGATCATCAGCAAGAGTGGCATGAGACCAGACATAGTAGTCCACTCTAAGTCAACCAAGCAGCTGATCATGATCGAGCTCACGGTGCCATATGAGAACAGAATGGAGGCAGCTCAAATCTACAAGACTGAAAAGTATGCTGATCTGGCAAACAGCCTGAGGAGAGAAGGCTATCAGGTCAAAGTCCTCACTGCAGAAATTGGAGCTAGGGGGTTTGTAGGAACGTCTGCATACAGCCTCATGAAACAGCTCTCGGTTGCAGGGAGGGAAAAAACCAGAGCCCTGAAAGCAATGGCAGAAGCGGCAGAGAGGTGTTCAAGCTGGATCTGGTCAAGGAGGAACAAAAGTGAACTTCATAAGGCTTAATTTCCCTACAAATATCAGGTGTCCCTGTGGCTCAGTGGTTAAAGCGCGAGTCATTAAGTGGAAAATGAGCATGTCCAGAGGGTCATGGGTTCGAATCCCAGCCATGGCTCGTCCCAAGATGGGGAAAAAAAAAAAAAAAAGGGGGCAGCAGAGGGACATCCGGAGTCATGAACCGGGTGTGGCCCAACCCCCCTAGAGTGTCAGGAGATAAGGGCCGAAACACTTGCTTGAAGGGGGCTTCTCTTCTGAGGACTCTCTGCTGCCACGCTCTCCACGAGTTTCTTTCTACTTAATACATTTTTCACGGCGAAACTCTGTTTTAAAATTTCTGTAAAATAAACACTTATTACTAGATTCTAAAGCATCATTCCATGCACGTTTGTAAATGTCTTCTAATGAAATACGAACATTTCTACAGAGACTGTGAACAGACGGAAACTTTTGGGTTCTCCCATACACAGTCGAATCCTGTTTCTATTAGGACATCCCGTATACGCATCAACCACCTGGATGTAAAACCCTGATTTCTGTATAAATCATATAATACCTGATACAATCTAGATGAATATTTGTTTGTTTGTGGAGAAAGTAAGGATGACCAGAATTTTATCATTCGTGCATGTACTTGAACTGACACAGGATACATTCCTAGTTCTCCATATATTAATTCTTTTTTGTAGAACGATTTAAATGAAAAAGATGCTTAAAGAATTTAAGCTGAAAACTTTCCATTAGCTTTAAATCACTATATCCCCAAATTTCACAGCCATATAAAAGCACAGGCAGTACCATTGACTGGTATAAGTCCAGTACAATGTTTATAGGCAAATCTTGAAATCTTGCCATCTTTAATAAAGAAAACATTGCACATTGCGCTTGGTCATACAAATGCTTCTTACATTTATAAAAAATTCCTGTTCTGCTAAAGATTACACATAAATATTTGAAAGTGTGTACTATTTCTATACACTCGTTTTTAAATTTTAGTTTTTTCCTTGGGTTATTGCGTCCATTAAAGACTACACCCTTTGTTTTTGCTACACTAACATTAAGCTTCCATGTACTACAATACTCGCTTAATACGTCAAGAGCATGCTGTAAACCGCAAAAAGAATCTGCAATAATAACAATATCATCAGCATACAAAAGTAAAAGTAAACTAATGTAACTTAATAAATCTGAGTCAGGAAGATTTAAATCAATATTTAAGAAAGCACAGTTAAGATCTGTGAGATATAGTTCAAGATCATTCAAATACAAAGAAAATAGCAAAGGTGAAAGATTTTCACCTTGACGAACACCTCTAAAACTGCCAAAATATTCAGATTGACTTCCATTTATAAATATACAAGATTTTATCTGCTGATACATATTCGTGATTACTTGCAAAATATTTCCATTTACACCTTCTTTGATAAGCTTTTGCCATAATCACTGCCTCCAAACTGAATCGAACGCTTTTGTGAAATCAACAAAAACACAAAACAATTGCTTTTTACGACAATTGAAAATATCAATTAAGCTTTTTAAAACAAATATATGATCTGTCGTAGAATGACTTCGTCGAAAACCAGCTTGATTTTCCGAAAGTGTGTTGTTGTTCTCGATAAAATTTGTCAAACGGTTATTCAAAATTGTTGTGAACAGTTTTCCAGCACAACTCAAAAGTGTTATACCTCTATAATTGTTACAGTCCAATTTACTACCTTTTCCTTTGTATATTGGCAGAATAAGTCCAATCAACCATTCTTCTGGTATGGTCCCTGTATCAAGAACTTTATTGAAAAGCTTACAATAACTTGTTTTGAGAACTGGGATGCTTTGTTTTATATATTCATTTCGTATTTTATCTATCCCACAAGCCTTTCCATTCTTAAGTTGCTGTACAGTTTTTTCAACGTCTTCGTCACTTATTGGTGCATTTAGAAATTTAAGATCATATTGCAAGTCACAGTCAATATCACTTTCATTCTCAACACTATCTGGTTGTACATTCAATGATTTAAAATGTAAGAAAAGATTATCCATACTAACAGGACATTCATTTCTCTTTTTGGTTTTAATGTTTTCCCAATATTCTTTTGGTCTATTAGCTTTTAGATTACGAATCTTCTTATGCCAGTGTTTTGTGTAAACTCTATACGTTTTTCTGAGAACTTTTTGGTACTCTTTACTGCTAATTTCAACCTCTCTACGGTTGGACTAGAATCATTTAATTTAGTTCTATGTTTGGCTGTAAAATACTTTTTTCTATGTTCCCTGCATGTGGCATCAAACCACGGCTTATTTTCATGGCTTTTGTCTGACTTTTGCTTTGTACCTTTTGACACATTTTTTACTTCTCCTAGAGTGTCTTTAGCTGTTTCTAACAGAATTTGTGATAACAATGTATAGGCATCGGCAACAGAAGCGTTTTCATTGTCAAGTGTATTGTTTAATTCCTCTATGTTTTTAGTAAGTAAGTTTTCTTTAAACATCTCACCTTTAGATGGATCCCACTGCGTAATGTTTGTATAAAACAAAGGTCTTCCTGTTTCTGGACATCTTAAACTTCTATTATTTTCATTGGAGTTTGAACTTTGATTGTTTGATCTTCTCCACGAAATGCTGAGAGATAAAAGAACTGGATTGTGAACATCTGAAAGCATGGCGTCAAAGGGATCAACACTAAAGTCAGCAATATGTGTGAACAAATATGGTGAACCCAACATATAATCAATCACAGTACATCCACTACTAGTGCATCGACCAATACCTGCGTCTCTGCCAACTCTCCCATTAAACATAAACAAATTCTGTGATTTGCAAAAATCAGTAAGTCGATAACCATAAGTTATTAGGCCAGGATTTAAACCACAGTGCCAAGGACATCCACGCTGTTGGTTCGGATGAGGAATTTGCACAGGCCCTCGATGCCCGGCGCCTGAAACTCAACCTGCCACGAGCAAACGAAACTGAAGATTGGGAGAAACTGGATGCAAAAATCGTCCAAAGACTCGATGCACTGATAGGGAAAAGCACCCTGGAACACAAACTAGCCACATATGGGGACATTGTGTATGCCACATGTAGAGACGTCTATGGAGCAAAACTACCCAAAGAGAAAACACCTCCAAAAAAATCCAGACGCCAAGAAAAGATGGACAAGATCAGGGTCCAAAAGAAAAACCTCAAGATGCAAATGAAGACCGCACTGCCAGCTGAAAAACAAGGCTTGGAAAAACTGTGGAAAGACCTGAAAGAAAAACACAGTGCCCTCAGCAAAGCGGAATCTGCGAGGAAGAGGAAGAGCAAAAAGAAGAAGACACAAGAGCGCTTCTTCAGAGACCCCTTCCAGTTTGCCAGAACACTGTTTGAGCAGCCAAAATCTGGGACCCTAAGTGTGGACAAAGGAGTTCTTGAGCAGCATCTGAGGAAAACATACTCTGACCCACAGAGCAAAGCACCACTCGACATTCAAGGTCTGGTGTGGCCAACCAACCCTGAGGAACAGTTCAATGGCAAGCCTCCAACGTTGGCGGAAATCAAGAAGGTGGTCGACAAAGCCAGAGCCAAATCATCACCAGGGCCAAACGGAATACCTTACCAGCTTTACAAGAAATGTCCCAAGGTGCTGGAGTGGCTCCACAGGCTGCTGCGATCGGCTTGGAGAAACCAGAAGATCAGCGGCCAGTGGATGACGGCAGATGGTGTGTACATCCCCAAAGAGCAAAACTCAAGTGACATTAGCCAGTTCAGGCCAATATCACTACTGAACGTCGAAGGGAAAATCTTCTTCTCTGTCATGGCAGCAAGGCTGACCAAGTACCTGATGGAAAACAAGTACTTGGATGTGTCAGTCCAGAAAGGTGGCATCCCAGGCGTGGCGGGCTGTGTAGAACACGCCACAATGATCTGGGACGCAATCCAAAAAGCAAAAACAGAAAAGAGAGACCTGGACGTAGTGTGGCTTGATCTGGCAAACGCATATGGATCTGTGCCCCATGAGATGATACAGTTGGCTCTTGAGATGTACCATGTGCCAAAGAACATCCGCGACATGCTCAAGAAGTACTTCAATGGCTTCTCAATGCGGTTCTCTACCAAGGAGTACACAACAGACTGGATCAACTTGGAAGTGGGTATTGCAATGGGCTGTGCAATTTCCCCAATACTGTTCGTGCTGGCAATGGAACTCATCTTGAAAGCAGCAACAAACAACGCGAGACAAACAGACCTTGGCGATGGATACAAGATGCCTCCTCTCAAGGCCTTCATGGATGACACTACAGTGATTTCATCCAGAGAAGACGAGACACGTCATGTGCTGGAGAGGCTGGACGACATAGTTGCCTCATCCAGAATGAAGTTCAAGCCAAAGAAATCACGGAGTCTCTCACTGAGGAAAGGAAAAGTGGCCGGATCTGTGGTCTTCAGTGTTGCCAACCAGGCCATTCCAACAGTCACAGAAGAACCAGTCAAGAGCCTTGGAAGATGGTATGATGATACGCTGAAAGACACACAAAGAGCAAAAGAAACCAAGCAGATGGCGGAGGAAGGCTTGGAGACCATTGACCAGTGTGGGCTCCCTGGCAAATACAAGGTCTGGTGTCTGCAGTTCATGCTGATACCAAAGCTCCTATGGCCTCTGATGATATACGACATCTGCACCAGCATAGTGGAGGCAATGGAAGCCAAAATCAACAAGTTCACAAGGAAATGGCTTGGTGTCCCACCCTGTCTGACTGACATAGCGCTGTACTGTCGCCAAGCAAAGCTGAAACTACCCCTGAAATCCATCCTGGAGGAATACAAAGCAGGGAAGATCAGACTTCAAAGCATGCTGGAGGACTCAGGAGACAAGGTGGTAGAAGCAATTAAGCCCCAGCTGAAGACAGGCAGAAAATGGAAAGTTCAAGAGGCGATGGATTCTGCAAAAGAAAGTCTCAAGATCAGAGAAATAACAGGACACACACAGACCAACAGACAGGGACTGGGGGTGACCAAAACTGAATGGTGGTCAAAGGCCAAAGGAAAAGCCAAAAGAGACATGATGATTCAGGAGATGAGAAAAGAAGAAGACCAAAAAAGACTCCAAAAAGCAGTCCAGCAGAGCCAGCAAGGGCAATGGACAACGTGGGAGAATGCACTCCAAAGAAGTCTCACTTGGAATGACATTTGGCACATGGCCCCTCTCAGGATCAGCTTCATTCTCAGATCTGCATATGACCTTCTGCCCTCAAATGCAAACCTGGTGAAGTGGGGGAAAACAGACGATCCTGCATGCCCCCTCTGCCATGAAAAACAAACAGTGGAGCATGTCCTAAGCTCATGTAAAGTAGCCCTGGCTCAAGGAAGGTACACATGGAGGCACAACCAAGTGCTCAAAGAAATTGTACAAGTAGTCTGGGCTAGTACCAACACCACAAAAGGGAAAATCAGGACTCCAAAAGCACCCGCAACATTCTTCACGGCAGGAGGCAGCAAATCATGGCCAAGAACAACAGTGCCACTCGAAACATGCAGGCAGAGTCTGCTGGACGGGGCAGATGACTGGGAGTGCACTGCAGACCTCCCAGAATGGAAGAGTCACCCAGAGATCATCAGCAAGAGTGGCATGAGACCAGACATAGTAGTCCACTCTAAGTCAACCAAGCAGCTGATCATGATCGAGCTCACGGTGCCATATGAGAACAGAATGGAGGCAGCTCAAATCTACAAGACTGAAAAGTATGCTGATCTGGCAAACAGCCTGAGGAGAGAAGGCTATCAGGTCAAAGTCCTCACTGCAGAAATTGGAGCTAGGGGGTTTGTAGGAACGTCTGCATACAGCCTCATGAAACAGCTCTCAGTTGCAGGGAAGGAAAAAACCAGAGCCCTGAAAACAATGGCAGAAGCGGCAGAGAGGTGTTCAAGCTGGATCTGGTCAAGGAGGAACAAAAGTGAACTTCATAAGGCTTAATTTCCCTACAAATATCAGGTGTCCCTGTGGCTCAGTGGTTAAAGCGCGAGTCATTAAGTGGAAAATGAGCATGTCCAGAGGGTCATGGGTTCGAATCCCAGCCATGGCTCGTCCCAAGATGGGAAAAAAAGGGGCAGCAGAGGGACATCCGGAGTCATGAACCGGGTGTGGCCCAACCCCCCTAGAGTGTCAGGAGATAAGGGCCGAAACACTTGCTTGAAGGGGGCTTCTCTTCTGAGGACTCTCTGCTGCCACGCTCTCCACGAGTTTCTTTCTACTTAGGTCGACGTACATCCTGAGAACATCTCGCAATAGGGATATCAAAATCTTCAATACACAAGTGAAAACCATCAGCAATAACGTTATTGATATTTGAACACACACACACACACACACACACACACACACACACACACACACACACCACTATTTTCTTTAACATCAGATTAAGTGAAAGATGGGCAATTTGAGAAAAACCGAGCACACACACACACACACACACACACACACACACACACATTCTGAATCACTTTCAGTGGAAGGACATTAAATTGAAGAACACACACACACACACACACACACACACACACACACACACACACACACACACACACACACACACACACACACATTC
>CM065734.1:13116694-13119194 GCA_033310375.1 Conus canariensis | reverse complement strand
AACTGTATAGGGGAAAGAGTATCGTCCCACGAGAAGATGTTCAGAGTGGGTGGGGTATGTAAAGTGATAGCTGACACGGGGGTATCCTAGGAGAGAGAGAGAGAGAGAGAGAGAGAGAGGGGGGGGGGGGGAGGGGAGAGAGGGGGAGAGAGAGAGAGAGAGAGAGAGAGAGGGAGAGAGAATTGCGTGATTATGGGCAAACTGAATCACAAATATATTTGAGCATGAATGCAGTTGTTTCAGGGTCCACACACACACACACACACACACACACACACACACACACACACACACACACACACACACACACACACACACACACACACACACACACACACCGTCGCGCTCTCTCCACATACACGCACACATGCTTGCACGTCCAGAGAGAGAGAGAGAGAGTGAGAGAGAGAGAGAGAGAGAGAGGGGGGGGAGGGGGCAGGAAAGGCAGAGACCAACTGACAGACAGTTTGATGGACAGAGTGAAACTAAAGAGAGTCAAACAGATAGAGGGAGGGCGATACATAGAGAGAATGAGCGAGAAAAACAAACAGAGACAGAAGGATAGACCGACAGTCAAGCAGACACAAATAAAATCATAGACAGAAAGACAATGGGGCAATTGATACGTAAATCATGAAAGAGGGAGGTGGGGGTAAAGTTGGGGCAGAGACCGAACATGTCTTTGACGTCTTTTTTTTTTTTTTTTTTTTTTTTTTTTAATACGGAAAATGCTGTCTCAGAGCGACAACTTTTCTACGGCAGCAATGTTTTACATGAAATGCTGTCGCTGCGACATGATTTTATTTGTAGGCAACGACACGATTTTATGGACATTTCTCGTGAAATCCTGTCGCGCTACCAATTTTTATGAAATTAAGTCGCTCAGCGATAATTTTTCATGAACCAGTTGCAGTATTTCCCGGGAAATACTGTCGCTGCGACACGATTTTATGAGCGACAGTATTATATACGACACCGGCGCTCTACCAACTGAACTATTCCGGCTCCTCCGACTCATCAAATTAACAGATTTTTTTTTTAAATTTTGTTTGGTTGTTCACTTACTCGGTTGATGCCACAGGCAGGTAAGGAACGCTAAAGCAGATTATATGGCAAGACGTTGACCCCGCACGCACACACACACACACACACACACACACACACACACACACACACACACACACACACACACACACACACACACACACACACACACACACACACAGGTCTCTGCTTTAACAGAGGCCGTCAAGAAAAAGGCAAAGAGGAGAAGAAGGGCCCCTCATGAATGTTGACGACACATTGTCTTCGTGTTGATCACCCTGCGGCTTAGGAGCGGTTCTATGAAGCAGAGTACTGTCTGACTGTTTGTCCATTTGTCCGCAAGATAATACAGAAACAAACAGTGTTGCCGCTACTTATCAAATTAACAGATTGTTTTTTTACGTGATTGGTATCTATACGTTACGTGATCATATGTTGATGCCTGTTAATGTTGCACTGAGTAATGTAAAATCACGTTTGATGTTCAGTGCCAGATTCATGTTTTTCTACCGATCCGTCAAATAACTTCAGCACCTGGATATTATGAAGGCATTTATAAAACGTGCTCTGCTTTTTTCTTTCAAGATGAATGTCCCAAGCATTGTCGAATAACTTGTTTGTTTTGTAAAGCACACAGTTAAAAACATGCACACGCAGACACACCATACACAGGCACTGACACAGACAAGGACGAACACACACAGACACACAGACATACACAGACACACACAGACACACTGACACATACACACACACACACACACACACACACACACACACACACACACACACACACACACATACATACATACATACATACATACATACGTACATACGTACATAGAATAGCTCGGTTGGTATAACGCCGGACTCGTAATCCTGATGATCCTGGGGATCCTAGGTTCGAATCTCCGCCAGGTCGTTTCGATAGAGGGTTTTTCTTACTTGGAGTTAGCACTAGTTGTGACTCCACTTCCCCAAAAGTCTTTCGAATTATACTACAAGCTGAGGTTCCATGTGCGAACACACGCACGACATCTTGCACACACGTAAAATCCCTTCAAAGGCCAGTTTGGACACTGGTATCGAGGAAACAGCACACATGGCATGCACTGGAAGAATGAAAACTTGAGTGAAAAACTGAGGGACCGATAGACACAAACGACCGAATGAAGCGCCAGCAGGCAGCTCTTCAGTGAGCTCTACCCTGGTAGGCAGACTGGTGTGCACATGAGAGCGCGGATTGTAAAGAGCATGGTTTCTAACCGAAGACAGGAGCTCTCTCTCTCTCTCTCTCTCTCTCTCTATATATATATATATATATATATATATATATATATATATATGAAGGCTCATTTTGGGAAGCATTTATTATTCCCCATTCACCCACTCAAGCACATACTGTTAGTAAAAATGAGCATATTACACCTTTGTTACACCTTTGTTACATGAACTC
>CM065734.1:13110783-13114094 GCA_033310375.1 Conus canariensis | reverse complement strand
CAGCAGCTGATAAGGGGTAATGAAGGGACATGACTCATGATGTCAACAGAGTAGTTTTAAGAGATCAGAAGGTTGACAGAGAACTGGAAGTGTGTGTGTGGAGAGAGAGAGAGAGAGAGAGAGAGAGAGAGAGAGAGAGAGGAGAGAGAGAGAGAGAGAGAGAGAGAGAGAGAGAGAGAGAGAGTCTGTTCCGTGAGGATGGGGACTGGTAAGAAAAAGGAACGCTGACCAGCGGTGTCGGTGCGAAAGAGAGGGATGCGGAGGGGAGGAGTTTTAGTTGAGGAGTGCAACTGTCCTGATGGAGTGTAAAGATGGAGAAGATCAGTGAGGTCAGTAGGAGCCGAAGCATTCAGGGATTTGAAGCGCTGCAAGGAGAGAGAGAGAGAGAGAGAGAGAGAGAGAGAGAGAGAGAGAGAGAGAGAGAGAGAGAGAGAGACAGACAGACAGAGAGAGAGACAGAGAGAGAGACAGACAAGACAAGACAAAATTCTTTATTTACGAGGATAATAGATAAGCACTGACGTGCTTTTTTACATCCAGTCCTCGCCCTGAGTAGGGACTACAACATGCAGTGAAATCAATTAATGTAAGAAAGCAAAGAAGCAAGCAAAGCGGTCATGTAATCATAGAGGAACATCAAATGAAAATAGAAGAGAAATGAAAACAAAACAAAAAATAAGAATAATAATAAACAAAACAAACAAAATAATAATAATAAGAGAATAAAATAAAAATAAAAATGAGAATAACAATAATGAAGAGGAAGGGGAGAGTGGGGGTAGGGAGTGAGGTGGGCTGGGGGAACATATGTAAATGTACTACAACGTACAAGATTGGCATGTATGAAAACAGACAGTGAAGTGAATATGACAAAGTGCGTACATATTTTTGAACACACACGTACACGCACGTTCGCACGCAGAGAGAGAGAGAGAGAGAGAGAGAGAGAGAGAGAGAGAGAGAGGGGAGAGAGAGAGAGAGGGAGAGAGAGAGAGAGAGAGAGAGAGAGAGAGAGGCAGAGCAAGGCACAACATGTAATCATTTTTCGCAAGGCATGAAAATACGTAGAAGGTATTAAGCAAAGTGAGATGAAATTGGGGGAGGGGGGGGGGGGGAGAAAAAAAGAAGAAAAAAAAAAAAAGAGAGAGAGAGAGAGAGAGAGAGAGAGAGAGAGAGGATGGAAAGGAGAGGGGGAACAGCATGAAATGTAACGATTTGGAATGGAAATGTACTAAAACGTACAACAATTAGCATGTATAAAATCAGACAGTAAAAAAGAATATGACAAAGTATGTACGGAATTCGGAACATACACATGCACGCACGCACAGACAGAGAGAGAAAAGAGAGAGAGAGAGAGAGAGAGAGAGAGACAGACAGTGAGAGAGAGAGAGAGAGAGAGAGAGAGAGAGAGTGAAAAAAGGGCACAACATATAATCATTTTTCATAAGATTATATCCATATGCACACATATATATACCCACACACACATACACATACATGCATATACATATATATATATATATATATATATATATATATATACATATACACACATACACACACACATACACACGCACATACATATACATGCGCACACGTACACATACATATACACACATACACACACATACATACATACATACAAACATACTACATACATACACACACTCACATTGGTGATATATATATGTATGTATACATATATACATATATAAACATATATATACATACACATACACATACATACACGTATACATATATATATATAAAAATACTTGATACATGATAAAAAGAAGAAAAGAAAATAGAAAAGACAAATTGGTTAAGTACATGAAAAGGGGATGATTTATGCTTTTGAGATCACTTGTTGGTATTACTTGTGGGTTTTGTTTTGTTTTTTTTGTGTTTGTTTTTTTACCGCAGAAGATGGGTAAGGTAAGTGTTTTTGAAAGTTGTGGTACAATGGATTTGTTTGATGGACTCTGGAAGGGAGTTCCACAAAGAGGTTCCCGAGTACGTTAGACTTGATTTAAATAGGTCAATTCTGGGGATTGGGATATGGAGTTTGTGGGAGTTTCTCGACGAGACTTTTGAGAATCGTCTCATTAAAGTTGTTGGGGCATTCCCGGTCAGAATCTTGTGCATCATTAGCCCTTTGTTGTATTTGAGTCTCTGGCTGAATGGAAGAATGTGAAGATGTTTATAATCAGAGCTTTCGAGGCTAGTTTTCTTCAGAAGGATTAATTTGAGCGCTCGTTTATGTAGGCTGAACAATGGTTTTAGTGTGTTTGCACTTGCAGAATCCCATATAGTCGATGCATAATCAACATAAGACTGAATATGAGCATGGAAAAAAAGTTTTCGTGAATGAAGGTCAAGAAAGTGTTTGATTTTGGTGAGCTGATAGACTTTCTGGGAGAGCTTTTTGCATAGTAACGTTATGTGGGGATTCCAGCTGAGACTATTGTCAATTATTAGTCCTAATACTTTATGATGAGTGACTTGTTCCACAAGTACATTATTGAGGTGTATAGGAGGGAAATCATTGGTGAGCTTTTGTCTTTTTTGCCTAGTTGTAATGTACATCAGTTTTGTTTTTTGAGGGTGAAGTGACATGTGATTTAGTTCGGTCCATTTTACAAGGTCATTGGTACTCTCTTGCAAATGTTTTGAAAGACTGGAAGGATCATTATGGCTGGTATGAATTGTGGTGTCATCTGCAAAGAGGTCGCATGCAGATCTCACATGTAGGGGTAGGTCATTAATGTAGATTGAGAAGAGTAGCGGGCCTAAAATGGAGCCTTGTGGAACGCCATACTTAAGAGTTGTTATAGAAGAGACAGTCGTCCCGATAAGACGCATTGTTGTCGTTTTGTGATGTATGATTTTAGAAGGATAAGGGCGGATTTTGAAAGACCGTATACCTCCAGTTTTCGAATAAGGAGATTGTGGTCAATGACATCGAATGCTTTTTTAAAATCAACGAATAAGACACCACAATATCTGTTGTTATTAATATTATTAAGCCACACATCTACAAGATTGATTAATGCAGAATGGCAGGAATGTTTCTGTCTGAAACCAGACTGTCCGGGATGGAGCAAATCGTACTTGTTGAAGTGATGAAGGATGTGTTTATTTAAATGCTTTTCTAGAGGTTTCGAAAGGATAGATAAGATTGATATTGGTCTGTAGTTTGAAGGATCAGTATTATCACCAGATTTATGAATGGGTATAACTTTTGCTTTTTTGAACGCATTAGGAAAATAGCTTTTATCTATGCACAGATTAAAGATATACGTTAACGT
>CM065734.1:13093283-13103283 GCA_033310375.1 Conus canariensis | reverse complement strand
GGAATATATCAGCATTTCTGTCTGTCTACTTATGTAAGAATGCAGGTATCTGTTGTTGCCATAACTTCTTTTACCTATGCAGATTACATATCTCTCACATTGGATCTTTAGCTGACCGGATCGTCTGATCAGAAAAACTGGTCCTCAGAACCTCCGTTACAAGGTTTAGTGGAATGACAGCAGATGAAAAAAAAAAAAACCCACAAAAAACCCCACTGAGATTCGAACTAAGGACTTGGAACAGAATCTGCCCTTTCTTCAGGTGATCACATTATTCATTAGGTCACTGGTCTTTACGTGACCGCTGTTATGCGCGAACAGCATGAAAACGATGTTGTGGACGATGAAAAACAGTCCCAAGTGACAGTATGCATTCGAGGTAAATAGCGTACCCGCGGCAGCGACGAGTTGTCCCGTCAACATTTTGTGGGGACATCCATTTTGGTAACTAAACAACAAATACCAGTTGATTGACAACATCAGACAGGGAAATCTAGTTTGAGAGTTAACAGTTAACAGTTAACACGGAAAGACAACTGCCTAACTCGATTTTTGTTGTTGCATTTTTGAGAATTTTAGTATACTATCAAAGCGGGCTAACGGCCAAGTCCCAATAACATTATCCTAAAAATAAACATGGAAAACCCATTTCGATCGGGGGGGGGGGGGGGGGGGGGGGTATCTCTCGATAAAAGAGTTATAACTATGCAATGCAAAACGACATAGTACATTAAAATGTCATTTCACACAGTCCACTACAATGCAACCGCAAGGCAATGCAACTTACGTTACACGTGATAGTGCAATAGGATATAATGCAGTACACAACAGCACAACGTAAAAAGCATGGAACCACGCAGGACAACCCACTGTACGCACTTCTTCATACATGCCAGACTCGGCCCAGGCATCATACTGAGCCGTGGACTCCTCTCGCGTGAGGCCAGGGCGGTGAGGTTTAAAGGCTGTCTCACACGCGTCAGCGTTCCGACCAGGGTGCTTGGCCATGTAAGCCTTCACTGCCTCTTCCACCATCTTCTTTTCCGAAGTCACGTAGGGTCTGTTGCCTTTGTTTCAAACAACACGCCCAAACATGCACGCGAACAAGGGTGAACACGAACTCGAAATAGCAAAAAAAAAAAAAAAAAAAAAAAAAAAAGGGAAAATATCGCTTGTGACCATGTGTTAATTAAGACGTTTGTACTTAATAGAAGTGAATTTCACGAGGTGGGAAGAGAGGGAGAGAAAAAGAAATAAAGCAAGAGATACTAAGGCAGAACGACTTATTACATGCAATCGAACAGCATGTATACGAATAGAGTTGTATACAACAATCGTAGCTCTTCAAAAAGCAAAGAAAAACAAACAAACAAACAAAAAAACCCTAACACCTACAGATTCCATCCCTCACTTGGAGGTGATGCATATAAAGGAACATGAAACACATGGCATGATTATAGTGCACACATTTAAACGATTTAGGATGAACTGAAGAAAGAAGGTAGGAGAGAAAGGAGAATGTAAAGAATGAATGAAGGAAAGAAGAAGGGACAGAACACCCGCACCCATCGCATCATTCTACAGAGAGAGAGAGAGAGAGAGGAGAGAGAGAGAGAGAGAGAGAGAGAGAGAGAGAGAGAGAGAGAGAGAGAGAGAGAGAGAGAATGCGAATGCGAATGCGAATGTTTTATTCAGTTTAAGGCCACAGCCCCATACTGAAGGGGTATTCATACATTGATCATACAACATTCCTAATACATAACACAATGAAATCATGAAAAAATGTAGATATGTTACAAAACGCAGAGTACATTAAGCCATTACTGTCTGAATTCTCTTATTTGCTTCGTAAATATACATGGCTAATTTCCAAAGTGTATTCTCATTCCTTGTTGACAGCAAGAGAATTAGTCTGAAATTACATGGTTCGGTGTAATATTTGGGTTGAATAAATTTTATTCTAAGATCACTCAGAGCAGGACAGCAAAACAAAAAATGTATTTCATCTTCTCTTGCTCTGTTACAAAGTCGACACATCTGTTCATTTTCAGCAACATTTCTATACCTGAGGCGATGGCATGCGATATCAGACACGCCAAATCTAAATTTTGTCAGTGCACATTTGATAAATCTATTCATTTTTATCCCAATGTAAGGTTCTAAGCTATATGTCGATTTAAAGAGTTTATACTGAGCAAATCTATCGCTATTATACATATGGTCATGCCAGTCCTGCCACCTGCAATCTATAATCCTCTGTTTAAAACAATTCAGAAATTCTGATATATTTTCTACACCTTGGTTATCCCAAACAAAACCATATCCATATGAATTCAAACACAGTCGAACATGGGAAGCCCATGTTCTTTTACCGTTATCATCTAAACTCAACAGTACCCTGTAACCTTTAAAGGGTATCCTATTGTCATTCATTCTTGTTAACTTGAGCCAATATTTTATACATTTCAAATAGGAATTTAAATAAATTGGATATCGTCCAAGTTCACCATAAACCAGATCATTGGGCGTTCTACTGTCTACATTCAAAAAGCGCTTCAGCGCATACAGGTGAACTTTTTCAATTAAGGCACCTTTGTCAAAAGCCCATACTTCTGCACCATATTGTAAAATTGGCTGTACCTGTGAATCAAACAATTTTGTAAAAACACTGAACGAGTTACACTCTAACTTGTACAAAATATGAAAAATACTATTGACCGCCTTCTTGGCTCTATTGACTATATCTTGACAAGCAAAACCAAAACTAAGTTTCGTTGTAAAATAAATACCAAGGTATTTGTAAGCATTAATCACATGTATTCTCTCACCTCCATAGGTCCATTTTTCAGTGCGGGCTAAATATCCTCCTTTACGAAATACAACAATATTGGTCTTATTCATATTAACATTTAGTTCTAGTCTACCTGCTGCAGAATACAAATTATTTAGTTGTCTCTGGAGACCAACCACTGATACTGAAATTAAAATAATATCATCGGCAAAAAGCAGCACAAACAATTCTAAAAGATCAAAAGTTACTCCATGACGGCCATTTTCAATTATTTCTAAGGCTAACTCATTAATAAATAAGGAAAATAAAATCGGACTACAGACATCTCCTTGTTTAACCCCACTTGTACACTTGATGAATTCCGATAATTTTGCGCCTGATCGTATTTTTGCCTTTACCTCACAATACATGCTCTTTATTGTACTGTACAACTTACCCCTGATTCCAGTTTTTAACAAAACAGGCCATAACAATTTTCGAGAAATGGAATCAAAAGCCTTTTCAAAATCCACAAAGGCAACATATAACTTCTGATTCTTTACGAGTTGTTTTTGAACAGCAGCAAGCAGGGTAAATATATGATCAATTGTAGAATAACCTCTTTTAAACCCCGCCTGATGCTCTCCAGTTATATTGTGTTGAATTACCCATTCATACAACCTACTATTAATAACCGAGCTGTAAAGTTTGCTACAAATATTGCATAATGAAATACCTCTATAATTATTTACATTGTTAACATCACCCTTCTTGAACAGGGGTACAATTATAGATTCTTTCCAGCTGTCAGGGTAAGCGCCACTATCGAAGAGGAAGTTAAACAACTTCACTAAGAAATTCAAGACGGACTCGCCAGAATATTTAAAAAATTCACCAATTAAACCATCAGGGCCAGCAGATTTTCCATTTTTCAATTTTCTGATTGCGAGCAACACTTCTTCTCGAGATATTGCTCTTTCGTACGGAAATTCCTCCTCCTCATATTCGTGAACTATGTTCTCTGTAATATTATTTTCTTCATTTTTCTCCAACAAGCTTCTAAAATGATCGAACCATTCAGTTACAGAGATATTATTTGACAATTGAAATCTTTTCCTTGCAATCTTGTGTACAGTTTCCCAAAATTCCTGTTGACTCTTCACAGAATTAATCAATACATTTAGCAATGAATCATTGTGTTCTTTCTTTTTCCTTTTATTTAGATTTTTATATTCACGTCTTGCAACACAGAACGCGACTCGATCATCTTTATCCAAAGTTATACAAAAATTTCTCCACAAACTAAGCATGTTACGTTTTGATGTTTTACAGTCCTTATCATACCAACTATCATCACTAGGAATACTTTTATTTAAAACTGCCTTTTTCTTCATAATTTCAGCTTGATCTTTCATGATCACCTCAAATCTGCGTATCGCTTCATTTACATCACTATGTATAAGACCTTCTGCTGTTGCCATCTTCTCTTTAACATCTTGAGAGCACATGGAACGATTGAATACTAGGGCATAATCCTTGTTCCAGAAATACTTAACAATAAACTGGTTATTTTGATCATTCGAGTCATTATTTGTGCATTTCTCTTCCTTTTGTTTGGCAATACGTAATACAAGGGGCATGTGATCGGATTCAAATCTTTCCACAACAGTAAGAGTTAACTGTTCACAAAGAAGCTCAAAACCGTTTCTTGACAACAAAAAATAATCATTTACACTGCATCCTGCATCAGAAATATATGTAAAACGACCTTCAAGGTCGCCATTGCACATTCCATTTAAAATGTACAGTCCCAAAACAGTGCACATATCCAAAAATTTCTTTCCATATGCATTTAAGATTTTATCTTGAGAAGTTCGTTTTATACAATTATCATTCTTATTATGAACAACATGTAATTCAAGCTCATCTAAAAGTATTGGGAATTTATCAGACGTTCTGGCATTCATATCACCACATAACAGTATTTCAGTGTCTTCCAAAGACAACAACGTATTCACAACACAATTTTCCAACAGGTCAATGCCATTGTCGAAACCATTGATAGTATAATATGGCGAATTTTCAGGAGGAACATACGCACATACAAGTAAAACATTTTTATGTAGACCAAAAAATCCTTTATCAAGTATAAATGTCATAGAATAAGGACTCTCACAATCAACCTCATGCACATATGGAAGAAGATATTTCCGTATCAAACAAATTATTCCTCCTGAACTTCTCCCTTGCCTTGTAAGTTTGACAGCTGGTTTAACGAATATTTTATAATCTTTAAATAAACTTGATTCAAAATTTTCAACAAACGTTTCAACCAAACAAGCAAAATCAAAAGAAGAAATAAATTGAATGAAGTGTGAATTGTCTAATTTATTAAACAACCCACATACATTCCAATGGAGGAAGGAAAAACTATTTACAAATTTATTCGTAGTACCAAAATCACGGCAATACGAGCTGTCACTGTTAACACTTCCGTCACAATCATTCGCCCACTCCGTATCTTTTTTCGGTGTCTGTACCACTCGCCGACATTCTATCACCGTCCCTAACTAATTGATACGTCGTCACACTGTCACTATCACTGTCTGATCCATTCGCCGTCACACTATCTCCATTGTCGTCAAATTCACTCGCTGCCACACTGTTTCTATTTCCGTCCAATTCACTCGCTGTCACACTGTCGCCACCACGATGTGATTCATTCTCTATAACACTTTCACCACTACCGTCACCACCACAGCCTGTGTCATTTGACATCATAGTGTCACTCCTCTTGTCAGTACCACTGAGAGAGAGAGAGAGAGAGAGAGAGAGAGAGAGAGAGAGAGAGAGAGAGAGAGAGAGAGAGAGAGAGAGAGAGAGAGAGAGAGAGTATGCAAAAACAAGATCACGTCATATGCTAAGACGAATTTTCGGGGGATGAAATATTGTTGAGAGAAATAGTTGGGACGACTTGGAGGGCTATAAACTGCTGTGCAATAATAGTGCAACAAAATCTTAATCTGTCGGCAGACATTACGACTCTCCACATTAAGGGGCAGTTATACAAAAGGCGGTTTGAAAACATTGATAATGGACCAGTAAAAGGTTCTTTCGACCAGGACATAATTTCTTGAAATTCTAATGCAGCAGTTCGGTAAATTAGTTTCGAAGTAACCGCAAGGTAAATAATGTAAATGCTCTTTTAGTTTTGAATACAAAATGGAAAATGATTTCTGTGGAGGCGAGATACAAATACTCAAGGTGTGAAGTAGCGCAGATTTCATGTACAATACTAAACAGAGAAGGCAGTCTTCAACATATGTGTCTTCTTCAAATCAAATGTTACACAACCCCCCCCCCCCCCCCCCCCGAAAAAATGCATAGAAACAATACTCCCCCTGGCAGCAGTGAGCGTGATGGTAATAAATGTTTGATTATTGCTACCTTCAGTAAACCGCGTGTAATCATATTTTCTTTTAGTTCAGCTTTTTTCCATGTTTGGTAAGCATACACGTGCAGTGCTTTGTTCTCAGTGCGGTAGAATTATTATTTCTGTATCATTATCATTTCTTTAATTATGACATATGTTGAAGAAATGCTTTTCGCAGCAACGGCCACAGGTCTTCAGGGTTTTTTCTTCTTCATTTTTTTTTTTGTCTTTTAAATTCAGGACCTGAAAATTTGACAAAGCATTTGCACAATATCCCATCGTGCATTCCTTATCAAAATTCGCTCCGTTAATTGTCGTTAGCGACAAACGACTGGTCAGATGCCTGATTAAAGAGCCGCCAGTGGACTGTGCATTATTTGCCAATACAAATAAATTAAAGAACCGCCAGTGGACTGCATTATTTGCCAATACATATAAATTAAAGAACCGCCAGTGGACTGTACATTATTTGCCAATACAAATAAATTAAAGAACCGCCAGTGGACTGTGCATTATTTGCCAATACAAATAAATTAAAGAGCCGCCAGTGGACTGTACATTATTTGCCAATACAAATAAATTAAAGAACCGCAAGTGGACTGTGCATTATTTGCCAATACAAATAAATTAAAGAACCGCTAGTGGACTGTGCATTGTTTGCCAATACAAATAAATTAAAGAACCGCCAGTGGACTGTGCATTATTTGCCAATACAAATAAATTAAAGAACCGCTAGTGGACTGTGCATTGTTTGCCAATACAAATAAATTAAAGAACCGCTAGTGGACTGTGCATTATTTGCCAATACAAATAAATTAAAGAACCGCTAGTGGACTGTGCATTATTTGCCAATACAAATAAATTAAAGAACCGCCAGTGGACTGTGCATTATTTGCCAATACAAATAAATTAAAGAACCGCTAGTGGACTGTGCATTATTTGCCAATACAAATAAATTAAAGAACCGCTAGTGGACTGTGCATTATTTGCCAATACAAATAAATTAAAGAACCGCTAGTGGACTGTGCATTATTTGCCAATACAAATATACAGAGAGCAAAATGCTGGCGCATGTAATGCTGTTGCAGTTAAGTTTGCCATTAGACCGAATCATCATATGCCTGCATTTTTTGACATTTCAGAACTTGTGACTGGACAACGTTTAAAATTTGTAAAAAATTCTGACGCGAAAAGAAAAAAGATTCACGCGAGTGTACAAGACTATCTGCACACGATCTTGTGTGTGTGTAGGTGTGAGCTACGCTTATGTGTACGAATGAAATGCTAGTCTCTCTGCGGGTAACTAATGTGATGTTGATGAGTGATCTCTTTTCACATGTTGTTATTATCAACCAATATCTCTGTCTGGCGTGTCCGCATTCCTGTATTCAGTGTCCTTTGGTCGCTCACCCATGGTGTACTTGCTGGGTTCCTGGTGAAAATCTGTCCTATCACCGCTTTACTCTTGTGGTGTAATATCTCAACTCTCAGAATCACCGGTACACCCATACTGACTCACTCCTATCACCGCTTTACTCTTGTGGTGTAATATCTCAACTCTCAGAATCACCGGTACACCCATACTGACTCACTCCTATCACCGCTTTACTCTTATGGTGTAATATCTCAACTCTCAGAATCACCGGTACACCCACACTGACTCACTCCTATCACCGCTTTACTCTTGTGGTGTAATAACTCAACTCTCAGAATCACCGGTACACCCATACTGACTCACTCCTATCACCGCTTTACTCTTATGGTGTTATATCTCAACTCTCAGAATCACCGGTACACCCATACTGACTCACTCCTATCACCGCTTTACTCTTATGGTGTAATAACTCAACTCTCAGAATCACCGGTACACCCATACTGACTCACTCCTATCACCGCTTTACTCTTATGGTGTAATAACTCAACTCTCAGAATCACCGGCACACCCATACTGACTCACTCCTATCACCGCTTTACTCTTATTATGTAATATCTCAACTCTCAGAATCACCGGGACGCCCATACTGACTCACTCCTATCACCGCTTTACTCTTATGGTGTAATAACTCAACTCTCAGAATCACTGGTACACCCATACTGACTCACTCCTATCACCGCTTTACTCTTATGGTGTAATATCTCAACTCTCAGAATCACTGGTACACCCATACTGACTCACTCCTATCACCGCTTTACTCTTATGGTGTAATATCTCAACTCTCAGAATCACCGGTACACCCACACTGACTCACTCCTATCACCGCTTTACTCTTATGGTGTAATATCCCAACTCTCAGAATCACCGGCACACCCACACTGACTCACTCCTATCACCGCTTTACTCTTATGGTGTAATATCTCAACTCTCAGAATCACCGGTACACCCATACTGACTCACTCCTATCACCACTTTACTCTTACGGTGTAATATCTCAACTCTCAGAATCACCGGCACACCCACACTGACTCACTCCTATCACTGCTTTACTCTTATGGTGTAATATCTCAACTCTCAGAATCACCGGCACACCCACACTGACTCACTCCTACCGCTTTACTCTTATGGTGTAATATCTCAACTCTCAGAATCACCGGCACACCCATACTGACTCACTCCTATCACCGCTTTACTCTTATGGTGTAATATCTCAACTCTCGGAATCACCGGTACACCCATACTGACTCACTCCTATCACCGCTTTACTCTTATGGTGTAATATCTCTATCACCCGCTTTACTCTTATGGTGTAATATCTCAACTCTCAGAATCACCGGTACACCCATAGTGATTCACTCCCTGTGACAGTTGTATACAGGGCTCAGTCAGAGTTTGGTCGTAGTAAAACCACCCACAAAATTAGATTTCGTATAGCTTTTGGGTGTTAAGAATGATTGTTTTAATTCGTCTCTGTCTTTACTGAACACACGCAGGACTGTAACTACTAATCAACTGCAGCTCGGTTTTGAGCTGAGGCCTCAAGGCACGGTTGTATTCTTGACTGTCATGCTCAACATCCCGGTGGACATCACCACCATGGTGGACAGCAGCTCTGCTGGTCTATTCTCTGAAATATAATCGCTATAGGAGAAAGAAAATGTTCGGCTTTTTTCTTTTGTGTGTGTCAAGAAATGCTGTATTTTGGTAGGCAAATGAATACATATGCAGTCAGCTCTTGACGAAAGGTTGTCTTTTCTTCAAAGAAAGTAGTTTCAATGTTATACAGAGAATGTTGTTGTCGTTCTCAAGTAAACTATGCAGCAAATACAACACGGTGGATTCACCCAACGAACGATTGTAACACAAGATATTGCCCACTCCTACAACGACAGAACGTGAAAGTTGTGAAAAACAGAAGAAGCGGAAGTCCGGTAGTAGTTTCTACATTAGCAAGAGAAAAGACCAGCAGCGAAGCATCAGAGGGATGACAAACTGTTCTGACAGCAATGATGACATGTATGGAGAACATACCCAGATAGTATGTAACGTATCTAAGTGTCTAAGAAACTGGTCTACATGAAGAATTTATATACGTTAACATCAAACGATAAAAAAGGGTATTTTTTTCCGTCTCCATAACGTTTACATCTTTAATGTATGTTCATTGTTGAATATTTTACAGTTCAGTAACATCTAAATCACACATGAACTCAACTTTTGCATGCAAACAATAAAATGGGGCTTCTTCTCATGGTCATACCTTGTGCCAACTGTTTACAAGAGGTTCGCATTTTGATATGCATTCTTACTCCTCTGTGTATCATTCTTCCTTGATTAAACACCCGAAAGACACAGGTCAGTA
>CM065734.1:13043283-13090783 GCA_033310375.1 Conus canariensis | reverse complement strand
TCAGTACAGAACAACACAAAACAAAATGTAGAAAGAAACTCGTGGAGAGCGTGGCAGCAGAGAGTCCTCAGAAGAGAAGCCCCCTTCAAGCAAGTGTTTCGGCCCTTATCTCCTGACACTCTAGGGGGGTTGGGCCACACCGGTTCATGACTCCGGATGTCCCTCTACTGCCCCCCTTTTTTTCCCATCTTGGGACGAGCCATGGCTGGGATTCGAACCCATGACCCTCTGGACATGCTCATTTTCCACTTAATGACTCGCGCTTTAACCACTGAGCCACAGGGACACCTGATATTTGTAGGAAATTTAAGCCTTATGAAGTTCACTTTTGTTCCTCCTTGACCAGATCCAGCTTGAACACCCCTCTGCCGCTTCTGCCATTGCTTTCAGGGCTCTGGTTTTTTCCTTCCCTGCAACTGAGAGCTGTTTCATGAGGCTGTATGCAGACGTTCCTACAAACCCCCTAGCCCCAATTTCTGCAGTGAGGACTTTGACCTGATAGCCTTCTCTCCTCAGGCTGTTTGCCAGATCAGCATACTTTTCAGTCTTGTCGATTTGAGCTGCCTCCATTCTGTTCTCATATGGCACCGTGAGCTCGATCATGATCAGCTGCTTGGTTGACTTAGAGTGGACTACTATGTCTGGTCTCATGCCACTCTTGCTGATGATCTCTGGGTGACTCTTCCATTCTGGGAGGTCTGCAGTGCACTCCCAGTCATCTGCCCCGTCCAGCAGACTCTGCCTGCATGTTTCGAGTGGCACTGTTGTTCTTGGCCATGATTTGCTGCCTCCTGCCGTGAAGAATGTTGCGGGTGCTTTTGGAGTCCTGATTTTCCCTTTTGTGGTGTTGGTACTAGCCCAGACTACTTGTACAATCTCTTTGAGCACTTGGTTGTGCCTCCATGTGTACCTTCCTTGAGCCAGGGCTACTTTACATGAGCTTAGGACATGCTCCACTGTTTGTTTTTCATGGCAGAGGGGGCATGCAGGATCGTCTGTTTTCCCCCACTTCACCAGGTTTGCATTTGAGGGCAGAAGGTCATATGCAGATCTGAGAATGAAGCTGATCCTGAGAGGGGCCATGTGCCAAATGTCATTCCAAGTGAGACTTCTTTGGAGTGCATTCTCCCACGTTGTCCATTGCCCTTGCTGGCTCTGCTGGACTGCTTTTTGGAGTCTTTTTTGGTCTTCTTCTTTTCTCATCTCCTGAATCATCATGTCTCTTTTGGCTTTTCCTTTGGCCTTTGACCACCATTCAGATTTGGTCACCCCCAGTCCTTGTCTGTTGGTCTGTGTGTGTCCTGTTATTTCTCTGATCTTGAGACTTTCTTTTGCAGAATCCATCGCCTCTTGAACTTTCCATTTTCTGCCTGTCTTCAGCTGGGGCTTGATTGCTTCTACCACCTTGTCTCCTGAGTCCTCCAGCATGCTTTGAAGTCTGATCTTCCCTGCTTTGTATTCCTCCAGGACGGATTTCAGTGGTAGTTTCAGCTTTGCTTGGCGACAGTACAGCGCTATGTCAGTCAGACAGTGTGGGACACCAAGCCATTTCCTTGTGAACCTGTTGATTTTGGCTTCCATTGCCTCCACTATGCTGGTGCAGATGTCGTATATCATCAGAGGCCATAGGAGCTTTGGTATCAGCATGAACTGAAGACACCAGACCTTGTATTTGCCAGGGAGCCCACACTGGTCAATGGTCTCCAAGCCTTCCTCCGCCATCTGCTTGGTTTCTTTTGCTCTTTGTGTGTCTTTCAGCGTATCATCATACCATCTTCCAAGGCTCTTGACTGGTTCTTCTGTGACTGTTGGAATGGCCTGGTTGGCAACACTGAAGACCACAGATCCGGCCACTTTTCCTTTCCTCAGTGAGAGACTCCGTGATTTCTTTGGCTTGAACTTCATTCTGGATGAGGCAACTATGTCGTCCAGCCTCTCCAGCACATGACGTGTCTCGTCTTCTCTGGATGAAATCACTGTAGTGTCATCCATGAAGGCCTTGAGAGGAGGCATCTTGTATCCATCGCCAAGGTCTGTTTGTCTCGCGTTGTTTGTTGCTGCTTTCAAGATGAGTTCCATTGCCAGCACAAACAGTATTGGGGAAATTGCACAGCCCATTGCAATACCCACTTCCATGTTGATCCAGTCTGTTGTGTACTCCTTGGTAGAGAACCGCATTGAGAAGCCATTGAAGTACTTCTTGAGCATGTCGCGGATGTTCTTTGGCACATGGTACATCTCAAGAGCCAGCTGTATCATCTCATGGGGCACAGATCTATATGCGTTTGCCAGATCAAGCCACACTACGTCCAGGTCTCTCTTTTCTGTTTTTGCTTTTTGGATTGCGTCCCAGATCATTGTGGCGTGTTCTACACAGCCAGCCACGCCTGGGATGCCACCTTTCTGGACTGACACATCCAAGTACTTGTTTTCCATCAGGTACTTGGTCAGCCTTGCTGCCATGACAGAGAAGAAGATTTTCCCTTCGACGTTCAGTAGTGATATTGGCCTGAACTGGCTGATGTCACTTGAGTTTTGCTCTTTGGGGATGTACACACCATCTGCCGTCATCCACTGGCCGCTGATCTTCTGGTTTCTCCAAGCCGATCGCAGCAGCCTGTGGAGCCACTCCAGCACCTTGGGACATTTCTTGTAAAGCTGGTAAGGTATTCCGTTTGGCCCTGGTGATGATTTGGCTCTGGCTTTGTCGACCACCTTCTTGATTTCCGCCAACGTTGGAGGCTTGCCATTGAACTGTTCCTCGGGGTTGGTTGGCCACACCAGACCTTGAATGTCGAGTGGTGCTTTGCTCTGTGGGTCAGAGTATGTTTTCCTCAGATGCTGCTCAAGAACTCCTTTGTCCATACTTAGGGTCCCAGATTTTGGCTGCTCAAACAGTGTTCTGGCAAACTGGAAGGGGTCTCTGAAGAAGCGCTCTTGTGTCTTCTTCTTTTTGCTCTTCCTCTTCCTCGCAGATTCCGCTTTGCTGAGGGCGCTGTGTTTTTCTTTCAGGTCTTTCCACAGTTTTTCCAAGCCTTGTTTTTCAGCTGGCAGTGCGGTCTTCATTTGCATCTTGAGGTTTTTCTTTTGGACCCTGATCTTGTCCATCTTTTCTTGGCGTCTGGATTTCTTTGGAGGTGTTTTCTCTTTGGGTAGTTTTGCTCCATAGGCGTCTCTACATGTGGCATACACAATGTCCCCATATGTGGCTAGTTTGTGTTCCAGGGTGCTTTTCCCTATCAGTGCATCGAGTCTTTGGACGATTTTTGCATCCAGTTTCTCCCAATCTTCAGTTTCGTTTGCTCGTGGCAGGTTGAGTTTCAGGCGCCTGGCATCGAGGGCCTGTGCAAATTCCTCATCCGAACCAACAGCGTGGATGTCCTTGGCACTGTGGTTTAAATCCTGGCCTTGGTCTTCCGACGTCTTATCTGCTGATGCAGTGCGCTGCTGCTCATTCAGATGAGTCTTCACACATCCCATCTTTGTTCTGTGGATCTTCATGCCACGGGTGGTAGCGAAACGCTTTCCACAGACACATGGATATTCCATTTGGTCCATGTTCATAGTCCGTTTGGGATTTGCAGTCATGATTGATTGAGCACCGATGGATTCATTATGCAAGTTATCTTCGTTTCCCTTTTTGTTTTATTTTGCGAAGATGGCAACGTAAATCAATCTCAGTCAGTGTGTTTCTTGCAACGATAGTGATGTGCAGCAATTTTTGAGACACCACATCTAAACCTTGTCATAATAATTTGCAGATGTTTGTGTAAATTCATTTTCAAATATGAATTGACATTATGTATGATGCAAAATGACCCATATAAATACATCAAATTTCTCTTTGATTTTGATATGGAAATCCCAATCTTGCCATCGACATGAAATCCGTCTGTTTTTAAATTCATGTAAAAAGTTTTTAACATTCTGAACTCCTTGGTTTGCCCATACATGTTCAAAACCAAACTGACACAGAAGCAATAGTCCTCCAAAGGGAAGAAAACAGTACACAAATCACAATTCCATTCTCCATATTTCAAATTTTCGGCCACGTGGACTTTTTCATGAGAAAAAAAATACAGCTATGTAATGTCCACCTTTGACAACTGGACAGATTTGTCCAGTTGCCAAAGATGGGCACTACGTAGTTGTATTGTTTTTGTTTTTGTTTCTCTCCTCTCTTGAAAAAGGCCACGTGGCCGAAATTTTGAAATATGAAGAGTGGAATTGTGATCGTGCAAAGTAATACAGCTTGCAAGGAATGTTGACACCCAGTTTCTTTTGTCTTGTGTATCTAAATCGAATAACATTCTAAAAGCCTTCTGTGGTAGCCTGTTGTCATCCTTTGTCGCTAATTTCAGCCTGTGTTGAATGCAACATATTGCAGTTTAGATAAATCGGATTCTATCAGTTTTTCCATATACAAAGTCATTAGGTGTCCACGTTTCAACTCCTGAAAACTTCTCTGAGAAAATTCAGTGTACTTTATTGCATAGACGTTCTACATCATACAACCTCCAAAGTACCGGGCTATTGGCTGAACTTGAGAATCAAACAGTATGAAAAACAGATTCAAACTATTATCATTCAAAACACGAAATTTCCGCAAGATACACAACGCTGCATTTTTCGCTTTACTTGTTAGGTCATTACATGCTGAAGGTAAACTGACTTTGGTAGAAGACCTAAGCAATAACATGCTTTCACAGCAGGCATTTCTGTATCATTAGATGTCCATCTATCTCTTGCCCACCTTTTCTAACGACAGTAAAGTCGCTTTTGTTCACGTTTACCCTCATTTCAAGATTGGATGCAGCTCTTTGCAGACTGTTCAGCTGTGTCTGTAGCCCTGTCACTGTTTCTGCTAATAACAGTATGTTATCTGCATGTAGTAAAATGAGTAACTCAAGATAATCGATTGTCAATAAGGTTCCATGCTTATCATTTTCAATAACTCCCAAAAGGAAGTTCATGCATAAAAAGGGAAAAACAGAACTGGGCTACATACATCGCCCTAATTTACACCATAAGTGCATTTGATATAGTCTAATTTACACCATAAGTACATTTGATATAGTCTGTTAATTCAAATCCATATCAAACCCTAATTTGAACGTTGTTGTACAGGTTTCGGATGCAATGATACTATCTGTATTTTATTCCATTCTTTACGAGAATACACCATACAATTACACCATAGAATTTTTCAATTTCAAGAATCAAAGAGAGAGAGAGAGAGAGAGAGAGAGAGAGAGAGAGAGAGAGAGAGAGAGATTATGTGTCTGTGTACGAAGAAGAAAAGAAAAACAAGTGCATAGTTTACTGGCATACACACATCAGAAGATTGCGTGGCACAGGTGATCAGGTTTCAGCATGCATTCAATTAAGCTGATACCAATATCGCGACACTTTGCCACCTGACAATGACAGTATGTCAGGATGTTACTGTGTCTCTGAATAGAGGAACAATAAAACACACCCAGCGAGCATCCAGTACAGGCAGTCAGTTAACATCAGTTCCGTGTTTGTTTGTTTGTTTTTCGAGTCTGTAATGGAAAATCTATTTTTGGAATAATGTCAGCCATTCATGACGTTGTTGATTACATAATTTACAGCCATCATCAAGGAAATATAAGTTCGTCCTACACGACGTGGCATAGCGTGTACATTCTGTCTTCTCTGTCAGTGTTTGCACAACGATCTATCTGATCAATTTGGCTTGTGATTCGTTTGTCTACGTTTCTGGCGGTGCGCTATCACTAACATTTAAAATTAAAAATTTGTGTAGATCTCTCTGACTGGAGTTCATGGCTGCTTCATCGTTATCTAGTCATGCCCGTGTGCAGTTTGTGTCAATGCCTTGCTCCAAAATAAACCGCCGGTCTGTATTCAACGGCAACTGTGGCATAAATTTGAGCTCAACATCTGAGATTGGATGAGTTTGCCTTCTTTTGTTTCTTCCACAAATCGGCTGAAAGAGTTGTAAATTTTGGTGCTGATAATGAACTTCAGTCGAGTCACATGTGACTAAATCTTCCCTGATTTTCCCGAGCGTGTTCTAATCCTATCGTTGATAGGGATTGGCTGATCACTTTGACCCTTTTTTTTTCTATGACGTGCTGAGTGATTACATACAGATATACTGTGCACAAAAAGAAACGCATTTTTTTTTCGCTGAAAATATTAAGGAAAATTTTGACAGAAACATGCCCCGTATAACAGGGAACTCTGTCCAGTGTGAATAGTCAGACATAATCAATAGACATAACAGTAGATTGATGTCTTATTTCTTCTGTGGTTGTAATATTTTGAATGCTTAATGACGCATGAAATGACTGAAATAAAAGTATGCGTTTCTTTTTGTGCACAGTATAGATCTGTTGAGCCTATGTGTCCTTATCGGACTGTGATAGGTGTATCCAGAATGCAATAATTTGGGTTATCAATTCAAAAGTAAATGAGAATCTCCCCAGAATGCCACAAACTTAAAACGTCACAGTTGGATTCGGTGAGTGTCGCTCGACGAGTGCAGACGTGTTTTGCTTCGCTCTCTACCGTCCGAATCTAAGCTGTGAACTCAGTCGCACGCTTTTTCCTTTTCGCGTCAAGCGGTACAGCGTCTTTTTTTTTCTGACGTTCCAGTTTTATCGCCGGAATGCAAAATTTTTCGACTACAGTCCCCGTCTTTTTGAAATCGAAAAACATACCGGACCATGACAAAAATCGGCCGTCTGTCTTAGAAGTATGCTTGGCGGCGGAAAGGGTTGCTGGCCAGGGCTCCATTATCGGAGCACAGAATATCGGCAGCTTATGGCGTATCTACCCCGCCACCAAGGAGGCACGGATGGCAATCCTTGTCCAGGGTCTAAGGATGAGAGACACAACTCTGCAGGTATCTAGTACCAACCCCTACATTCTACACGGCGATACAGGTGAGGAAAAGCCAACTACAAAATTGTGGATCGATAACATTCCCATCTCAGTCGCCGACTCAGAAATTGAGCATTCCCTTGTCAAGCTAGGGTGTGAACTGAGATCTGATATAAAGATGGAGAGAGCTCGGGATGCAGATAACAGGTTGACCCGGTTTGTAACGGGTCGCAGATTCGTGTTTATAACAGTTCCCCCCACTCCTCTCGACAAATTCGTTAAAATCAATATTTTTTCAGCCAAGCTGTTCCACAGAGAGCAAAAACAGCAGAAAAAGGTAATTTGTTCACGCTGTCTTAAACCAGACCATCATGTCTCGCAATGCTCAGGTGAGATTGTGTGCAGACAGTGCGGGCAAACGGGACATAAAAGAGGAGACGCTGAATGCGAACTGACGGACAAACTTACAGCGGACAGACAAATAACGGATGAACACACTGACAGACAAACGATCGACAAACAAACAGGTGGTAAAAAGGCTGGTGTCGAAAGCAATCCTAGCACCAGTGAAACAGAACAGACCACTAATAAGTCTGTCAACAGGAATGACAGAGGGCGCCCCCTCTCCCGTCAAACCACCCTCCTAACCTCCATAGACCGCTCTCCCCGCAACAGGTCCGCAACTCCCAACAAGCGGCGCCTGTCCAGACAGCGACACAGCCCGGGAGAGGGAGCAGAGAAATACCGGCGCTGTGACCGTGGATCGGGTGGTTCATTGACGACGGATGTTGTGGACTCTGAGTCAGAGTCCGCGTCAGCTGATCGGGGGACATAGCTCAGGTTTGCCATTCATGTCTACCAACGGATAATGACCCGGAAATGTATTATGGACCATGAGTTTGAACAGTGTTTACCTGATTGAAATTGTTGATAGTTAATCAAATAAACTAAGGTTTTCATTCCATGGATAAAATTAATATTGTTTCACTAAATGTAAGAGGTTTAAAAAACAGGTTTAAAAGGAAATCTTTGTTTGCATATTTTAAAGAAAAACGTTTTGATGTTATTTGCTTACAAGAATGTCACATAACAGACAGAGATGTAAAGGAATGGGAAAAACAATGGGGTGGAGCAATTTTTTTCAATGAGGGTACGAACAAAAGCAGAGGAGAAGTTACTTTGATTTCAAAACACTTTAATGGAAAAGTTAACTTGGAGCTTGCACAAGACAGAATCCTAGTCATTTCAGTGGTAAATGAATACTATAACATAATGGTTGCCAATGTTTATGCACCCAACCAGACGAAGGAAAAAATAATATATTATCGAAAGTTAATTGAAATTTTTAATTCTATAGAGCAAGAAGATTTAATTATTCTTGGCGATTTTAACTGTACACTGAACAGTGATCTCGACATAGTGTCGGGTCAACCGCACGACAGATCGGAAACTGCCAGTTTTCAACAGGTCATTGATACATTAGATTTAACAGATGCCTGGAGACTTTATCATCCGAAAGAAAAAGATGCCTCATGGATTCGTCTGAACCCGTATATTGCGCGAAGATTAGATTATTGTTTTGTTTCTGATAACATTTTGCGTTTCTGTACTATGTGTGAACATTTTTTTGTTCCAAATTCCGATCATAAGGCTGTTGTCCTTGAACTGAACGAGAATGATTTTACTCGAGGACCAGGATACTGGAGATTCAATAATAGTTTTCTTAAAAATGTTTTGTTTGTACAAAAAATGAATACCGTGTTAGATACATTTCTTTCAGACAACGAAATTCTGAATGATTTAGAGAAATGGGAAATGTGTAAGGTTGAAATAAGAAATGTTTGTATAGATTTTGGGAAAGATCTGGCGTGTAAAAAAAGAAACGAGTCATTAATATTGCAGTCACAATTACAAAATCTAGAAAAAGAGCTTGCCAAGGATCCAGAAAACGAAAATATTAATAAAAGATTTTTGAAAGTAAAACAAAATCTAGAGATTTTGCAGGCTTACAAAACTAGAGGTGCTCAGGTAAGATGTAGGCTTAAATGGATAGAAGAAGGAGAAAAGAATACAAAATATTTTTGTGGTTTAGAAAAGGCACGAAGTAGAAATAGGATTATTACAAGACTGTGTAAAGAAACAGGTAACATTACTACAGATCAAAGAGAAATAATGCAAGAACAAACGGCATTCTACAGACGATTGTATACTCAGAATACTGAAGCAGCAAATGTAGAAGAAGCTGCTGACATTTTTATTGAAAATGTAGAATTAAGACAGTTAGAAGAAAATGATGCAGTAATATGTGAAGGTATAGTGACATTAGAAGAGACAACATCTGCTCTAAAGAAGATGAAAAATGGCTCTGCTCCAGGAAGCGATGGCTTAACAACCGAGTTTTATAAGTTTTTTTGGTCAAAATTAGGTAATGTTGTCACTAACTCTTTTATTGAATCCTTTAACAGAGGAAGACTCTCATTTACACAACGGCAAGGCATTATAACCCTTTTTCATAAAGGTAAAGACTTGGATAGGGATAAACTTAATAACTGGAGACCCATTACTCTTACTAATTCTGATTATAAAATTTTGGCAAAGGTACTCTCAGAAAGACTGGGTAAAGTCATCCATAACTTAGTCAACGAAGATCAAGTTGGCTACATAAAAGGAAGAAATATATCAACAGTGCTTAGAACCATTGATGATGTCATCAACTATTTAAATAAAACTGGAAAGGCGGGGTACTTATTAGCTATAGATTATGAAAAAGCCTTTGATTCCATATCAAAAAAATATCTTCTACATGTATTCAAAGTATTAGGATTTGGGACCGATTTCCAAAGATGGGTACAAGTTTTGACAAATGGTAACCAAAGCTGCATCAACCATGGAGGCTGGTTGTCTGAGCCATTTGATGTAACTTGTGGTATAAGGCAGGGCTGTCCCTTTTCCCCATTAGCGTTCGTTTTAGCTGTAGAGCTCTTGGCTGCAAAGATCAGAAAAAGTCAAATAACAGGTATCCAAGTGCCAACAAGGAACCATACAAACAAACAGTACATAAAGATAAAACAACTCGCTGATGATACCACCTTATTCTTAGAAAGCAAAAATGATATGATTGAATCCTTAAATATTCTGAAAGCATTTGAGGCATTCTCTGGTCTTAAGTTAAATATGAATAAGACTAAAGCTATAAGAATGGGTAGGAGAATAAATGAAAACAATCTGCCTTTTTCTATAGTAGAAAGAATAAAAATACTGGGAATTTATTTCGAAAAAGATAAAATGGCTAAGAACATCGAAGAGAACTGGAAGGGCAGAGTTCAAACCATAGAAAAATCAATAAAGAACTGGAGTAAACGAGACATCAGCATTCGTGGCAAAATTACTGTAATTAAATCTTTTTTGATTAGTCAGTTAGTTTTTGTAATGCAGTCAATTGGTATTCCCTTTGAAGTCCTGCAGAGAATAAATACGATGTTATATAAATTTGTTTGGCAAAAGAAATACAGTAATCGGAAAGCATTTGAAAAAGTTAAAAGGAAAGTAATGGAATCAGATTATAATTTAGGAGGTTTAAAAATGGTAAACATTATGGATCTTCAAAACAGTATGTATTTGCAGTGGGCAGGGAAATTGTTCTCTGCAACAGATGAAAATTGGAGTAAGATTCCGAGGTGGCACTTAAACAAAATAATAAATAATGATAGCATATTTAAGCTTAACTGTAATGCAAAACAGCTACAGCAAATTGAACTAATAGATAATGAATTTTGGAGCAATGTAGTCACCATTTATCTGAATAATAAGAGGAAAACCAAATTAGAAGAAGTAAACCCAAGTAACTTTTTAGATCAAATGTTATTCTATAATAATTTGATAAAATATAAAGGCAATATATTATATTTTCAAGAATGGAATGAAAGGGGGATACAGTTAGTTAGAGACATTGTGCACATTGATGAAAATAGATTATTTAATCTTACAGAAGTAGAGACAGTTTTAGGATATCGTAATGCAAATACTATTTTTGAATACAATGCACTGCGAAACGCCCTCCCATTATCTTGGCTGGAATGGATATATGACAACAATATTCCTCTTGACAATGTTTACTCTGCTGACTGCGAAGCCCATCAATTTAATACAAAACCAAAAGAGATAAAGAAGTTACTGGAGCAAAGGAATCCAACTTACATAACTGCAAATGGCAAAGACTTTTGGCGTAGAAAACTTAACTTTGAAATAGACGATCTCGTATGGCTAATACCTAGAACTTCTACAAAAGAGGTTAGGTTGAATGAACTACAATGGAAAATAAACCATAATATTTACCCTACTAATATTCTTTTGCAAAAAATGAAAGTATCGGAAACAAATAAGTGTGATAACTGTACAGATGAAATCGACTTTATCGAACATTTCTTTTTCTACTGTCCTCCTGTCAACAAATTTTGGAATTATGTAGAAATATTGATCTCATCGAGAATCGGTAAATCCTTAAAACTGTCCTTAACTGACGTACTCTTTGGTGTCAGCAGAGATGATATAAGTAAACAGAACACAAAATCGATTAACCATATTATATTAGTAGGGAAAATGTCCATTAGCATAGCACGTAAAACTGAAAAATTGATAGCATTACAAATGATCTTCGATCAACACATAGAACTGAGAAAACGTTACATCAATTTACTTATTGCGTAATTAATAAATAACAGTGTTTAGAAGCACGCTTTTGTGTAACATCGGATACTGGAGTAGCATCTCTTCCAGGAAAAAAAGAAGACGAAGTATAACAAAAACCACTAGGTAGCCATCAGTTTATGCTGTGGTATTGGTTTAATGTTTATCCGTTTGTTTCGCCTATTTTTCCTGACTGTGTATGCATAAATTTGTTCCAAAGTACACAGGTCATTGCTTATATATCTGTTCATTCCTAGAGCTGTATCTATGTATGGCTTGCCACCACTGTACATATGCATACACACTGCACAAGCCCACTCACGCATGCACAAACACGCTTTCCCACGCACACGCGCGCGCACACACACACACACACACACACACACACACACACACACACACACACTAACAAAATGCATGAACATACTGACACACACCTCCCACCCCCACCCCACCCCCCACCCCACCTCCCACACACATACACTTATTATCTCGCTTCTTGGCTTTCCTCATGTCTCCCTTTTAGACCCCCTTTTCGCTATAAGGGTAGCATCTTTGGGGAATAGACCAATTTACGAGATTATATGTGACCCTCGTCTAAGTCTCCTGTATACTTTTGTCATCTTTCCCAGGATCGTCCTTGCATTCTTTTTCGCCCTTCTTCAAGGATGATTACCGGGAATATTAAGTTCAGGAGCGACAGTGATCGGTATTATTATGATCATAACTACTTTTCTCAGTCGCCATACCTCTCTTCGTTTGATGTGAATTTTAAAACTTCTATAAGCCGATCCTCTTTTTTTTTTTTTTTTTTTTTTTTTTTTTTTTTTTTTTTTTGTATGTCTTTCTGTCAGTCTGTCTTTGAGAAAAACTGAAGGAAAAAGTTAATTAAGCCTTCTGCTTCATTTAAGTGGTTTGCGTTGTATAAGCAGCATATCACAAGCGTGAGAGTGCCAGTACACCACACATTAGAACATTAACAAACCCAGACACTTTGTATCAACTGCTAAAACACTAAAATCAGCAAAAATGTGTCCATTTGTAAGAAAACAAACAGACTATGCATGGTGTGTAAGAGACTGGTTGGAGACAAAAAAAGGAGGAAAAAAAGAAGAGAAGGAAAAAACAAAAGTAGTTGAAATTTTTATTTATTTATTTTTTTTTCTTTCGCTTTTTTTTTTTTTTTTTTTTTTTTTTTGGCAGATGAAGAGGACAGTGTTGAGCACCAAAAAATGAAGAGGTGGATTTCGGCCTTAGGGGGAAAAAAAAAAAAAAAAAAAAAAAAAAAATCGTCACCGCCTTAGGTGCTCCATTGATCCGATAACTGATGCCACATTAAAAAAAAAAAAAAAAAAAAAAAAAAAAAAAAAAAAACACGTCACAGTTTTATACACTTTTTCCATTTCCGGGCAGAATTTCACGAGTGCTGTTGTTTCATGTCGGAATTTGTGTGCAAGGCATGTTTTGAACAAATGCTGAGTCTTCTTTTCTCCGTACATTTTATCACTGTATTAGTAAGAGGATGGGAACTGCACCCCCGACTGGTTTGGCAAACATTTTTCTTTTATTTCTGTGAATAAGCTTGATTCAGCTTTCTCGGCAAACATTTCCACTAGACGCGCAAAATCAAATAAAGAAATGAACTAGAAAAAAAAGGCTTTGTGGTCCATTTTATGAAGCACGCTACACATATTCCTATGATTCCTAATTTTTACAGGTTTTTCAAAATTTGGACAATAAAAATTGTCGTTACCATTTCAACTAATTCTAGCTTTCCCGTCATCTTCATTGTTTTTTTGTTTTTTTTCTCTCGCACACTGTCATCACCATTGTCTGTTTAACAGGTCGTCACACTGTCACCACCATTGTCTGTTTGATAGGTCGTCACACTGTCATCACCCCTGTCTGTTTGATAGGTCGTCACACTGTCACCACCATTGTCTGTTTGATAGGTCGTCACACTGTCATCACCCCTGTCTGTTTGATAGGTCGTCACACTGTCACCACCATTGTCTGTTGGATAGGTCGTCACACTGTCATTATCATTGTCTGTGTGATAGGTCGTCACACTGTCATTAGAATTGTCTGTTTGATAGGTCGTCACACTGTCATCACCACTGTCTGTTTGATAGGTCGTCACACTGTCATTATCATTGTCTGTTTGATAGGTCGTCACACTGTCACCACCATTGTCTGTGTGATAGGTCGTCACACTCTCATTATCATTGTCTGTGTGATAGGTCGTCACACTGTCATTATCATTGTCTGTTTGATAGGTCGTCACACTGTCATTAGAATTGTCTGTTTGATAGGTCGTCACACTGTCATTAGAATTGTCTGTTTGATAGGTCGTCACACTGTCATCACCACTGTCTGTTTGATAGGTCGTCACACTGTCATCACCATTGTCTGTTTAATAGGTCGTCACACTGTCATCACCATTGTCTGTTTAATAGGTCGTCACACTGTTATCACCACTGTCTGTTTAATAGGTCGTCACACTGTCATCACCACTGTCTGTTTAATAGGTCGTCACACTGTCATCACCACTGTCTGTTTAATAGGTCGTCACACTGTCATCACCATTGTCTGTTTAATAGGTCGTCACACTGTCATCACCATTGTCTGTTTAATAGGTCGTCACACTGTCATCACCATTGTCTGTTTAATAGGTCGTCACACTGTCATCACCATTGTCTGTTTAATAGGTCGTCACACTGTCATCACCACTGTCTGTTTAATAGGTCGTCACACTGACATCACCATTGTCTGTTTAATAGGTCGTCACACTGTCACTACCATTGTCTCTTTAATAAGTCGTAACACTATCACTATCATTGTCTGTTTGATAGTTCGTCACACTGTCATCACCACTGTCTGTTTAATAGGTAGTCACACTGTCATCACCATTGTCTGTTTAATAGGTCGTCACACTGTCATCACCACTGTCTGTTTAATAGGTCGTCACACTGTCATTATCATTGTCTGTTTAATAGGTCGTCACACTGTCATCACCATTGTCTGTTTAATAGGTCGTCACACTGTCATTATCATTGTCTGTTTAATAGGTCGTCACACTGTCACTACCATTGTCTGTTGAATAGGTCGTCACACTGTCATTATCATTGTCTGTTTAATAGATCGTCACACTGTCATTATCATTGTCTGTTTAATAGGTCGTCACACTGTCATTATCATTGTTTGTTGAATAGGTCGTCACACTGTCATTATCATTGTCTGTTTAACAGGTCGTCACACTGTCACTACCATTGTCTGTTGAATAGGTCGTCACACTGTCATTATCATTGTCTGTTGAATAGGTCGTCACACTGTCATCACCATTGTCTGTTGAATAGGTCGTCACACTGTCATTATCATTGTCTGTTGAATAGGTCGTCACACTGTCATTATCATTGTCTGTTTAACAGGTCGTCACACTGTTATTATCATTGTCTGTTGAATTGGTCGTCACACTGTCATTATCATTGTCTGTTTAATAGGTCGTCACACTGTCATTATCATTGTCTGTTTAATAGGTCGTCACACTGTCACTACCATTGTCTGTTTGATAGATCGTCACACTGTCATCATCTTAGTCTGTATGATAGGTCGTCACACTGTCATTATCATTGTCAGTTTGATAGGTCGTCACACTGTCATTATCATTGTCTGTTTGATAGGTCGTCACACTGTCATTATCATTGTCTGTGTGATAGGTCGTCACACTGTTATTATCATTGTCTGTTTGATAGGTCGTCACACTGTCACCACCACTGTCTGTTTAATAGGTCGTCACACTGTCATTATCATTGCCTGTTTAATAGGTCGTCACACTGTCACTACCATTGTCTGTTTGATAGGTCGTCACAATGTCACCACCACTGTCTGTTTGATAGGTCGTCACACTGTCATCACCATTGTCTGTTTGATAGGTCGTCACACTGTCATCACCACTGTCTGTTTAATAGGTCGTCACACTGTCATCACCACTGTCTGTTTGATAGGTCGTCACACTGTCATTATCATTGTCTGTTTGACAGGTCATCACACTGTCTGTTTGATAGATCGTCACACTGTCACCACCATTGTCTGTGTGATAGGTCGTCACACCGTCACCACCATTGTCTGTTTGATAGATCGTCACACTGTCATTATCATTGTCTGTGTGACAGGCCGTCACACTGTCACCACCATTGTCTGTTTGATAGATCGTCACACAGTCATCATCATTGTCTGTGTGATAGGTCGTCACACTGTCATCATCATTGTCTGTTTAATAGGTCGTCACACTGTCATTATCATTGTCTGTTTGATAGGTCGTCACACTGTCACTACCATTGTCTGTTTGATAGGTCGTCACACTCTCATTATCATTGTCTGTGTGATAGGTCGTCACACTGTCACCACCATTGTCTGTTTGATAGGTCGTCACACTGTCACCATCATTGTCTGTTTGATAGGTCGTCACACTGTCATTAGAATTGTCTGTTTGATAGGTCGTCACACTGTCACCATCATTGTCTGTTTGATAGGTCGTCACACTGTCATTATCATTGTCTGTTTGATAGGTCGTCACACTCGTTATCATTGTCTTTTTAATAGGTCGTCACACCCTCACCACCATTGTCCGTTTGATAGGTCGTCACACTGTAACCACCATTGTCTGTTTGATAGGTCGTCACACTGTCATTATCATTGTCTGTTTGATCGATCGTCACACTGTCACCACCATTGTCCGTTTGATAGGTCGTCACACTGTCACCACCATTGTCTGTTTGATAGGTCGTCACACTGTCATTATCATTGTCTGTTTGATAGGTCGTCACACTCTCATTACCATTGTCTGTGTGATAGGTCGTCACACTGTCACCATCATTGTCTGTTTGATAGGTTGTCACACTGTCATTAGAATTGTCTGTTTGATAGGTCGTCACACTGTCACCATCATTGTCTGTTTGATAGGTCGTCACACTGTCATTAGAATTGTCTGTTTGATAGGTCGTCACACTGTCGTTATCATTGTCTGTTTAATAGGTCGTCACACCGTCACCACCATTGTCCGTTTGATAGGTCGTCACACTGTAACCACCATTGTCTGTTTGATAGGTCGTCACACTGTCATTATCATTGTCTATTTGATCGATCGTCACACTGTCACCACCATTGTCCGTTTGATAGGTCGTCACACTGTCACCACCATTGTCTGTTTGATTGGTCGGCACACTGTCATTATCATTGTCTGTTTGATAGGTCGTCACACTCTCATTACCATTGTCTGTGTGATAGGTCGTCACACTGTCATTATCATTGTCTGTTTGATAGGTCGTCACACTGTCATTATAATTGTCTGTTTGATAGGTCGTCACATTGTCACCACCATTGTCTGTTTGATAGGTCGTCACACTCTCATTATCATTGTCTGTGTGATAGGTCGTCACACTGTCATTATCATTGTCTGTTTGATAGGTCGTCACACTGTCATCACCATTGTCTGTTTGATAGGTCGTCACACTGTCACCACCACTGTCTGTTTGATAGGTCGTCACACTGTCACCACCACTGTCTGTTTGATAGGTCGTCACACTGTCACGGCATGGTCTGTTTCATCTGTCGTCACACTGTCATGGCGCCGTGTGTTTGATTTGCTGTGACATTGTTACCACCACCATCTGTTTTATTCATATTGCTATTGTCACTTTCTGTTTCGTTCATCGTCACGCTGTCACCATCACTTTCTGTCTCATTCGACGTCACACTGTCACCATCACTTTCTGTTTTATTGGACGTCACACTGTCACCATCACTTTCCGTTTTGTTCATCGTCACACTGTCGCCATTACTTTCCGTTTTATTCATCGTCACACTGTCACCATCACTTTGTTTCATTCAACATCACACTGTCACCATCACTTTCTGTTTCATTCATCGTCACACTGTCACCATCACGGTCCGTTTTGTTCATCGTAACACTGTCACCATCGCTTTCTGTTTCATTCATCCTAACAATGTCACCATTGCTTTCTGTCTCATTTATCGTCACACTGTCACCATCACTTTCTGTTTCATTCGTCGTCACACTGTCACCATCACCTTCTGTTTCATTCGTCGTCACACTGTCACCATCACTTTCTGTTTCATTCATCGTCACACTGTCACCATCACTTTCTGTTTCATTCATCGTCACACTATCACCATCACTTTCTGTTTCATTCATCGTCACACTGTCACCATCACTTTCTGTTTCATTCATCGTCACACTGTCACCATCACTTTCTGTTTCATTCGGCGTCACACTGTCACCATCACCTTCTGTTTCATACGACATCACACTGTCACCATTACGTTGTGTTCCATTCATCGTCACACCCTCACCAGCATTTGATGTTTCAGTTGCCGTCCCACTTTCACCACCCCAGAGAACTATAAAATACCAATTCAAACTCACAGCCGGTAGGCCCCAGTTTTGATATGGTATCAACTAGTTTTAACCAGTTTTTAAGCCCCTTTTTACAAACATACATACTGTGTAGGATTACAGTCGATAAGAGAAACTGCCCGGGGAATTTTTTTTTTGGTTTCTCTTATCCGATGTTTATGTTATCCGACGTCGAATAAGAGAAAGTTTTTGAAAAATGGTTTCTCTTATCCGAGTTTTCGTTTGATTTACCGAGACCACAGAACAAATTACGTCAATGCATGAAAAATGGTTTCGCTTATCCGAGATTTTGTTTGATTGACCAAGACCCCAGAACAAATTACTTCAATAAAAATGCACACTACAAAAAAAGGGAGTTGTTACCTCCCTTTATTATGGTTAAGCTGAGTTTGTCTTTCTTATATTGACAGTCTTTGATACTCCTTTTGAAATGACATAGATTTTTCGCTGGTGCTGTGTGTCTTTGTGTGAAGCCTTTGTCCTCTGTGAATGGTCCCTGATGTGGTAATTTCTGCCATTGTGCACATGTGTGTGTGTGTGTGTGTGTGTGTGTGTGTGTGTGTGTGTGTGTGTGTGTGTGTGTGTATGTGTGTGTGTGTGTGTGTGTGAGAGAGAGAGAGAGAGAGAGAGAGAGAGAGAGAGAGAGAGAGAGAGAGAGAGAGAGAGCTGCTCTTGAACGTTAAACATACACAGGCGCTGCCTGTCATAGTATGTGTCCATTTCTGCGAAAATCAGTCTCATGCCCCCAAAATTCAATTTTTAGATTTTGGCTTCATAAAGTGTGGAATCACTTAAAGACCGTATGAAAGTCAAAGTAAGAAGAAAATAGAATTGTGGGGGCATAAGCCTGATTTTCGCAGAAATGGACACACATATGGATCATACTTCACTAAGACCATTGATTCTTTATCAAGGACAGTGTGATACAAATTACAGGACTAGTCTCCTAATGTGGAACACTTTGAAGGGAAAAAAATACAGTTAAAAGTCATTTAACCCCTTTAATTTTGATTGTCAAGGTTTTTTTTTTTTGTTTGTTTGTTTCTCTTTGAGGAAAAAAATTATTTGCCATTGATCATTGGTTTTTGTATTAAATCATTAATTTTATAGCTTGCTGAACAAAACGCGGTCAACATTAGAGGGCTCTCACGCACTAGAACGTACGCTCACACTTTTTAGATTCTACAGTCGTAAAATAGTTCAAAGTCACAAATTTAATAAAATCATCAACAACAACAACAAAATTATGGAAATGAGAAGAAAAAAAGACGACAAAGAAACAAAGATAAAACCAAAATTAATTATATTCTTCGTCATTGTAGGTATAGGAGCAGCCAGCCTTCTCTCTCTCTCTCTCTCTCTCTCTCTCTCTCTCTCTCTCTCTCTCTCTCTCTCTCTCTCTCATTCCGACTTTCATTACGACAAAAACTTTTGAAAAAAGACCGTTCTCTGCTGTCAATGACTGACCAAGTTAATGAAACTGAAAAAAAAACAAACTCAAATAACATCTGTCACCCGCTCAAAGTGACTACAAAGATTTGACAAATAAATGTTCTCTTTGCTGGTAGTTGAACCAAGTTAATGAAACAGAAACACCTCAAATAACATCTGTCACCCGCTCAAAGTGACCACAAAGGTTGGACAAATAAATTTTCTCTTTGTTGGGAGTTCCCAAAGACGGGAAAAAGCGGATGGTGGGGCAACCAACCCCTGGATGTTTTATCTACCACAGTGTACACCACAATTGTCGTTTGGAGAAGGGCTGCTGCGGCGTATATCTCGACATCAGTCGCCCATGATCTCAGTTCAGTGGTTTCGTTAGTGTTGAGATAATCGCCAAGGTCCAAGTTAGCATAGTTAGAGAACGCCTTTGCATTTTTACACATGAAATCCACGATTTTGGCTCGAATTTCAGGGTGGTAGTTTTCTGTGCCACAGATCTCAAAACTAATTGCTCTATAAAAACAATTGCCGTCCCCAATGATTCTATTGGTTGAGAGCGGTTTGGAGAGCTCGGGCTTTGAGCGTGGAAATGGCAAAAACTGGGGTACGGGAAGACGAAGACAATGTGATCATCTGAGACGCCATCTTTCATTTGTTGGTGTAAATACCTGTGGCTCAGGAGAATCAAAACCTGTAATGTTTGCATCGTCGCTATCAACACTATGTCTTCCTGTGTCACTCTGCATCCCTATGTTACCCTGCATGCCTATGTCACTCTGCATGCCTATGTCACTCTGCATGACTGTGTCACTCTGCATGCCTATGTCACTCTGCATGACTGTGTCACTCTGCATGCCTATGTCACTCTGCACGCCTATGTCATTCTGCATGACTATGTCACTCTGCATGTCACTCTGTTTTCCTGTGTCACTCTGCATGCCTATGTCACTCTGTCTTCCTGTGTCACTCTGCATGCCTATGTCACTCTGTTTCCCTGTGTCACTCTGCATGCCTATGTCACTCTGTCTTCCTGTGTCACTATCCTCCCTGTCTTTTCTGCCATTTTTCTCTTCTTTTTTTTTTTTTATTGCTCCTCTTTATTGAAGAAATGGGGGATTGTGGTTCGAGTCTTTGCACTAGCTAAGTGTGTGTGAAGGGCTTCTGTGAACACGGAAAGTGGATGAACGAGAGAGTCACTGGAAGCGCCAACCTGCAGACAGTAGGTGTTTAATGTTTGCACGCAAGCTAAGACTTCTCTGCTGGTGATCACCTTTGCAGGTTCGCCACAGTCATCATTGTCATCAGACTCTGCCTCATAGGTGACTGTTGCTGTTGATGATGATGTTGATGGGGCGGTGAGTGAGATGTCATCACTTGATGTCTGAAAATCGGCATCCACGTTGAAATAGTCTTCATCCAGAATGTTCAACTCTTTGAACAGCCTGGAGAGAAGGGGTTCTGGAGCAGCAATGTCAGCACTTGTAGTTTTACAGTCGCTGCCAGTCAATGCAGTAGGCACAAAGCCTGCCCTTTTGAAGCCGTTTGAGATGGTGGCTGGACTAACTTGATCCCATGCTCGCTTTAGCATCATCAAAGAGTCAAGGATGCTGATTTTAAACTCATCCCTTGCCATTGCTGCATCTATGTGCGCGATCAGTTTCAAAAGGTTTGCTTTTCTGTAGTGTACTTTGATGTTTTGTACGATTCCTTGATCGAGAGGTTGCAACTTCGACGTTGCATTGGGTGGTAGAAACAAGAGCTCTGTAGCCTTCAACTGAAGTGACTTCTCATGTGCCGAACAGTTATCCACAACCAGCAACACCTTGCGCTTTTGACAATGCATGGTTTTATCAAAGGCTGTCAGCCAGTCTCTGAAGAGTGCTGCATTCATCCATGCTTTAGTGTTGGCTGCATACTGAGTAGGCAGGGATTTGACGCCTGCGAAACAGCGAGGTTTTTGGAATCGTCCAATTGTCAAGAAAGGCATCTTTTCTGCGCCATCTATATTTTTGCAAACGAGAAAGGGCAATCGTTCTTTTGACTTTTTACCGCCAAAACATTTTTCTCCTTTAAAAGCAAGGGTTTTGCCAGGCAACAGACGCCAAAATAGACCGCTTTCGTCGGCATTAAACACGTCTTGTGGCCTGTAACGGGTAAGTGTGGGTTTTAGAACTTGCTCCACCCATGCGTCTGTTTAGTTCATCAACCGACTCACGCTCACCAGACATTTTCTTAAAGACAATACCATGCCTGTTTTTGAATCTATGTAGCCAAACATCGCAGCAGCACCAGTCTTGTATGCCTTTTTTTTTTTTTTTTTTTTTTTTTTTTAAATTCTTCCGCTTTTTGATTGAGCAGTGGCCCACTGATGGGAACGTTATCCGACCTTGCACAGCTAAACCATTTAAGGAGAGCTTGGTCAACCTCCAGGTTCTTGGCTTGGCGAACTCGTTTCTTTGTCACATCAGTTACATTTTCAAAGTACATTGTTTTTATTTTTTCACTATTTTTCATAATGCTTGTCAAGGTGCACTTTGCAATCAGGTGGGCTTCTGCGATTACCTTCCTTTTTTGTTGGGGTTTTTCTCCACCTCATGAATTATGTCCATATTCTCTTTCAGAGACAGCGCTTTTGGTTTTCGCTTCTCCATTTTGAAAGTGACGTAGCCCGACCTGGCTGACGATTGGGAGTCACGGCCCTTTATGACCTTTGAACTCTCTATTTTTCATGACGAATGGAAATTCCGGAATTTGGCTTGGTTGCGTAGAAGCTAGAAAGTGACGCAATCAATAAAATATGACATCACATGGAACGTTCTTGAAAACATAGGCGCATGACGCGAAGACAGACAAGTCGAGAGGCCTTACGCTATACCGTTGGACCCATGCAAAATCTGTTTTAGAAGGGAAAAAATGTTCCTGTGACAAGTCAGAGCTATTAGGTAGGTTGTAATATTATTATTATTACAGTCAAACTCTGATAAGCGAAACCACCAGGGGAATTTTTTTTCGATTATTAGATGTTTTTGTTTGATTTACCGAGACCAATGGAAAATTCTGGAATATGACATCGTATGTTCCGTATGTTTAGGTCATCTGACGTCGGAAAAGAGAAAGTTTTTTTTTAATGGTTTCCCTTATCCGAGTTTTCATTTGATTTACCGAGACCAACAGAAAATTCTGGAATCTGACGTCGTATGTTCCGATTCAAGTTTCGCTTATCCGAGTGTGAAAAAGACAAATTAGGTTTCCCTTAACCGAAGTTTTCCCTATCAGAGTTTTCCTTATCCAATGTAAAATTAGTCATACAAAGAACAGTTTCGGCCGGGAATAAAAAAATAGTTTCCCTTATCAGAAGTTTCCCTTAAGCGAGTTTATCTTTAACAGCATCGTTCCGTATCTGTTTTTAATACTAGTTTATAAAACTTTTGAGATTTCAGTTTTTGCTTAATCCTATGTTTTTCCTGATCGTTTTCAATAACATCATTTTCGCGCATACATTCATCAAATGCGTCTCTGACTTTCATGTGAAACAAAACTACAGTTTTTAATTGTTCTCTAAAGTCTTTTAAAATTGAGTTATATTTCTGACATAAAATCCACACACTTATCCGAGCATGTCTTCCGCTGAAAGCCAGTTTCGATCCGTATTATATCTTTATAAGTTTACAAAACTTTGCATAACAGACAGACAGACAAACACGAGGCAGCGGCGGGGCTACAGAGACCCAACATTAAGCTGACACCCAATCACTTAATGTGCTCTTCTATGCTAGGATCTCACGACTTGGCACAGCGAAGAGGCCCTCGTTCACACAGAACACAGCACACAGTCAATTAGTTGTCAATGCCAACAACCAAACAATGCCACATACCTTCTTCACATCCATGCCCTCATTATTGCCAAGAAACTTGCCAATACCGTGCTGAAATGGAAACCGATCAACGAACGCCTGCTGTATGTGAGAATGAACTCCAAGTGTGCCAAGCTATCAGTTATAGTGGCCTGTGCACCAATAGACAACACTGGCGAGGAGGACAAGGATCAGTTCTACAGTGCGCTCCAAGCAACATTGGATGACATACCAAGACACGATGTTCTTCTCCTGATGGGGGACTTCAATGCAAGAGTTGGTAGCAACAATGAGAACAAGGAAAGAGTCATGGGGAAACATGGAATAGGAGACATGACTGACAACGGCGAACGACTCATCGACCTCTGTGAAGAAAATGATCTTGTCATTGGCGGTACTCTTTTCGCTCACAAAAAAACCATCCACAAGCTAACATGGACATCCCCTGACGGAAAGACAAAGAACCAAATTGACCACATCATTATCAACGGAAAATGGAGGCGCTCCCTACAAGATGTACGTGTGATGCGACACGCAGATATTGGTAGTGACCATGAACTACTGGTAGCGAAACTGACCCTCAAACTGAGGAAGGCAAAAGTTGGGGACAGTCGGAACATGCGCTTTGATGTTGCCAAGCTAAAAGATCCAACAACAAAGACAGAATTCTGCGTCACCATGAAGAATCGCTTCAGCGTCCTCCAAGATGAAACAGCACTGACCATAGACAGTTTCAACAAGGCTATAACCGAAACAGCAAAAGAGACAATAGGTTATAGGAAAAGTGTGAAATCTGAGTGGATAACTGCCAACACATGGAAAGCCATTGAGGAGAGAAAACAGATCAAGAAGAAACTGCTAGATGCCAAGTCACCCAGACTAAAGGAAAGAATTGTAGCCCAGCACAGAGAGAAAGACAAAGAAGTGAAGTTGTCTGCAAGGAAAGACAAACGTCTCTATGCAGAGAGGCTTGCTGAAGAAGCTGAGACAGCAGCAGAGATGAAGGATATGAAGACAGTGTATAGAACCACCAAGAAGCTGCGGGGAGACAGAGGACAGAACCAAGACGTACCAGTTAAGGCAGAAGACAGAACACCTATCACAGAAGAACGTGCCAAGCTCGAGAGGTGGAGAGAGCACTTCCAGAGGATCCTAAACCGCCCTGATCCACCAACACCAGCTGACATTCCTATGGCAGAGGAGGACCTGGACGTCAACATGGGAGACATCACAGTAGATGAGGTCAAGGAAGCCATCCGCAAGCTAAAGAATGGCAAGGCTCCAGGAGAAGATGGTGTATGCCCCGAGATGTTGAAGGCAGAAGAACACGAGACACCTCTTATCCTCCAACGCATTCTGCAGGACATATGGAACCAGGAGACAATCCCAGTTGACTGGAGAACTGGTACCATCATCAAATTGCCGAAGATAGGAGACCTAGGAGAATGCAACAATTGGAGAGGCATCACCCTACTATCACTCACCAGCAAAGTCTTCAGCCGCATCTTACTGCAGCGCATAAAGACAGCGGTAGATGCCCCACTTCACCAAAAGCAGGCAGGCCTTAGAGAGGGGAGATCATGCATTGATCACATTTTCGTCTTACACCAGATCCTCGAGCAGTCCCATGAATGGAACAGCCCACTTTACGTGGTTTTCATCGATTTCGAGAAAGCCTTTGACAGTTTGCACCGTGCTTCTCTCTGGAAGATCCTGCGACACTACGGCATTCCCCAGAAAATGGTCAACATCATCCAGTCCCTGTATGAAGGCTTTGAGTGTCGCATCATGCACAACAACCAGCTGACGGAACCGTTCAAGGTGGACACCAGAGTGAAACAAGGCTGCATACTGTCACCGATCCTCTTCTCCCTGGCCATCGACTGGTTGATGCGAAACGTCACCCAGGGAAAGCAACAGGGAATCCGGTGGGCGTTGAGCTCAGTCTTGGAGGACATTGACTACGCGGACGACCTGGGACTGCTGTCACACAAGCATCAGAACGCCCAGCAGAAGACAGAAAGCCTCAGCGAGATAGCCAGCACCATTTGGCTGAAGTTCAACGAGAGGAAGACGCAGGTCATGAGAAAAAATGCCACAAACAACAACCCCATCACCGCTAACGGCAAACCACTTGATGATGTTCAGGAATTTGTATACCTGGGCAGCAAGATGACCACAGACGGCGACTGCAACCAGGAGATCAACGCCAGAATCAGCAAAGCCAACCAAGCCTTCGCAATGCTCAGGCCCATCTGGAGATCCACCGTCCTCAGCATCCAAACGAAGATTCGACTTTTTAAGAGCAATGTCCTCAGCGTCCTCCTGTATGGCTCAGAGTGCTGGAAGACGACCGTCGCCATTGAGAAAAAGCTGGAAGTGTTCCAGAACAAGTGTCTGCGACGTATCCTCAGGATCTTCTGGCCGAACATCATCTCAAACGAAGAACTGAGGACTAGAACAGGAGTCTCCACAATACAGGACACCATCCAGGCGCGTCGATGGAGATGGCTAGGGCATGTCTGTCGCATGCCACCCAGCTCACTCCCCAGAACAGCCCTGCGCTGGACCCCCCAAGGTAAAAGAAAACAGGGACGACCGAAGGAAACCTGGCGCAGGACAATAGAAAGGGAGCTGAAAGACAAAGGACTGACTCTCAACACAGTCCCCAGAGCAGCCACAGACAGAGCCAGATGGAGATCTCTTGCCATAGCCTCAAGCGCCAGCAGGCACGGAGAGGACTGAATGAATGAATGAATGAAATATTATTGCATCTGAAATGGATCAAAATGAAGTTTTGTTGTTGGTGGTTCTGGCATGCTTTTTTGTTCGGTTTCTGTATTTAGTGGCGGAGATTTTTTGGACTGCTTTTGTTTTTGTTGGCGTTGTTTATATATTTTATAACCGTAATAACCGCCCCCAGCAGCAATGACTCCAAAAGTAACAACTGTTTTAAACCCAATATTCCATGACAACTTTGGTGCTGCAGGAATTAAATCAACTTGTTCTGGCGTTTTTATAACAACTGGCTGTGGCTCTGGTACTTTTTCATTATGAGTTAAATTCTGTGCTTGTAACTTTAATTTTTTTTTCTTTGTTCCACTCTGCTAATTTTTTTCCTGCTGCAATGCGCCCAGGATGCTTTTTACTGGTCACTTTCTCCACCTGATTCAATGTTTTCTGATTCTGCTGTTTTTCTGGCTCGGTCATTTTTAAGGGAAATAAAATCTATATGATTAAAAGTAATTAATCCCATGATTACTGACGACAATAATGTTCCAAATCTATAATATAGACCACATCCTAGAGACTCTAATGACTTTGTTAAAACTGGATCCTGAGTTAAATCATACATAAAATCTTGTTCAGAATCAATGGGCGCAAATCGGCCTACTAGTTTAATGTACAAACTAAGAACCGTTTGACCGACGCTTTTTACCATTCTTGACCCCAGTTGCGCTTCATACCTGCTGTGATACTTTACAATGTCTTGTGGCGACATCTGTTGAATCTGTTCTATGCTGAATTCATTTCCAAGGTACTGTTTTGTTTTTCCACATGCCGCCAAAGAATACAGCCTTTCCTTTTTGGGCATAATAGCTTGGTCATCAACTTGATCATTTGTAATCATGAGTTCGGGAATGTTTAGTAGATCGTCGCTGTTCATGTCTTATTATTAAGTATAATTATTATTATTTTATTTTTAAAAGTGAGCACCGAAAAAACTGTTACCAACCTTGTATACCATTCTGCTGTTATTGGAGGCCTAAGTGTAGGATACACAATACTTGGTAAAAGCTTGTTAAAAATAAAACCGGCAGATCTTGGCAAGCTAGACGTCAACGTCAACGTGAGCTAGACTCAGCAAAACTAATTGCTATTATTACAGCTTCATTTGCTACGAAAGATTTTCTAGTTAAGCAAGGAAGAATTCCAGACAGTATAAATATGTAAAATTTAAAAAAAATACATTTATAAAAATGGCTTCACTCGTAATGATGATAGGCGGTGCAATGGTGAATGCGCTTGCTTTTAGTGGAAGTAATTTCGCATTTAGTAAACTACGGGATGACGACGAGAGAAAAAGACATAACAAAGCTATGGAGGAACTAGCCGCAGCACAAGCCGCTTATGAAAAGCGGAGAATTGCACAGGGACATGCAGCCTACACATTTAAAGATGTTGACCAGGCAATAAAAGAATATTTTCTAGTAACAGGCAAACCAATCGAGAAATTGCCCCCACCAAAATTCAGTGACTTTTATCAACCATCAGAAAAACAAAAGATGCAAGAACTCGTGTTTATTGTCTTTGGTATGGCCGCCGTGTATTTTGTTGCACAAAATATTGGCTGATTAAAAAATGAACAAAATCTATTATTCGCCAAAAGGATATTGGAAGGGAATAACGGCAATTAAAAAGCTCAGCCAAGCGGCAGGTGTCAGTGAACAAACAGCAAAAGAATGGTTACCTAAACAAGCGATTTGGCAAATTTATTTACCAGCATCTAAACGAACACAGAAACCACACTTTATGAATACAACACCAAACGACATCCATCAAATGGACCTTCTATATTTACCCCATGATACGATTAGATGAAAAAGATTTAAGTACGCACTTACAGTCATTGACATAGCTTCAAGATACAAAGATGCGGAACCATTAACACAAAAGTGTGCTTCTGCTGTTGCTGTCGCCATACAGCTGGTATACCAACGAGGTCCGTTAACTTATCCTCGCATGATTCAAGTCGATGATGGAAAAGAATTAAAAATTTTTTACGTTGTCATGATGAAAAGTCTTTTTATTGAACAATGCTTCTTTGTAGTTGTCATGTGATATGTTTGACTGCACAACACTGCGAGATATCCCCTTTGCTTTTTTAATAGTGCATGTTTGACACGAAAGACTGTACATTTTCGACCTTAAACCAATAAACTCCTTGATCACCCCTCCAGATAATTCATCCTTCATCTTTCCTAAAACCTTCTTATTAACAGTTGAATGCAAAGGGCTGTCTTTAGGGTAATCAGATGTGTCGTACCATCCCTCATGCCCTTTAGCTACTTCTAATTCCATGTCTTTATAGACGTCTTCAGTAGGGATACCGAGGATAAAACTGTCTGTATCTGTGTAAAGTACTCTGGACTCTGGATACAAGGGTTTAAAGTAGTCATAAAGAAATTCTAACATCAAAAGCTTCGACAGCTCTAAAACAGTAAACCCAGTAAAAACAGGTTTGTCCAATTTGACTTTCTTTTTCTTCATCATTAAGCCAAAAAGCTGATCATGAAATCTTCTAAAGTCCTGATAATTTGGTTTTGAAGTCAACTTAATTGCGTCATTCTCTCTGGTGACCAATCTGACATCTTTACGCTTGTGCGGATTCTCCATAGTCTTTCCAAAACAGCTGTTGTTCATCAACTTGAAAAAGTCTTTTTTCTGAAGCATCCGTGGATTTAGTTCTGAGATCAGTGTTCTTCATTATGTATGGTTTCATGAACTGTTCTTGATCAAAAGCAATTATACGATGAACAGCTGTCAACTTCAAACCATGACTTAAATAAAATTGTAGAAGTCTGTAATGACAGACATATTTTTTTGCCTCGAAGATTAGGCACAAGTTTAGGTGGTTCTGTCATTGACACCTTTAGGCTTTCTGCTGCTAATGGATAGTCATTATGCAGGTCATGGAGTTCATGAGGATATTCCAAGTCAACTTCTAGAATAAAGCCCCGATGTCGATCAGCTGACAGACTAACCAGCCATTTTAAAAACTTTTGGAGGTCGCCTAGTTCTTCTGTGTACATTTTAAAGTTACGAAATGGAAGTGATTGACTCATAGCCCAACCATACAGATTGTTTGCATCTAAATACATAAGATAGTTAGACTTCTTATCAGGATCATAATCATCACGGTATTTGTTGTTTGCTTTACAGTAGTGGTGCGACGCCATACTAATTCCTCCACGCAATCCGTTTTCAATCATTTGAAGCATTGGTAGGTCAGACAACAGGTCAATCTGTACTCCAGTATATTTTAAGAAAGCATCCCAACTCATCCCGAGTGCAGAAATATAATGTGCAGGATCCAGGCTGTAATGTTTCATGCAGGTCTTTCTGTAATTTTCAAAAATGTCCGCCAACAAACAAACGTCAGCCATTAAATAAGAGTCATGATAGTCTCCCATTGTTTTACACTCTAACTTCTGCCATGCTTCTTGAGCATGCTGATAGTCGGAGTTACTGATGTCCTTTCCTCTAAGACTAGAAAAGAATGAACCTTTAGGCGGAAGGGAGTCTTCGTCAAACCTTTCCAACTGTTCATGTACTCATAAGGGTAAACGCCCTTTCTAACCGTGTTGGGTCAAAATATTCTTCTGTTATTGGGCAGGACTTTAAGGACATAGCCAGTGACTCTAATGATCCCATCAGGTGTTGCATAGAGTCATAAAAAGACAGGTTATTTAAAGTGAAACACATGTACTTTTCTGATGACTGTGCAATGCATGGCACCCTGAATTTGCCTGTTACTGCTTGCAATATAAGATGAGAGTCGTAACCTCGCAAGTTGTGAAAGAATATAGGTAATTTCCAAGTCTTTGGCTCAAACTTTAGTTGAAGATTACATTTACTGTGTGCTGCTCCTCTGAACTTTCCGCTAATGTGATCATGGTCTCTTACTGTTGGGTTTTCTTTACTGTTAAGTGTTAGCTCTAAGCCGCAAATCCAACAGTGAGTGGCTGAGTCATACTGTTGTTGGTCTTCAGGGGTCATCTTAATGTCGGATAAATTCAGATTATTAGAACAGTCATTACGCAATTGCTGCATGCGTTTTAAAAAGTATTCTGCAGCATGAGATCCTCTGTATAATTCTGGCTTTGAATGGGCGCCATCCGACCTGACAACAATGAAGGCAAATGAACAAATCTGGTGATTACTCACTAAGACTGTTTTTGGTAAAGGTTTTGGTGCTGGCGCCTCATAAGGAACAATAAGCGACTCAAAGTCTGCGTAAACAACATATGGACTCGTCTGCAGCCGTTTCCAGTTCTTAAAACAAACCTTACTGCCTTCTTCCGGCGTAATTAGGTCTGTATTACAGTCAACTGGGCTGATACAATGTTTTATATGTTCACTTGCGGCTTGAACAGATGGAATTCTTGTTAAACATTTTCTACAGAATTCTTGTTTGTGCCCATCTTTTGAAGTATGATGCATTAGTCTACTCATTGTGCGTATCAATGTGTAATGGTGAGGCAACCCTGTTGGCGAAGACATCAGGAGTAAGTCCACATGATTTTTGGTTGGATCACCTATTGTTGGGCTGTTCTTGGACACTCTGATGGGCAGAAGGCAACCCTGTTGGCGGTGGCTGGTTTTCTCAGACCATGTGTATACGTTAACAGTTATTGGTTTGTTCTGTTCTTCAAACTGATCAATTTTGTCTACGCTAACAGGAAAGGATATTCCACTGAAGTTAAGTTCATTGATGTAAGGTTGATAGTTAGACACTCTCTCTGCATTTTTAGCAACGTGATGCAGCCTTGCAAGAACACACCACATAAAACATTTGTTGTCTGAATTCTTTATGTTTAGAACTGCTCTTTTTGCAACTAATGCTGGGGGTAGCGGAATGTATGACTTGCCTACAATCGGCACATACTTAGCCTGTTTTAATCTGATCTCTAAGACTTTACCCTCTGACCAACCAGAGCCTCTCATTTTAGCTTCTTCAGAGGCCATATCAAAATGTGTAAGCAGTTGGTCTGCCCAACCAGGTGTTAAGTCACTATAGGAAAGAATAGTCTGCTGTTTAGTTGAGACCCAGACTTCTAGATTTTCTTTATTTATTGTTGTGTAGTCGATTAAAACAGTTAACCTTACTTTAACTGGACGGCCTATTGATTGTTTACTTGGAACTTGAGAAATAGCATGTACAACGCTTGCCTGTACGTTTGTTGGATCAAGAACTTCTAAATCGATCTCATTTAAAGCTCTTGACAAACGCTCTTCCTCTAAATATTCATCTAACCAAGCGTCAGGACTTTCATATATCTTAGCCATGTTGAGTTTCTTTTCTAACTCAAAATATTTATTTAAATTAAAAAAAATTACTTAGAATCAATATCGACAGTCTTTTTGTGCTTGGACTCGTAAACTAAAGTATAAACACCCTTTGGTGTTGTTAATGTGAGCTGTTTAGAACAGAGTTTAATGTCTCGTTTACTTTTTTTAAACATTCCTTTTTTTATCTGATCGGTGTCTGGTTGTTGAGAAAAAGTTGCCCGCGCCTTTTTTTGAAGATCAAACTTTTGTCTTTTGTAGTCCTCAAAATCAGCCTGTAAACGACTAAATTCTTCATCCGTGATGTTCGAGCCAACTAGTGCTTTATTTATTATTAGTTTGAACGAACTAAGTTTAGCTGTTATTAGTTGAACCATAGCTGTGTGCTTTTGGAGTTTAGTTTTTATTTTTTTGCTGGCAGCACTTACAGCTAATGAACAAAGGTCAAGAGTTAAAGACAAACCGCCTAGAGGTAAAGCTACCGATGCGCCTACGCCTGTCGCTAAGAGACCTACACTTGTTCCTGCTGATAGAGCACTAAAAGTCGATGTTCCAGTATTAACATATGTAACAGCATTAAAGGCAGCAGAATACCTTCGTGTAGTTTTGCTGTATTTTGAAAGGTCTTGCTCTAGTTTTTGTTGCATTTGTGTAATGTTTGTTAATCTGAAGGTTTTTATGTCAGGGCTTTCTACAGCAACAGAGTTGCCTATAGCAATAGAGTTGCCTACTATCTCTTCTTTAGGCACTTTTGGATAAACCTGAACAGACATGCTTTTTTAAAATAAAAAAATAATTTAGTATTGTATATCTTTCAATCTGTTATCTTGAATATTCAGCTGCGCACCATATATTAAAAACAAATATACATTAACTGGTTTATCACTCTCTTTTTCTTTATCAATTTGAATGGTTATTCCGTGTTTAACAGTTCTCCCACTTCCATGCAACTGATTATCCTCTGTCGACCTTAGGTCAATCCATAAACCGTATTTCGTTGTTAAATAATCATCAAGTCTAACATCATGAAGGTGTAGATCTGTAGACACAAGGTCTACTGCTGGACTTCTACACCTCCCGCCCCCGAACAATTTTCTGATTTCGTCAAAATGCTGATAACTTTTAAGCCCGCTACCGTAGATTTGGTTAGAAGTACCCTCAATTGAACATTGTACTTTCATTATTTTAGGATTAATAAACTTTTCAGTTCCTCTTTTGAATGGTTCTTCATCTTCACACAGCAATAAAATACCTTTAAGTGATCTTGCCGTGGCACTAAAACTAAAATTCCATATAGTGTCTGCCTTGCTTCTGGTATATTTAGAATGATGTATCACTCTTTCGTGATATATTGCAAATTTTGACTGATATTGTTGCTCGATCAGCCTTGCTAAGTTAGGGTTGCTAACAATGTCAAACTCTAACGAGATGTCAGAAATGCTGTACTTTGCTTCGGTGTCTGTCGATACAATAACACGTTTGTATTCATTAAAAGTTAGTTCATATGACAATCTGTCTTTTAATGCTCCTTGAAAGTATGGTGCATGCGCACTTAACAACTCAAAATCCAAGGGTATGGAAAAGCGATTTCCATACGCATAACTTACAGCTTCGGCCCTGTTACCGTCTTTAGCATCTGCGGCGCCTATTCTGTGTTTTATTGCTTCATTATTTTCGATTCCTTGAAACGCAAGATCGGCCCTTTCATTCGCGGTTAGCCATAGATCAGAATAGATTAAAAATATGTCTGCATTGTGTAAAGAAATTATTTCCTGCCCCTCAAGTTTTATAGAAATTTTTTTTTAACGATTGCCCCTCCCAGATTCTGGACTACTGTCCTGTTTGGGTCTGTTGCTGATGCGAGTTCTATTTTGAAAAGAAGTCGTGCAGATCCCGGCACAATCATTTCACCTGCTCCTAGGTCTGGAAATTTAACAGTAAGAATTTGATCTGAATCAATAGTAGATGGATTATTTGGAACAATAATATTCTGTTTATTTCCCTTCACGCCAAAGGGCTCTTTCAGTCTTCTATGTGGGTCAAGAATTGAGCCATATGCTTGTGACATTTTTTTATAAAACAAAATAAAAAGTTAATTATTTCAAAAACATGGCAGGCATTGAAGATGAAGATTATGATGTTTTTGATCCTGGAGACGACATGAGTTAAATGACCCCTGTTACACATCCATTGCGGCATGAATTAACATTAAGTAAGGTCGAATCATTTTACGAAAGTTTAGGTCAAGAACCTCCCGAATTTATAGACCCTAATGATTTTGAAGTAAAAGATAACCATTTGTTCGTGAGAAACGACCAAGGACAACTTGTTCAGCTTACAACTAAACCAGACCCATCACAGTTTTTAGCTAAGAGTACAATTAGACGAAGACTCAGTGTGAGCGATCAAAATCGCCTTAACATTGCTAAACAACCAAAATTAGACATGGAGGCAGTTGCTAAACATCAAAACACACTACAAGAACTCCCAACAGATAACCAAATGCAGAACATAGAACTTAAAAAGATTTAAGTCAAACAGCAGACGAAATAATACAAGCAGAAACCAGTTTTTCAGAAGAAACAGCATTAAAAACTATCCACGACCCGCCGCTAGGCATGCGAGAAATAGTGGCCCTTGATCATGCTTTGAGAAGCATCAGAGGTGAATCAACAAACAATTTAGCAAAACTTAGTGAACTAGATGAGCATATAAAAAGAGAAGAAGAAGAGGCTGACGACTCCAACTTAGGACATGATATTAAAGAAAGAATAACACAAAGACTTCATGATCTTGAACAAGAGAGATCAGCAAGACTAGAAGTGTTGTCTACTAACCGAGAACAATTACGAACTCAAGTGAACAGAATAAGAGAAACTATCCAAAGAATTTTGTACGAAACACGACGCTAGCAGAACGAATAAGAACACTGTTTAGAGAGCAAGGAGTCACATTAGCAAGCGTTATAACAGCCTTAGGATTTGCAATAAGTACACTGGTGTTAGTTATTACAGGCGGTGGTGGTCAAGGGTCAGTGCCTCCGCCGCCATCTCCCCCATCACCGCCCGATAAATCATGGGTTAAAAAACAATTCGATCATCTTGCAGGTTTATTTAAAAAAAATTAGCCAGTAAGGCCATAGACTCTTTCCCCGGCATATTAGGTTCTGTCGTTAGCTGGCTTTTGTCTACTGCAAGCAAAGTAGTTGGCTTTATGGCCGAGCACTTATGGACATTAGTTGTCTTAATAGCTGGGTTACTTTTTAGTAAGATAAAGAACAAGTAATCCTAAGCCAGTTAATCCAATAACAAGTGCTGTCTTTTCATATTCATGGTCATTATTTTTTGACTTCGAGGCCTTTGGGCTTTGGGCCTTGGGGATTGGATGACTTATTCTTGGGGGGTCGACTTGTTTATTTATTGTTTGTAATATTACTGGCTCAGAATTTATGTCGTTTTTCCCGACCTTCTGTTCATTGCCTGCCACAAGGATTTCATTGTTGTAGTTTATTATTGTTCCTATCTGGAGTCTGAGGTCAGAAGGCAGCATGTATAAACCAGTGCCGACAGCAAAGTCTACTTTCGATCTTGCGTATTGTCAAACATTTTGGTACCGTTTAATACTTGAAGGCAAATCAATTGCAGAATTAATGGCGTCCTCTAAATTTGCCAAGTACTGTTTTTGTGCGTCAAAGCCAGTAGAAGGATCAGTTATGTTTGATCTCGCTTGTGCTTGCGAACCTAGCAAACACCAAACAAGTACGAATGGAGTCGTTGATTCGTTCTATTCCTGCTTTAGTTAGACCCTCAGATGTGTCTGAAATAAATGTCGTCCACGCTGTTTTATGCTTTTGCTCTATGGACCCGAGATGAGCAGCTATGCCTGAAGAGAAAGTTCCGGTAGGAGGAGTCCAGTCATACTTTTTGTGCTTGCCCCAAAGATAAAGGGTGCCTAAACCACGATTAATGTCTACAGTCTGTCTTGACATTAATATTGAATTCGTTACAGATCCTTTCAAAAGCCTTCATGTCTATTCTGTTGCTGAATGGATGAAATGATTTGTTAGTTGGTAATGGTGTTTGCAGTTCAGATAAAATGCGTCTGAAGGTGTAATAGAAATGAAATCAATACACTGATCTCACCAAAGGATCGAGATGATTTAAATGATCAGCATACGACACTCCACACCCAGTCGATGCACAAAACACAGCAAAGTTTAACTGGTTCTGATAAAACTGCATCGGATGACTGAACCACATTTTTAGGATGTTTTCTTTTTTAACGGGAGGGTTAAGATAGCTGTTCAATGGATTACTAACCTTTACTTGAAAGGTGTCAGACTGAGTCACAGAAATGTCAAGGGCGTCAGTTGTTATGTTTTTAAGATTGTAGTGCGGTCCAACAGAATATTTTGCATTGGTATATTTGAATGCACTCATTTTTATTTTGTTTAAAAAAATGTTTGTAACAATAACAACCCAAGACAGTCCTTCATTTTTAAAATATGCTATTGATAACGAATGCGGAACCCAAAGGGTCGCACTCCATGAAATTGTTTACAAAGTCGTATGGTTTAATATAAGTAAATCCAAGAAGAAGAATAAGATTAAAAAATTTGACAATAGAGGAAACTTAGTTAGCCAGTTAACCATACCTGATGGTTATTACGGGTTTTGCTCACTAAAAGAAGCAATGAGTAACTTCGACATTACTCTCAAACTTAACAATGCAAATCTGAAAACAATGTTGACATTCAAACCTGAAAAAGAAGTAGGTTACTATTGTGATGGAGAGCTAGCTAAAATGTTAGGCTTTACAACTACCAATCGAACCATTCATAGATTTCTAGTTACACAAAACAAAACTACTTATGAGGGAGAAAATCCGCTCGATCTTGCATTACATTCATTACCCTATGTTCATTTGGATGAGCTGAGCACTGATGAAAACTTATATGATGGAAGGCCCTCAACTGTTTTAAAAGCTCTTCCAGCAGAAAAGCTGCATATTGCGATTATGAAATTATACAATTCCCTAATTTACAGTTTAAAAGATTAGCTTGTGGGAGGGTCGGATCATTTAATATAAAAATCACAGACAAAACAGGGAAAGTCGTGAAATGTGATAACCTGCACATTGTTTTAGAAATAAAATAATTAGTTGTACTAAAAAATGTCGCGTGGACCAGAAGAATCAGGGGTTACATTAGCACCTGTAAGGTGTATAACTTTAGAACTAAAAGACCTTGCAGACACTGAGGACTTTGAACAGAACGGTGAGATAGGCGCTTTGTATGGTTTTGAGTACACTAAAGATGGTTATTATCAACGCAAAGAGGTTAGCGACAACAAAAAGTTTCCTAAACTAGAACAACTGCGCAATCTAGAAGCACATAATATGGGTCATTATGAATATAAATAGTTCGAAAAACTGACAACAAATGACACTTAGAACCATATTTAGAATGGGTCATAAAATTTGAATTCTTAAGCCCATTTACATTTTTTGACCGTCAAAAAAGTTTCAGAAAAGCATTCAACTCTGGTCCTTTACATACAATTCTTATGCCAGAGGACAATAGTCGGAAAGAGATCGAAATAAAGCCGTTTGGGAACAAACAGTACATCCTCCACAGAAGAGAATCGGTTTTAAAGGAAGCTTCTACAAAATTACAGTTCATTCCACGCAAGAAATTAGGAGACACGTTCACAATAATATTTAAAATTTCTGTCTTAAAAGATGTGGCGAGGAATGGAGCTTCTGGCGTCAGTGACATCCTTATGAAAGGAATTCTTACTAGCTGGCAAAACTTAGACGTTGAAAAACTTACTGTCGTTGTTCTTTACAATGGTGAGGATATAAAGGTCATAACAACCAGCGACAAAATCAATATTACTCTAAATAGAAGCAATAGAAGCAAGAAAAGAAAAAGAAACACCCGAAGGTGCTGGGGAGGACCCAGAGAAGCACTGTCTTCACAGTGCTTCTCTAAATAGAAGCAATAGAAGCAATCTTACAGAACTGAATTGGATTAATCTTACACATTTAGATCTTATAGGATTTTATTATACTGAACAAGTTTTGACAGAGAGTATGATAAACATAATAACTGGATTAGATTAAATTCTGTTATAAAACTATGGAGCAGTTAAACTTTATGACAAAAACCCCACATTGTTCATTGATTTGTGGACAGACTGGTTGTGGAAAAACAATATTTGTCCTAGACCTATTACAAACAGTTTATCGTTATAATTTTGATCATATAGTAATTTTCTGCCCAACCTTAAAATGGAATCAATCATATCATGATCGAATGTTTATATGGGCAGATGATGATTTATATTTGATTGATCCCTTTTATAAACTGTTTGAGGGAACGCAGACACTATTTATTATAGATGACTGTTCGGCAGAAAGAGACATAGTTAAAAAAAAGAAAAACTTTGTCAAAACTGGCTTTCAGTGGAAGACATGCTGGGATAAGTGTGTGGATTTTATGTCAGAAATATAACTCAGTTTTAAAAGACTTTAGAGAACAATTAAAGACTGTAGTTTTGTTTCACATGAAAGACAGAGACGCATTTGATGAATGTATGCGCGAAAATGATGTTATTGAAAACGATCAGGAAAAACATAGGATTAAGCAAAAACTGAAATCTCAAAAGTTTTATAAACTAGTGTTAAAAACAGATATCCTATACAGTATGTATGTTTGTAAAAAGGGGCTTAAAAACTGGTTAAAACTAATTGATACCATATCAAAACTGGGGCCTACCGGCTGTGAGTTTGAATTGGTATTTTATAGTTCTCTACCCCCATCCATCTCTTTCGTCGTTACATTTGGCTTTCGTTGTTACATTATCATCACAGCTGTCTGTTTCGTTCTCAGTTGTATAAGCGCCACGGCCTTTTCTAATATCAGTACGCCTGCTGCCACTGCCATTGTCTCTTTCTGGGTCTGGCACAGAATCATCTCCATTAATGGTGACAAATAAATCCCAAGCATAATTTTCTTTTCCCTTTCACACAAGTATCATCCACTACTGTCAAATTAAACTTCGAGTAAATGTGTTGTTTTTTTGCCGACATCATTGTGAGGTAAAACATAAATAGCCACTTGTTACAAATAACAAATCATCAGTATTTACAATTCCTCTCACATCAGTCTGTGAATGACAATCAACATCATCACTGATTTAATTTAAGACATTACAGTCATGCACCACATCAAGCACACATCAATCGAATAACCTTTACTCTGCTAATTTATACATCAACTTTAGATTCCAGTTTGTCAGTGACTGAATGTGTTTTCTGAGCACCGCCGTCTCCTGCACAAAAAGAACTTGTATGCTGGTTTGCCGAGTAGCATTCTGCACAGTCACTTCTCTGATCCCCCTTTCCATATCAGCGAACTTACAGTTCATTGTTGCCATCATGAAGTCCAGCTTCGCCATGACGTCTGCCCAGGGAGTCTGCTGTGAAGAAGGAAGAGGATTCTGCTCGCTGTTGACCACTGCCTCTGTCCGAGCTGGTCCGATGCCCGCCACTGCTGGCCGGTCTGGACTGCCGGAGGTTGTCTGTCCTTAGTCCGGGGTTCTGGCTCCACATCGCCACATTGCAGGAGAAGTCCGCCCAAGTATAACAGAGTGGGGAGCAGACTTATAGTATGACATCGTCCACTCTATATCGGGGCGACTGCATGGTGAATCTCAAGGCAGATTTTTCAATGACTGTTTTCAACACGACTGTCTGTTAACTGGCAAGAATACAGTCACATGCCGAAATGAATACAAATGGTGCCGAAGGCATGGTATCTTCCACATATGTTAGCAAAGTCTTGGGTCCAAACACCTCCACAAGTTGTTAACATTGGCAATTGCAACGCAAATGTGGCTTGCATGGCTTGATATCAGTTTACACATACACACCACACGCGCACACGCCTCGCAGGAGAGAGAGAGAGAGAGAGAGAGAGAGAGAGAGAGAGAGAGAGAGAGAGAGAGAGAGAGAGAGAGAGATTTCGTGTGGTTTATTGTACTTCAGCTATTGACCCTATTGCAAATACACGCAATCACATTCATGCGTAAACAAATAGATACGTTTGCACATTTACACAACCATAAACATATACAGCGCAACAAAATCGATTTAACTCACTGAAACCACTATTCCTGCATCTCAGCCATATAAAATATGAGAGAGAGAGAGAGAGAGAGAGAGAGAGAGAGAGAGAGAGAGAGAGAGAGAGAGAGAGAGAATGAAAAGACCTATATTCTGGATGAAGACTTTTGTCATCTGACACTCAACCGTTTTATTTGTATTGACGAACCATTTCAGATTATAGGGATATAACCCGTTGTTTTGAAGAAGAAAAAAAAACCACAGCTGTAAAAATCAAAATCTTTTGGTCGTAAAAAGAAAACCCACGCTGATATGTCCCTGTGTGTGTGCTGCATGTGGTCCATGGACCTCTGACTCTTGTGTCTCTGTGTGTGCTGCATGTGGTCCATGGACCTCCGACTCTTGTGTCTCTCTGTGTGCTGCATGTGGTCCATGGACCTCCGACTCTTGTGTCTCTGTGTGTGCTGCATGTGGTCCATGGACCTCCGACTCTTGTGTCTCTGTGTGTGCTGCATGTGGTCCATGGACCTCTGACTCTTGTGTCTCTGTGTGTGCTGCATGTGGTCCATGGACCTCCGACTCTTGTGTCTCTGTGTGTGCTGCATGTGGTCCATGAACCTCCGACTCCTGTGTCTCTGTGTGTGCTGCATGTGGTCCATGAACCTCCGACTCTTGTGTCTCTGTGTGTGCTGCATGTGGTCCATGAACCTCCGACTCTTGTGTCTCTTCTGTCCATACCATCACTCATCCCTGACTTCGGACAGTTTGTTTTAAAGTGAGGTGACTGCAGGCGGACACTGAAACAAACTAAAAAGACGAATTACTCTGCTGCCGATTGAAACAAACTACAAAACGAAACACGACGCGTTTCGACCTCTTTGGTCTTCTTCAGACAAGACGAACAGCATTCAAGACAATGAAAACAAGAATGAGCGATCACTTGTCTCCTCCAATTGGGCGCCAAAGAGCATGTGCAGTGCAGCTGACAGTGCCTCTGTCCAAACATTTCACTTCCACTTTGCGCCCAATTTGAATTTTTAGTGCAGGAATTACGAAGGCTGATCCTGTTCGACCATTATCAAGAACAGATCCATCTGTAAAAATTGTCAGATGATGGTTGTAATTTTCTTTAAAGCGAGATTTGCAACAGCTAATAAAACTGGATCATCAATTTTCTTTAGATAGTATAATGAATATCAAAATAAATATTGTGTGGTTCCCACTTGTGAATTGTAGAAAATGATAGCCGGACAGCAATATCTTTTTTGGGGGGGTTTAATTCTTGACGTTTTGAGAAGATCAGATATATAGGTGATTATAATTGTAAGGGAAACAATAGCCTTAGCTCTTTTTTTTTTTGGCAAATGAGTATCTGATTCCAAGTTCTTCATGATTACAATTTTGAATAGCTGAACCCCTCAAAACGTATTTAGCCAAGGCAAGATTCGTTTGTTCTTCAAAAGCTAGAATTCCGATTTCTGTATGTTTTCAAAGTGGAAGGGTGAACTGGGACTCCAATGGCGAGTCTGCATGCCTCCCTTTCCACACTCCGTAGTTTTTTCAAGAGACACTTTGGGGCAGAAAAATATACTTCCTAAGCGTATGATAATTTTCTACGCACGAATGCTGTTGCTACATGAATCAGAATAAAAGTATCCTCACTCAAGAGGGTTGTTTACTCGTAACTTTTAAGAGATTAGGGCTTTTACAAGCATTAGTTATGGCATATTCAAAGTGAGTGTTTCAAGTCAAGTTTTGATGTAAGAAATAAACCCAGGAACATTACAACCTGTTTGCATTCCTTTTCCGTTCCCCGCGCTTTTTAAATGAATGTAAATGTTTCGGATCAGACCCAGAAATAGAAGGCATTATGTGAGGGTTTTTTTTATCTCGGGAAAATCAATCCATTTTCTACCATAATCATTTTGTTTAGCACACGCTTTGATAACACATTTAATGTAATTTATGGATCTTTTACATAAATATCTTTTTATAACAAGTTTTCATCCATACGCAGCTATCATCTGCATACTGAGCGAGCTGTACTTTAATTGACAAAGTTTGTGGGAGATTATATGTCAAAATGTTAAAAAGCATAGGTATAGTTACTGATCCTTGTTAGATACACACATCAATTGGCCTTAAGATTGGAGTTATTTAAAAAGATCTGGAATTTTTCATAGACGTGGCCTGATAATCAAATGCTTTTTTTTTGCTTGTGCATCAGCTTCATATACTTGATCGTAGGCATTTTTAATGCCAAAGAAAGTAGCAAGTACGTTTTTTTTCCTCTACAAAAATTGTTTCATTTGAGTCGTTATTTAAACCAGACGATCGACTGTTGCTCTACCTTTTCGAAATCCCACTTGGTTTACACGGATTTTTTTTTCCATATCAATGGGTATTTATTTTAAGTATAACTCTTTTCGTCAGTTTTCGAAGATTTGATGTTAAAGAATTGGCTTTTGTCTGCTCCCGCTTTTCTTGTTTAAGGATTGGAGCAATCAACGCTTTTTTGAAAAAAAGAGATGTAAAAATGATATAAAGTTATTCGGAATGTCTGTTCCTCAATTCATTAGAGATCGCATCTGGTCTAACTGAACTGTTCTTGCTGCCGGGCAATAAAAAAGCGGCTTTCATTTCCTGGAAAGTGATAGGTGCATTAATGTCATGTTCACTTATTTTTTTCCAGGATCACTTTAGTTTACGTTAGAAGACTGTCACTCTTTTTTTTTTTCAAGTCAGAAAACTGGTAATCTGAACAGTTGTTCTTTTTTTTTTTAACCTTAGAAGACTGTCAATGTGAACAGCTTTTCTTTTTCTGATGACCAAGCTGCAGAACTACCCAGTGCAAACATCTGTACAAATACCTGTGAGTTATGACGAAGACAGAAACTCCTTGTCGTCCACTTCCATCGGTTACCGTGGAAGATTCATACACAATTAATTATTTTTTGTTTTACTTTTCACCGAGCTTTCATTGGTCTTTGTGATCAGATACTTCTGTTACACAAATGTAGACCAGCATTGGCGCTTTGTGTGATCTATAACTCTGTTACTATCAATTTTTCGCCCCTTTCATCTCCTTCAATGTATTAAAATTCGTTTTGCATTTGAGTTGTATTTCGAACCAATTAGTTTTATCTTCTTCAGATTTTTGGCAACATTCATGCCAGCACGCTTTCCCGGAAACACGTATTTCTTTTTAACTGTGCTTCACTGGGCAACAGAGGCGTCAGCTGATTGTGATACAGTTCAATGAATTTGTCATTAATTTAATCAACGCGTCCGTTTAACAATCCTTCAGTGTTATCCGCTGAGAGGATATATTCAAATTTTTACCAGTTAGTGCTCTAGTAACGATATTTTTGGATTTTGCCTTCTGTAGAATCTTTCGATACTGGTCCACCGTTTTCAGTAATGACTCTAGATGAATGATCTTTTACTGTTTTCCACATGCAGTTGGGGGCAATCGCTGGAGAAATAAACGGTAGATCGATTGCTTATGTCTTTGGTCTTTTTAATTCTGGTATAATAATCATAATTATAGTATCTATTATCATTATGATTGTAATTATTATATTATTGTCATTATCATTATTATCATCATCATCATAATCATCATCATCATTATCACAATTAGTATTATTATTATTATTACTATCATAATCATTATTGTTATTATTGTTATTATTATCTTATCATCATTACAGTCATTATCATTCATATTATTATCATTATTATTATCACTATCATCAACAGTATTTATAAAGCGCCTATCCTCAGCTAGAGAGCAAGCTGTAAGCGCTTTACAGTCCAAAATCTCGTTTACACGACGGGCTGCGTACCTGGTAGAGCCAACTGAAGAGGTGCCCGTTAGCGCTTCATTCAGTCATTTCCCAAATCATCCAGTCAATATCATTCACTCAGTTTTCTTCCTTCATTCTTCATTCTTTGGATTTTTCACGCAAGGTGCATGCTATGTGTAATGCGCCATCCATATCAGCGGCCAAACTGGCCTTCTCTTCCTAAAGTTGGTGATGGGACTTTACGTGTGTGCAAGATGTTGTGCGTGCCTTCACACACGGAACCTCGGTTTACAGTCTCATTCGAAGGACTGTTTAGAAAATGAAGTCAGAAACAATGCTAATTCCGAGGGGAAAATCCCACTGTACTGAAACGGCCCGGCGAGAGATTCAAACCAGCAATTTCAGGATCATCATGATTACGAGTTCGGAGCTCTACCAGTGCCGCGCGCGTGTGTGTGTGTGTGTGTGTGTGTGTGTGTGTGAGCGCGCGCAGTTGTACTAGTTAGCAGCGTGATTCAGTAATACGCCTACGTGCGTGGCGTCATACAAAGATATCGAGAGCTCAGTATTCTGCAAGAGAATGCATACGTGCAACGTGCCAATCTTTTCTACCAGGTCGTCTCTGACTGTATTGATAACACCCAGAACACAGAGTCGTCTGCTCCTTATCAGTGAAAAAGACTGACGAAATTGCACGCGCTCTCCGCCTGACTGCACCCCTCCCCCCCCCCCCCCCCTCCCCTGCCCTCTGCCCTCAGGTTTTCAGATGTATTGTTCCAGCTATACGCTTCACTGAGTACGATCGTTAGGAACATGACATTGCAACTTGCGGACAGTGAAGCTTGGTTTGCACTGTTCAGCTACTTAAAAGTTGGTCTCTGTTCAGTCATAGAGCATGCTTCTTGGACGGCCATTTTGTATAATCTGAAAACCGAAAACATAATAAAAAAAAACCAAAACCTAATGGCACGAAATAAAATATATGCCACCAAAAACACTTCAAAACACAAATAAAAAAAGTAAGCTGTTATGTGTATTAGAAGTCCTTACTTAGGACAATTCACCTTTTATATTGAATGGCCCTCGTATTAGCTGCTGTGGTGGACAGCATGACCCAGCATTGTGGTGTCTGGTGATAGTTTTGTAATTCTGTTCTCGGTAGTCCTCCGCCCGCCTTTTGATAATTTCCTTCCGGGAGGATGGGACAGTTCTTGTCATCCATAATGGACTTAGACTGCGATGATCGTCTTAGCTTCTTCGTTGTATTGAAAGGTCGTCTTGTTGCGGTCATTACACTGCCCTCATCACTATTGCATTAATTGAACATCGTTTTGGTCGTGGGCTGGCTGTGGGTATTTTCCGCTTTGTCTTCCAGTACCTCAGTGCAGACTGGGATCCATTTTCTGTGTAATCTTCAGATCTTTCCATGTGTTGCTGTACATCTAGAATGTCATCACTACTGTCACTGGTGGCTCGTCATCTAGAATGTCATCACTACTGTCACTGGTGGCTCGTCTTTCCTTCTGCTGCACACCAAGACATCTCTTCTCTGCCTCATGAAGGGTTTTCATGAGGTCATTGAACTGGTTGTTCACTGGTTGTGGTTGTGTGAAAATGATCAGGATAATGAGCGTCGTTGGAGTAACGTCACAAAGAGGGTCCGGAAGAGGAGAACAGCAACAACAATAACAACAAAGACAACGACAACAACAACACCAACAACAACAACAGAACCACTCAAACTAATAGCATGACGTCAGAATAATGACTAATTGACCAAATCAGTATGGAATCAGTGTATTTGCTGGATGTTGAGGAGGGACTAACAACAATTTGTCAGGAAAAAAAAAACTGATTGACTTTGTGTTTAAGTGGACATCATCAAACTCTTTTTTTTTTTTAACTCTTTTGTTTTCTGTTCAATCAAGGGGTTTTATTTGAATAATTCTTTGTCGCTGATTTCATTTTGTGTATGGATTTCCTACTTCCTTATGACCTGTCGAGCGTCATGTTGCCAACACTGAGAAACAAAGCAAAGCTTAAAAACACACCTTTCTGAGAACTATGTCTGTTCGGCTCCAAACGTACTAAGATTAATACTGACCCCCGTGACTGTGCTGTAAGCTAGCAACAAGGAAGTGTCCTCTCAGTCTAAATATTTCTCGGAACTCGGCTGTTTTTAGTTTGAGAGCAGTTGTCACGGTCGGGCTGTAACAAAAGGCAATACGCCAGAGGTATGCCAGAGGTAGGCTGTGTTGATTTACCCGGAAGAGTGATCGAATCTTTCCAGCCATTCCAGTTTTAAGACGTTTGTGGGTGCGTGGGCATTGAACAGAGAGAGAGAGAGAGAGAGAGAGAGGGAGAGAGAGAGGTGGGTGGTGGGTGGGTGGGTGGGGGAAGAGGTTGTTTATGTAGGCATAGAAGGGATGGAAGGGCATTGTATTTCTTCGCTGTGGAGGAAGGGGCATGCTCGCTCTGTGTGTGTGTGTGTGTGTGTGTGTGTGTGTGTGTGTGTGTGTGTGTGTGTGTGTGTGTGTTGCAAAGGAAATCAGTAAAAGTGTCTGGTGTGTATACAATTTGATTGTTGATTAATTGTCGTCTTAAATTCCCATTCTCAGAAGACCTAATTTTTTTTCTACAAGCCACGAAAGAAAGAAGCACAATGCATGCTTTATATTAAGCATCCTTTTGTCTTGAGCAAATCTTCTACAACGACAACTACTTTCACTGCCACTATTACTACAGCTGCTGCTGCTACTACTACTGCAACTACTACTACTACTACTACTCCCACAACTACTGCTGCTATTGCCACTACTACTACTGCTGCTTCTACTACCACTGTTGCTGCTGCTACTGCTACTGCTACTACTTCGACGACGACGACGACGACGACGACGGAGACAATGATGACGACAACGACTACTATTACTATTACTACCACTGCTACCACTGATTTTTCTTCCACTGCCTCACTACTAGTACTACTAATACTACTACTACTACTACTGCTACTACTACTACTACTACTCGTATTCCTACTACTACTACTATTACTAGTACTACTACTACTACGAAGACGACGACGACGACGACGACGACGACGGGGATGACGACGACGACTTCCTCATACCAAAAATGTTTGTTCAATAATGGTAAAATTGATGTGACAATTCGCGACATAATGGAACCTTCTACCTACTCTATGACTCACGATGCAGGCTGGATAGATAGAACGTGCAAGCTGGCCCCATTTCTGGCTGACCACCAAGAACAAGGATGCTGTCTATGCAAAGCTAAGTTAAAAGAAGAAAAAATTACTGTTCTGCCGAACGAAAGAGACAAACAAATTATAAGATAAACCACGCCGCGTTTCGACCTATTTGGTCTTCTTCAGGCAAGACAAACAACGTTCAAGACAGTGAAAACAAAGAACCAACTTTCACGTATCTGCTCAAATCGGGCGCACAATGGACGTGGCCTCTAGGGAGAGCTTGACAGCAGAAGGTCCACAGAGAAGAATTCCCCCTCCCCCACCTCACACAGGTGTTTCGGCCCTGAACTCCTTACACCCAAAAGGGTACGAGCCGCGTCCTAGTCATGACTCCTAGATGCTCTTCTACTGCTAAGTTCTGTTTTTTTTTGGCAGGATTCGACCCCCAACTTTTGGATGGGTGGGCGTCTCAATGTGTGCATTTTATACGGATGCCTTACCCCACTCCTAACGGACACCTGTTCTAAGTTGGGGATTTTTAGTCTTATGAAGTTCACTGTTGTTCCTCCTCGACCAGATCCAGGTGGAACTCTTCGGCTGCCTCTGCCATTGCCTTCAGGGTTCTGGTCCTCTTCTTACCTGAAATCCCGAGCTGTTTCATGAGGTCATAGGCTGATGAACCTACAAATCCCAATGCTCCAACGTCTATCGCGAGAACCTGGGCCTGGAAGCCGGATTCCCCCAATCTGCTGGCTAGACTGGCATAATACCCCAAGAACCGGACTGCACCATTATGTCAAGCCTGTCCCATACGGGGCTGGTTTCAAAGCGAGGTGACTGAAGGCGGAAATTGAATAAATTTTAGAAAGTAAGGTTATTAGTTCCGCAAGACAATCCAGACAAACAGATTACGTGACAAAACACGATGCATTTCGACCCCTTGGGCTTTCTTCAGGCAAAATCAAACAACATTTAAGACAACTTCTTCGTT
>CM065734.1:13023283-13028283 GCA_033310375.1 Conus canariensis | reverse complement strand
ATCAGTCATTCTGCCTAATTTGAACTCCATTCAGAAAAAAAAGAACTTCTGGGAAAAGGAATCAAGCCCATTTAAATGCAGCACAACTACATACATTCCCCAGGCAGACGGACACTGTAACATGGACAGTTGGCGTCCATGATAGGGCAGTGTGCACAGTCTCATTACCTTGTTGCATGCCAGATTACAACACCAGCAGCAACAACAACAACAACAGCAACAACAACAAGAAGAACAACAACAAGCTGGCATGTCACATATGGTAACAAGAGAAGAAAGGGGTAAAGATGTTCTAGAACCAAAACGTTGGTGGAACTACAAAGACAGAAAAAAAAAAACCCCAGGAGACGACAGTAAAGAAGAACGAGAAAATAAAAAGAAGAAAATCAAAGTCAAAGAGAGTGACGGAAAAAAGATAAAATCGAGGGCTGACTGCCAGAACCCAGTATCTCATAAACATATATAGAAGAGAGATACCGGATTCTGGCAGTCAACCCTCGAAATACTTGTACTGAATTTTCTGATTGCCAGGATACCAACCCTTTCACCTAGGTATTCCGACGGGGACCACAGTCTTGAAGACCATTCGGCCAGAGGAGAGTTTGAAGAGAAGCGTTCATGGCATTATTTCAGTGAGGTGGGGATAGTTGAGGGCGAGCGGGTGCAGAGAAGGAGGGAGTGTCGGCTGGAGGAACCGGAAGGGAGGGGGTGGGGTGGGGGTGACTAAACGATAGACAATGGTTGAAGCTGTCGACAGGTGGGTGGGGGATCGAAAATGGATCGGCAGAATGATGAGAAATGGAAAACGGATCGACAGAAGAATGGGGGATGGGCAGCGGATCGACAGAATAATGAGGAATGGAAAGCGGATCGGCAGAATAATGAGGAATGGAAAACGGATCGGCAGAAGGACGGGGAATGGAAAACTGATCGGCTGAAAAATGGGGACTGGAAAGCGGATCGGCAGACGGATGGGAATGGAAAACGGATCGGCAGACGGATGGGAATAGAAAACGGATCGGCAGACAGATGGGAATGGAAACGGATCGGCAGACGGATGGGAGCAGAATGCGGATCGGCAGGAGGGATGGGGAATGGAAAACGGATCAGCAGAAGAATGGGGAATGGAAAGCGAATCGGCAGACGGATGGCAATGGTAAGCGGATCGGCAGATGTATGTGCAATTGACAGCGGATCGGCAGAAGGATGGGGAATTAAAACGGATCGGCAGAAGGATGGGAAATTAAAACGGATCGGCAGAAGGATGGGAAATTAAAACGGATCGGCAGAAGGATGGGGAATTAAAACGGATCGGCAGAAGGACGGTGAATTGAAAACGGATCGGCAGGAGGATGGGGAATGAAAAATGGATTGACATAAGTAATGGGAATGGAAAGCAGATCGGGAGGAAGATGGGGAATGGAAAGCAAATGGGCGGGGGGGGGGGGGGGGGGGGGAGGAACGGCAGGAGAATGGGCGACGGGTTCTGTCTGGGCGGCCGTAAGTAGGCAGCGATGAGTGCAGCAGTCTGCACCATACACCATTAAACACTGTTAACCCCATGCCTGAACGGCTCTCATTTGGAGCTTTATCTCATCGACAGACAACACACATTGAAACTTTAGACCATCCATGCGAGCACAACTTCAAGAAGTAGAATTTATGCCTTCTTCTTCTTCTTCTGTCTCTTTCTCTGTCAGATTCTCTTTCTCTGTCAGATTCTCTTTGTCTGTCTGTCTGTCTGTCTGTCTCTGTCTCTCTCTGTCTCTCTGTCTCTGTCTCTGTCTCTCTCTCTCTCTCTCTCTCTCTCTCTCTCTCTCTCTCTCTCTCTCTCTCTCTCTCTGTGGTATAATAATAGAAGTCAGCTGAAGTCCTCAAGCATCACATTGCGGAGAACACCATAAAGCACTAATCCGTGGAAAATATGGAAATCTAGCAACAGTCTATGTATGTTTCTAACGGATATCGGTACACACAAAAATGAACAAGACTAGCCGTTTAGACGTCTGTTTGACTGTCTGTCTATCTGTTCACCTGCCGACTTCTCTTGGCCTATCGAGGAACAGATTCTTCCGTCCACGCAGTCCTTAACATCCGTTCGCACGCCTGCCCACCCGCCAGGCTGTCTGTCTGTCTGTCTGTCTGTCATCTGTAAATCAATGCTGTACTTTCTAAAACACCCCCTCCTTTCATCCCCCCCCCCAAAAAAAAAAAAAAAAAAAAAAAAAGGAGAAAAAAAGTTGGTAAACTAGAGAAGATGTACTCTAGGTCTGTGGACTAAATAAATCCGTCGGCACACATAGCTGCCAGCTACGGGGAAACATGGAGACACGTGGGGAACCACGTGCACAGTGCACGCCATGTAAGAAGCTTTCGAGTCCTCTGAGATGGGTTTGCTGTGAAAGTAGCTTTGCCGCCAGCTCATCCGCAAGGGCGGACGGAGATTCTCTTTCTCTGGATGAGGGGAGGGGTGGGGGGTGGGGCTAGGGGGTGGGGGGGTGGGGAGGAGGGGGGGGCGCTGGCGGAGTTGACCAAAAAGGTGGTGAGGAGGAGAAGCAGGAGTGTGGGGGAGGGGGAGGGGGGGAGGGATCTGACACCTCACGAACATCCACAGGCAGGGCAAAAAAAGCTCCACGGGTCTCGTGCCGACACTGAACAGCTCAGACTAAGTCTGATCCAGCTGATAGCTCACACAAATAGGGCTTCCTGGACATGCATATCAACACAGTTCGACGACAGCCCACGAGACAATGCAATCCGATGCGACACAAAGCAGTATATCATTTTCATGATCTTCCTCACCCAATGGACGGAACCTATGTTACGATATGTACTTTTCCGAGTTGGCAACTGAACTGATCCTGCCCTTCATCAGTGCACGATGGCGAAACGAAATGGTTGTGACTTTCGCTTTCTCCAAGTGCATTGGCACAGTACAAAACAACACAGAAAATGAAATAGTACTGTTGGTTAGTATGGAATAAGAATTCCTTGAAAACAATAACCGTTCAAACCTGGAAGACAACAGACGTTAGCGGCAAGAACTGTGACAATGTCTTCTCCCTGCAACCAACAAACATCCATTCCATCCTTTCCAGACTTCCATCCAATCTATGCGCCACCAACTTCGCTAAAACAGTAGCTTGTGCCAAGCGGAATGACACACTTTCCATCATTGCCGCTTCAACTCTGCAGCCACCGCAAACCATATCCAGGTCGTCGAGCATGTTGTAGAGAGTCTCAAAATCCACAATCCACATTCATGAAGAAATCTGAAACGGATGGGCCAAGCTCATCGAAGCAGCAACTTCACTCAATCCATGCCTCTTCATGGGTCTATTGCTGTTGGGAGCTTCCACATCTAAAAACCAGGATGTGATTCAACATACAACTTCAAGACAGAAAATCACTATTGAAAGCATAATCATCACTATTCTCAAATACAATTTAGCCCCCCCCCCCCCCTCCCCAAACTAAAGAAAAAATCCGCTGGGATATAAATTCAACAGCAAGGACGATAACCCAGGGAATTTCAACCACAGAACAGAAATGGAGAGAGAACATGAGAAGCCGTGGAAATGAAGCACGCTGCAGCAGTACAAAAAGAAAGAAAACAGAAAAAAGAAAGGCGAAATATGTGAACACACAAACCAAGGAGCACAGTGACGTTTGTTTATATACTGTATGAAACAGACACCTTGCTTGCAGCGGCTGTGTTGGTGTGAACAAGGAAAAACTGCTTACTACCACCATAGCCGCTCACCACCTTGAAAATACCAAGGACCCAGACGAGATCAAGTGGCATCAGCAGTCATCATCTGGAAACAGGCGTCAGAGGATGTCTCTGATGTTGAGGGCTGTAGAACATCGACACCATCGTGAAAAGAAGCAGAAACAGACCAATTCTAGTGCCATCACTCCTTTGGCAAAAGCGGTGGCAACAGCGACAGCGAAAAAAAAAAAAAAGGTTCCCACCCAACACGTTACGAGAGCTTGCTCTGCAGCCTTTCCCTCAACATCCACCGGGTCCAACCAGACCCCAGCAACCGACTCTTCCAAACATCCTTCCGCACTCCTCATCCACTGTGTCAGAGATGGTGTCCGTTTCAGACATTATTAGCCACAAACAATGTACATGACAATGCTCCTATATTGCAGTCAGCATAAGAATGGTCAGTTTTGTGAGCTCGTATCTCTTTTGACTTATATAAAAGACTACTGTGCTCGTGTGTGTTTTGTCTTATATAAAAGACTACTGTGTTCTTGTGTGTTTTGACTTATGAAAGACTACTGTGTTCGTGTGTGTTTTGACTTATAAAAGACTACTGTGTTCGCGTGTGTTTTGACTTATAAAAGACTGGTATGTTCACGCGTGTTCCACCTCATAATAGACTAGTGTTTTCTTGTATGTTTCGCCTCATAAAAGAGCAGTGTATTTGTGTGCATTTCACCTCATAAAAGACCAGTGAGTTCGTGTGCATTTTGCCTCGTAAAAGACTAGTATGTGTGTGCGTATTTCGCCTAAAAAAAATAGTGTGCATGTACGCATTTCGCCTCATAAAAGACTGGTGTGTTTGTGTGTATTTCGACTCATAAAAGACCAGTGTGTTTGTGCGTATTTCGCCTCCTAAATGACCAGTGTGTTCATGTGTATTTCGCCTCATTAAAGATTAGTGTGTTTGCGCGTATTTCGTCTCGTAAACGACTAGCATGAGTGTGTGTATTTCGCATCGTAAAAGACCAGTGCGTCTGGGCGTATTTCGCCTAATAAAAGACTAATGTGTATTTTACCTCATAAAAGACCAGTATCTTTGTGCGTATTTCGCCTCATAAAAGACTAATGTGTCTTTTGCGTCATAGAGGGCCAGGTGTTCGTGTGTCTTCTGCCTTATAAAAGACCAGTGTGTGCGTGTGTCTTGTCTCATAGAAGACCAGTGTGTTCGTGTGTCTTTTGCCCTATATTTAGACCAGTGTGTGAATGTGTATTTCGCCTCATAAAA
>CM065734.1:13013283-13018283 GCA_033310375.1 Conus canariensis | reverse complement strand
GAATGCTATCCTAGAAAAAGGCTGGTGTACAATACCGTAGTATGTTTGTTGAGTTTTCAAAAAAAAACAACAACCAAAGGTGCCACCTAAGAAGCAAAAGAAAACCATGAAAGAGCAAAACAAGCTACATTTTCTAGTGAAAAGTAGAAAATATAAACAGATAACCTCATATATATATGCACATATATATATATATATATATATATATATATATATATGTATATGCGAGTGTTCGTGAATGCGTGCGTACGTGTGTGAGTGTGCATGTGCATGCTTGCCTATTAGCCATCCCACCATAACTCTCAACACCCACCTATTAGCCATCCCACCACCACTCTCAACACCCACCTATTAGCCATCCCACCATCACTCTCAACACCCACCAGTTGGCCATCCCACCATCACTCTCAACACCCACCTATTAGCCATCCCACCATCACTGTCAACACCCACCTATTAGCCATCCCACCATCACTGTCAACACCCACCTATTAGCCATCCCACCATCACTCTCAACACCCACCTATTGGCCATCCCACCATCACTCTCAACACCCACCTATTAGCCATCCCACCATCACTGTCAACACCCACCTATTAGCCATCCCACCATCACTCTCAACACCCACCTATTAGCCATCGCACCATCACTCTCAACACCCACCTATTAGCCATCCCACCATCACTGTCAACACCCACCTATTAGCCATCGCACCATCACTGTCAACACCCACCTATTAGCCATCCCACCATCACTCTCAACACCCACCTATTAGCCATCGCACCATCACTCTCAACACCCACCATCACTGTCAACACCCACCTATTAGCCATCCCACCATCACTGTCAACACCCACCTATTAGCCATCCCACCATCACTGTCAACACCCACCTATTAGCCATCCCACCATCACTCTCAACACCCACCTATTGTCCATCCCACCATCACTGTCAACACCCACCTATTAGCCATCCCACCATCACTGTCAACACCCACCTATTGTCCATCCCACCATCACTGTCAACACCCACCTATTAGCCATCCCACCATCACTGTCAACACCCACCTATTAGCCATCGCACCATCACTCTCAACACCCACCTATTAGCCATCCCACCATCACTGTCAACACCCACCTATTGGCCATCCCACCATCACTGTCAACACCCACCATCACTCTCAACACCCACCTATTAGCCATCCCATCATCACTGTCAACACCCACCTATTGTCCATCCCACCATCACTGTCAACACCCACCATCACTGTCAACACCCACCTATTGTCCATCGCACCATCACTCTCAACACCCATCTATTAGCCATCGCACCATCACTCTCAACACCCATCTATTAGCCATCGCACCATCACTCTCAACACCCATCTATTAGCCATCGCACCATCACTCTCAACACCCATCTATTAGCCATCGCACCATCACTCTCAACACCCACCTATTGACCATCCCACCATCACTCTCAACACCCATCTATTAGCCATCGCACCATCACTCTCAACACCCACCTATTGACCATCGCACCATCACTCTCAACACCCATCTATTAGCCATCCCACCACCACTCTCAACACCCATCTATTAGCCATCGCACCATCACTCTCAACACCCACCTATTGTCCATCCCACAATCACTCTCAACACCCATCCATTGTCCATCCCACCATCACTCTCAACACCCACCTATTGTCCATCCCACCATCACTCTCAACACCCACCATCACTGTCAACACCCACCATCACTCTCAACACCCACCTATTAGCCATCCCACCATCAATCTCAACACCCACCATCACTCTCAACACCCACCTGCCTTCTGCCCCATCCCTGACGCCTCTTCCCTTTCAGTTCATCGATCCATGTGTCCTGCATCTCCTCAGTCCTGCCGTTCCAGCACCAATATCCAGAATCAATCTTTTCCAGAGTGTCTGTCAGGGACTAGGAGAGCTTTGTGCAGTGCCCGCTGTGTGTCTGACCGTTCCAGCACCAATATCCAGAATCAATCTTTTCCAGAGTGTCTGTCAGGGACCAGGAGAGGTTTGTGCAGTGCCCGCTGTGTGTCTGACCGATGTTCCACTTCCAGACGAACAACGCGATGTCCAATTGGCTCTATAGGAGGACGTCACGTGGGGAAACGACGGCATGATGGTGTTCAGTGCGTGGGGAATGGAATTTTTTTTTTTTTTTGGTCGGTCTACTTTTTTTTTTAATCTTTCCTTTTTTTCGTTGTTTTAATCTCTTCTGTTTTTGTGCCCCTTGCCACTACCACCACCTTTCTTTGTCTCTCTGTCTCTGTCTGTCTCTTTGTCTGTTTGTCTGTTTGTCTGTTTGTCTGTCTGTCTCTCTCTCTCGTTCGCTCTCTCTCTCTCTCTGTCCCCCCTCTCTCTCTCTCCACGATCTCTCTCTCTCTCTCTCTCTCTTCATAATGTTTCTCCTCTCTCTCTCTCTCTCTCTCTCTCTCTCTCTCTCTCTCTCTCTCTCTCCACGTTGTCTCCTTTCTATTTTGGTAACGGACACCTATCATCTGTCTAAAACTCTACCACTCCATGTCAACCCGTCTGTTTCTTTGTGTCTGTCCTGCTGAGCACCCTGTGTCTCTCTTATCTTCTCTTTCTCTGTCTTCATTAGGATGTATTTCCTATGAAATCCATCTGCCTGCCTCTGTTCTCTCTCTCTCTCTCTCTCTCTCTCTCTCTCTCTCTCTCTCTCTCTCTTTCTTGGTCTGTCTGTTTGTCAGTTTGTCTGATTGTCTGTTTGTCTGTCTCTCCACCTCTCTGTCTGTCTGGCTGTCTGTCTGTCAACCTGTCTGTCTGGCTGCCTGTCTGTCTGGCTGTCTGTCTGCCTGCCTGTCCGTGTCTGTTTCTCTCTGTCACCCTGTCTCTCTGTCTCTGTCTCTCTCCGTCTGTCTGTCTGTCTGTCTCTCAATACAAAATTACAGCAAAGATTCGTTTGTATATAGTAAAACCGTTCCTAGATACATACATCAATACATGAAATGATAGGGAAAGGAAGGCTTTTCCTTCCAGACTCTGCTTTCCTTATGAAGAACACAGTCTTGTACAAAGTGTACACTCTAATTCTAACCAGCATCATCCCTGTTAAGGTGATGGTGAGGGCAAGCTGTTCAAGTTACAAAGTGACAGCCAACAGAACACGGTAATGGCCCTGTCTGCCACTTCGTGTTCATGGCGATCTTCTAGGTGGGATATTCTGGACCCATGTTGATAAGTTCCCCCCGTTTGGAAAAAAACACACAAAAAACAACAACAACAAAAAACAAACCAGACAAACAAACAAACAAACATTACGTCTTGACTGTGTCGGAGTTTCTCTTTGCAGCTGACATGCAAGGGAAATAAGCCTGAACAGTTCTCCAGATCGACATGGCCATCGTTCCGCTTTGGAGTTACCCTCCTTGGGGAGGACCTACCATTAAGTTGAAGATGTTTTTTTTCCAGTTGTTTTCCTGTTATTTTACAGCGTTTGCTCGGTTAAAAGCTAATTTCGAACTTCAAAAAAAAAAAAAAAAAAAAAAAATCGTCCGCTTTTCATTTTTTGTTTGAACCCTAAACTTTAGCTCGGTGTTCAGACTCTGAGAAAGAGCTGTTCACTGATGAGAATTCTGTATCACATTCTCTAGATGAATTATTTTTTTTTTACCAAAACCAAATGATGTTGTTTACTGAAACCTGGGAATACACCAGCTAGCTGAACTCATTCATAGACGGCATCAGCTACTGGTGGTCAGACACTGGCTAGAATAGAAGAACACAAGACGCTTCTATCTACCCCCGAAGTGCTGTCATTGTTGGCCGATAATGTTAAGAAGACATGGCGTCCAGACCACATTAAAAACTCTTGCGTGTTCGTGTTTGTTTGGATTGAAAAGGAGCTATCTACAGATCTATCTATCAATCTATCTCCCTATCTGTCTATCTATCTATCTATCTATCTATCTATCTATCTATCTATCTATCTATCTGTCTGTCTATCTGTCTATCTCTCTATCTCTATCTATCTATCTGTTCATCTGTGTATTATGTACGTGTATATGTATGCATCTCTCTCTCTCTCTCTCTCTCTCTCTCTCTCTCTCTCTCTCTCTCTCTCTATATATATATATATATATATATGCGTGTGGGGTGGGGGTGGGGGGGGGGGGGGGTGGCACGCTACATACTCTTCAATACGATCAGATCTTGATATATGAAAAGTAATGAATATATGAACAGCACCTTAGCTAACCTTAGATTTTATGTTTTCCACATTGCTTGTCACGGTTGTTTGGCTGATAATGATTTGACAGAATTGTGCTGCATAGAGGAGGATGAGGATGGCTGATAATGATTTGACAGAATTGTCCTGCATAGAGAAGGATGAGGATAGCTGATAATGATTCGACAGAGACAGAATTGTGCTGTATAGAGGAGGATGAGGATGGCTGATAATGATTTGACCGAATTGTGCTGTATAGAGGAGGATGAGGATGGCTGATAATGATTTGTGTTGTTTCATAATGAATACCGTAATGTGGCATTCAAGTCATTGTAGACCTTTATCTAGCGTGTTATGGTCATTTCTGGACATTTATTTGTACAAACCCTCCATCCCCGTTTTTCCCTCCCCTTCCTTCCCCCCCCCCCCCCGCTTCCCTCCTCATTTGTGTCCCTTTGTGTATGGGCCTCAAATAGTTTTACAGATAACTCATTCGATTTCGCGTTCTTTCACTTACTAAAACGTTTAGACATACCAGGCTATTTCTGAAAACGAAATGCATACAGATAGATATAAACGACATCAAAACAAACAAACCTTACAGTGTTCGTTATGTAGAGAATCGATTAAAGATGAGGCGTTCGCTAAATTAAATTGTCTCACCCCTCAAAAATAACATTATTGATAATTAACAGTTTACCCGTGTTAATAGTAGTGCATGTTTAAATAGTTACATCTTTCAGCATCCACGACTGAAAATATTTACC
>CM065734.1:13005783-13008283 GCA_033310375.1 Conus canariensis | reverse complement strand
ATACCAACATAAGAACATTCACTACAACATAGATTTACGTCTGTACGCAATAAACATACAATACAAACTAGCCGCCGTGGCCAAGTGGTTAGCGACGCGGACTCCCGGCTGGGAGATCGTGGGTACGATACCCACCAGAGCTACTTATTTGTAGGATATTTCTGCCCAAACCGGCTCCTACCCAGAGCTGAATTTGCTATGGGCTCAGCTGGGAAATCTGGGACCACATAGTTGAGTTTAATCCACACAATGGTTGCTTCTCTGACAGTGTTGCTAAAATTTTCTTACCAACACTGCAGGTGTCTGTATCTCCTGGGTCTGATTAACACCGGGATTTTTTTTTTTTTTTTTTTTTTTTTGCTGTCCTAACCTCTGCGCCACCTCAGAGGCAGTGCACCCACGTCGCTCATTCCGACACCCCATCCACAGCCACAGCCCGGTCGGCCCCACAGCAGCCCCGGGCCCGGCAATCCACAGGGCGCAGACAGTGTCAAGTCGTCAAGAGGCAATCCACCGGAGGAGACACTGCACTACTGCCGAGTCACTTCGGTGGTGTTCAGTGGCGCCTGTTCTGATCTAACATACGCAGGACACCACCTACTAAGCCCCCTACTGACGACAATAATTGCTTAGTCGCGGAGCCGGCGTGAGTGAGCTCTCCCTCCGGAGGGCGCCACCACGTACGTCCTACGACAGCCCCCCTGGACTCGCCGATACCGGTGACTCCGACGGAACCAAACCAAGGCCACAGACGTGGACAGGACATCGCAATTGAGGTCACCATGAGAGCAGGGCATGAAGGGCAACAGAATTTGAGACTTTTTTTTATGCTGATCGATGAGAATGAGGATGATTAAGATGGTGCTACGGATTGCCATTTCGGTCTGAGACTACATGACAGGGCTGTACTCTACGCTTCCTTTCATAATATATCTCGGCGTCAACCAGGCCCGAGAGATACAGGCACCTGCAGTGTTGGTCAGGACATTTGAGCAACATTCTCAGAAACGCATCCATTAAGTGGATGAAACTCGACTGTGTGGTCCCAGTCTTCCCAACAGAGTCCGCAGCAAACTCAACTCTGGGTAGGAGCCGGTCGGGGCAGAAAAACCCACATGACTCTGATGGGATTCGAACCCACGACCTCCCAGCCGGGAGTCCGCGACGCTAACCACTTCGCCACGGCGGCCGGTAACACCGGGATATCTTATGAAAGCAAGTATAGATACAGCCCCGTTATGCAGTCGTGATCAGAACTGAAATCCGTCGCATCACATTTATCAACCTCATCCCCATCGATCAGCATTAGAAAAACGTACAGTACAATACCTATACTTAACATATACACTAACCCATACACTGATCTCTAATGAGAGCCATTCCAGAGATGTTGCAAGTTGTTAGAGACAGTGATGGCTGGCGTAAGAAGAGCATTAGCCATTGTCAGACACTCCCCGCACGTGAAGATGGAGACTATGGGGGTGTATTGCAGCATTTCCCTCTTTGATGACTGTCGTTCAGTGCTGGCTGGGAGGTCTCTTCAAAAAGGTGCCCACACAGGCACAATCGATTTGGCATTAACGTTTTTTTCCTTTGAAAACTGCTCTCCGGCATTGTCTCTTTTTATCTCTCTCTCTCTCTCTCTCTCTCTCTCTCTCTCTCTCTCTCTCTCTCTCTCTCTCTCTCTCTCTCTCTTTTATCTCTTTTTATTTGTCAATGCTTAGTTAATAGCGAATGGCAGAACTGTAGAGGACTGCTTTCTTGATCGAATGAAACACTTACTGTTCACAGAACATAGTATAGTAATCATGGCGTTAAACATTGTCTGACATCTTAAAGGCATAACACCCCATCCAGTACTTCGAGTGTGTGTTATAAGAACAGCTCCCCCGCCCTCAGAGGAAGGAGAGAAACGCGCGTAAGCAGCAAGAGACAAACTGCCATCGCAACTGGGCTGCTCCCTTACATACGCCTCCTGTAACCTTAAGTGTACACATATGGTACATCTCTGACTGATTATCGTTACTGATACAAAATGAGTAATGAGTCTGGTTTATCGTGTCCTTGAAGCAGAAGGCTGAAAGAGAATGAATGACAGTTTGTTCTGGGCTGTCTACAACTAGCTAAAGATTGAGAAATGTTCATGCAGAATATGTCAGTATTATAAACAACCCTGTATGTTTATATTCCTCTCAGAAACCAAAACCAAACCGAGCTCCAAGACTACGAGGAATGGTCAGTGAATACTCCGTTTTCCTTGACATTCCTGGAATCGGAGCATTGGAGCGTTACAACTGAAATATCTGGCACTTGAAGTGCTGGACCACCCAGCCACCACCCTGAACCCAGACTCTTTTCAGAGAGCTCTGCAGAAGATTCTGCTCGAAATGGGGGAGGTGGATTCTATGTACGGTTTCCCGACGGCACCTCTGGCACCAGGTCTGATGCCACTGGTCAGTTCTCCACTAGCTTCAGAGCTGAACCCTGTGCATTACCTCAC
>CM065734.1:12995783-12998283 GCA_033310375.1 Conus canariensis | reverse complement strand
TCTGACGCTGTTATTCTAATTGTACACAAGGTGTCTTCTTTCATTGACATGGGTCTGACGCTATTATTCTAATTGTACACAAGGTGTCTTCTTTCATTGACATGGGTCTGACGCTGTTATTCTAATTGTACACAAGGTGTCTTCTTTCATTGACATGGGTCTGACGCTATTATTCTAATTGTACACAAGGTGTCTTCTTTCATTGACATGGGTCTGACGCTGTTATTCTAATTGTACACAAGGTGTCTTCTTTCACTGACATGGGTCTGACGCTGTTATTCTAATTGTACACAAGGTGTCTTCTTTCATTGACATGGGTCTGACGCTGTTATATTCTAATTGTAGAGAGGGTGTCTTCGTTGATTAACACAGCTCTGCCGCTGTTTATTCTAATTGTAGAGGTGTCTTATTTAATTAACATAGCAATGGTGTTGCTACTTTTAAACGTAGAGAGGGGTGTCTTCTTTGATTAACATAGCAATGGTGTTGCTATTCTAAACGTAGAGAGGGTGTCTTATTTAATTAACATAGCAATGGTGTTGCTATTCTAAACGTAGAGAGGGTGTTTCTTCTTTCGTTAACATAACTATGCCACTGTTATTCTAATAATAGAGAGGGTGTCTTCTTTAACACAGCTCTGCCGCTGTTATTCTAATTGCAGAGAGGGTGTCTTCGTTGATTAACACAGCTTCTGCCGCTGTTATTCTAATTGTAGAGGTGTCTTATTTAATTAACATAGCAATGGTGTTGCTACTCTAAACGTAGAGAGGGTGTCTTATTTAATTAACATAGCAATGGTGTTGCTACTCTAAACGTAGAGAGGGTGTCTTCTTTCATTAACATAGCAATGGTGTTGCTATTCTAAACGTAGAGAGGGTGTCTTCTTTAATTAACATAGCAATGGTGTTGCTATTCTAACCGTAGAGAGGGTGTCTTCTTTCATTACCATAGCAATGGTGTTGCTATTCTAAACGTAGAGAGGGTGTCTTCTTTAATTAACATAGCAATGGTGTTGTTATTCTAAACGTAGAGAGGGTGTCTTCTTTCATTAACATAGCAATGGTGTTGCTATTCTAAACGTAGAGAGGGTGTCTTCTTTCATTAACATAGCAATGGTGTTGCTATACTAAACGTAGAGAGGGTGTCTACTTTAATTAACATAGCAATGGTGTTGCTATTCTAAACGTAGAGAGGGTGTCTTCTTTCATTAACATAGCAATGGTGTTGCTATTCTAAACGTAGAGAGGGTGTCTTCTTTCATTAACATAGCAATGGTGTTGCTATTCTTAAACGTATAGAGAGAGGGTGTCTTCTTTCATTAACATAGCAATGGTGTTGCTATTCTAAACGTAAGAGAGGGTGTCTTCTTTCATTAACATAGCAATGGTGTTGCTATTCTAAACGTAGAGAGGGTGTCTTCTTTCATTAACATAGCAATGGTGTTGCTATTCTAAACGTAGAGAGGGTGTCTTCTTTCATTAACATAGCAATGGTGTTGCTATTCTAAACGTAGAGAGGGTGTCTTCTTTCATTAACATAGCAATGGTGTTGCTATTCTAAACGTAGAGAGGGTGTCTTCTTTCATTAACATAGCAATGTGTTGCTATTCTAAACGTAGAGAGGGTGTCTTCTTTCATTAACATAGGAATGGTGTTGCTATTCTAAATGTAGAGAGGGTGTCTTCTTTCATTAACATAGCAATGGTGTTGCTATTCTAAACGTAGAGAGGGTGTCTTCTTTCATTAACATAGCAATGGTGTTGCTATTCTAAACGTAGAGAGGGTGTCTTCTTTCATTAACATAGCAATGGTGTTGCTATTCTAAACGTAGAGAGGGTGTCTTCTTTCATTAACATAGCAATGGTGTTGCTATTCTAAACGTAGAGAGGGTGTCTTCTTTCATTAACATAGCAATGGTGTTGCTATTCTAAACGTAGAGAGGGTGTCTTCTTTCATTAACATAGCAATGGTGTTGCTATTCTAAACGTAGAGAGGGTGTCTTCTTTCATTAACATAGCAATGGTGTTGCTATTCTAAACGTAGAGAGGGTGTCTTCTTTCATTAACATAGCAATGCCACTGTTATTCTAATAATAGAGAGGGTGTCTTCTTTAACACAGCTCTGCCGCTGTTATTCTAATTGTAGAGAAGGTGTCTTCTTTAATTAACACGGCTCTGGCGCTGTTATTGTAATTATAGAAAGGGCGTCTTGTTTCATCAACACAGCTCTGGTGCTGTTATTGTGATTATAGAAAAGGTGTCTTCTTTAATTAACACAGCTCTGGCGCAGTCAGCCTACTTGTGGAGAGGGTATCTTCTTCAACAGAACATAGCTCTGACGCTGTCAGTCAGTTGCGGAGAGCGTGTCTCCTTTAACGCACTGTAGCTCTGGTGCTGTATGTCTAATTTTTGTAGACAGTGTGTGTTCCTTCACAGAGTAGTAGCGATGACAAAGGATGTTATGGAAAAAAAAATCTAGAAGACTCAATGAAAGAAAAAGTG
>CM065734.1:12980783-12985783 GCA_033310375.1 Conus canariensis | reverse complement strand
CCCCCACCCCTACTAAAAAAAAAGGGAAAAAAAACGAAAAGGGGAGATCATTTGGTGGAGAGTTCATACATCTTACTTCTATGGTGGCAAATCGCGCACCACTACGTACGCGCGTGCTCGCATTCTCAAAGACCAGCAGTGATGGCGTGACATGAGGTGTGGCGTACCTTCTATGCTTGGTTTCTACAATGTGAATGTTCGGCTTGTCATGTAGGTGTTACATAACTATTATTATCAACCAGTTCTGGGAAGCGTTTTTCATATTTTCTTCTCTTCTTTTTCTTTTCTTTCTTTCGTTCTCTTACGTATTTTTGTTAGCTTTTCCCCCCCCAGTTTCTTCGTTTACGTCTTTCTTTCCTTCCTTCATTCAATCGTAGTTTTTCCTTTAGCTTCATTCGTCCTTATTGCGTTCCTTCCTTCCTCGTTTTCTATCTTTGTTTTCTATTTCAGGTTATTTTTCTTACTTTTCTTTTTTTTATACTCTTTCTTTAAAAAAAATCACGAGGAACAACACACACACACACACACACACACACACACACACACACACACACACACACACCACACACTACACACACACACACACAACACACACACACACACACACACAAAATGTCAAACATACACGTGTTTAAACAGTAACACGTCATCGAGCTTTCAGTCTTCCTCTCTCTCTCTCTCTCTCTCTCTCTCTCTCTCTCTCTCTATATATATATATATATATATATATATTCTTTTTGAAGAAACACAGCAACCCTTGTGACAAGCAGATCTGTTTTCCTTCCCAAAGAATTCTATGTAGGCCTTCTTCAAGTCGATCGATTTCTAGGAGGCGTGTCCCAGAGTTTCCCAAGAATTTGATGTGGCTTCAACATCAATAAATAAACAAAGGTGTGATGAACGGAGATGGCGCAGCAAGAGGAAGGCACCAACCACTTCCACGTCCAAGCTGCTGGCACTGGGTTGACGTCATCATGTTTGTGTCTATTTCAGCTGGGTTGTTGCACAAACTAAATGATATGTTGAATCATTGATTTTTCTTGTGGCTGTGAATTGTGCTTTTCTCCCTGTCACACACTGTCCAGCTTGGGTTGTCTGTCCGAAAGTTTGTTCGTTCGTCTCTCTTCTGTCTGTCCGTCTGTCCGTCTGTCTGTCTGTCTGTCTGTCTGTCTGTCTGTCTGTTGCTTCTCTCTCTTTCTGTCCACATACGTGTTGTTGTTGTTGTTGTTGATTTATAGTCTGTTCACACTTGCTGATATTAGACTTTACAGAGGGGGGGGGGGGGGAGGAGGGGAGGGGGGGCTTTGGGGAGGGGGAAGGAGGAGGACAGGAGGGAGGAAAAGGTAAGAAATAATGTCAAGAACAGTACAAATTTAAATATAAACTACACTATCATAATTATAAAAATATGCTAATTTGAGATTGAGAGATAATTTTTGCAACCTCAACAATTTCTGAACTGAAAGAAATAGCGTGAATCGGTTCAGATTTCGAAATTTCAATGTTTGCTTTTGAATAAAGAGCATTTAAAATGGGGCAATGGAAAAGTATATGTTCACCAGATAATGGTTTAGAACATGCACACGCTATATTTTGTCTGTCTGTCTGTCTGTCTGCCTGCTTCTCTCTCTTTCTGTCCACATACGTGTGCATGCGTGAATATGTATGTGCGAATATGTGTGACTGTCAGTGTAAATATGTGTGTGTGCGCATGATTTTGTGTGTGTGTGTGTGTGTGTGTGTGGTGGTGCGTGCGTGCGTGCGTGCGTGCGGGTGCGTGGCGTGCGGGGGGGTGCGGCGACTGCGTGTGTGTGTTTAGGTGATTAGTAAGTTGATGTGTTGTTGTGTGTGTGTGTGTGTGTGTTGTGTGTGTGTGTGTGCGCGCAGTGAGCGTGTGACAGAGAGAGAGAGAGAGAGAGAGAGAGAGAGAGAGAGAGAGAGAGGGAGAGAGAGCAAACGAAACGAAGCGAAACGGAACGAAACGAAATTATATTCTACCAGGATAATAAAATAAGCATTATGAATGCTTTTTTCCCCCTTTTTTCCATCCAGCTCTAAGAGAGAGAGAGAGAGAGAGAGAGAGAGAGAGAGAGAGAGAGAGAGAGAGAGAGGGGGGAGGGGGGAATACAAGCACTGACCCAATCCATATTACAGAAGGGCTGACAGCTGAACTGATTCCTCTGTTCTCTTCTGTTCTTGTCTACTCTGTAGGAAGACTTGTGCAAATAATGGGCATTGTTTGAACTATCGATTTTCTTCTCTCCGATCAAAGTTTCTCTAGTACAATAGCTATCTATAGGCCTGTAACTCTCTCTCTCTCTCTCTCTCTCTCTCTCTCTCTCTCTCTCTCTCTCTCTCTCTCTCTCAATTTTTGTCAGTTCACGAGTAGGTAACATTTTGTTGGTTGCCCCACGAATTTTGTTAAATTTTCTTATTTACTTTTTTTTTTTGAAGGTCTGTCAGTCATTTTCATACAAATATTCGAGAAGACAACATGATGCTGATTCACAACATGTAGTTCTGGTTATTTTCTGTGGAGACATCTTGGTTCTATGTGGGGGGAACGGGCCAGGAGTGCTGAGGCAATACGCTAAACACACAGTGACCATGTTCTTTAGAGACAGGCATGGGGCAGTTTTTGTGACCATTGTGTCCTGCTGGAGCTCAGCCCGCTGAAGGAATGTGGAAAGTAACCCAGATAACCGAAAAAAAGCAAACGTCCTCTCAGACTGTGACGTTTCCGCCCGTCGGGTCCAGCCTTTCTTCCGAAGAAATGACGCGCTTGTCGCAAGAGAACAGAGAGGTGGACAGTCTGAAGACACGCTCGGATGACGTCACAGGTCGCTCCAGGAGGAACAACTTGCTATTCTACGCATTCTCCCAGACCAACGGCAAAAAATCTGCCAGCAGTGTGAAGACAGTGTGAAAGGAGTGTTGCAGAACAAACTTAGCATCGATGGAGATGTGCAGTCTGATCGTGTGCGAAGAATGACAGAAAGAACTAACCCCTCCACCCCCCCCACCCCCCCCCCCATGAAAGTCAGGCTTCTTCAGATAATTTTTGCTCTAAACTATCGTTTGTAACTGGAATATCAATAGATCAGCTACTAAGTTGAGAGACAAGGATTTTGTAAGTTATATACCTGGTGTTGATTTTGCCTGCATTGTAGAAACATGCATTGATGTGTTCACGTCTGCGGCACTTCCTGTCCACACTGCATTCTGTGACAGCTGTCAGACGGTCACAGCAGGGAAATGTGAGTGGGTGTGGGGTGGTGGGTGTGGGGGGGGGGGGGGTTGTCGTCCTCATTGAAAACAAATTGTAACCATTTGTTCAACATGTACAGAGTAAATATGATCACATCCTTATATTCTTGTTGAAGAAAGAATTATGTGGTCTTCCCAAAGATGTGCTGTATGTTTGTTTTTACATTCAACCCATCGATTCACAATAGTATGATGTTTCTGATATTGATAATGGCATATGGACTTTAGAACAATGTGTCTTGGATCTCCTTGATAGTCATGATGCATGTCTTTTACTGTGTGGTGACTTAGATGCTGGGACATCAAACTCCTTGTATCACTTTTATAATGATGCTTCTTCTGAACATAAAAAGAATGATGTTACAACAGTTACAAGGATTTCTGAAGGTAACAAAACTAATGTATATGGCAAGTTACTTCTTGAAATGTGTGCGACAATGAATCTGTTCTACTGACTGGGGTATTGTAAAGACCACCATGATGGTAACTACATACACTTATGTGATCCGGACAGTAGCACAATTGATAGTTTCATCACGTAGGAAAATATGGTTGAAATCATGCGTGCAAATTGAATGTGGCAGAGAGAATTGAAATTAATCACTTGCCAGTGGAACTGACTGTGTCTACGCAGTTTGATTACAGTAAAGTCAATGATCAGCAGGAACAAGAGTTTATCTGTCGTTCAAAAAGGAACAGAGACAAAGACAACATTTTCCGCGATTTACTACAGTCTCCTGAAATTCAAAGCTGACTGAAGGACATTAATGGTGCATTAAAATCTTTCAATGAATGTTTATCAGACAGATCACAGTGTATGTTAACGCATGTGTATGATTATAAAGCAACAACTCAGACAATAACCTTGGTACGGAGTCCGCTGAAGCAACACGGAACACCGGCAGATCCCTAAGAAAGAGCAGAAGAACCCTTGACAAGCAAGGCACAGTAGCTTACAATAGGATTATTATTATTGTTATCATCATTATTATTACTATTATTATTATTATTATTACTATTATATGGCGCCTATCATCAGCTAGAGACCAAACTCAAAGCGCTTTACAATCCACACTCGTTTACACAACGGGCTGCCTACCTGCCAGCTGGCGCTTCATTCAGCCGTTATCCCGTGTCATCCAGTCAGTATCGTTCAATAGCGTTCACATAATTTCCTTGCTTCCTTCATTCTTTCCATTTCTCACGCAGGGTGCATGCTATGTGTAACGTGTCATCCAAACCAGCGGCCTGCTCTTCCGAAAGTTGGTGATGGGATTTTACGTGTGTGCAAGATGTTACGAGTGGGTTCACACACGGAACCTCGGTTTATGGTCTCATTCGAAGGACTGTATGGGAAATGGAGTCAGAACCAATGTTACACTCCGAGGGAAAAAAATCCCCCTGTACCGAAACGGCCAGGCGGAGATTCGAACCTGCAACCCCAGGATCACCAGGATTAAGAGTCCGGAGCTCTACCACTGAGGATGTGTTCAGACTGAAAAATCATTGCGAAAAAAAGTAAGGTAAGTAAACAAACGCTCTTAGGTTCATCAATGACGGCTCTTTCTGATCCAAAGAATTTCTGGAACACAATTTCAAACATTTTTCAGCCAAGAGAAGAAAAGTGAACAACACGATAACACTGGAGAACTGGATTGACATTTCAAATCCATACATGACCTTGACTCGAACATCGCGGCACTCATGGGTCATCCCGCTCAAGGAAAGCCACG
>CM065734.1:12963283-12968283 GCA_033310375.1 Conus canariensis | reverse complement strand
AAGCTTAAAGATAAGAAAATAGATTACAACATATCATGGAAAATTATAAAAAGAGCAACACCATACAACAACATTTCTAAAAAAAAAATGCAACTTATGTACTACAGAAAAGTGGCTGATATTATGTAAACCCCATCTAGCATCCCTGAACTCCAAAGTAGAAATGATTAATAATTGCAGGCACAAATGGAAATCTTTGTCAATGCACCATTCCTTGGCACGTCCCCCCTGAACGCTCCCCCCCAAAAAAAGAAAACAATCTACAGGCCACGTGCCACACGCGCAGAGCTCACACGCCCACACACCACACTATATAACACTGGTGGCGTGCCCAGATTATATATACCCTGAGGAGAGCACTTGGCTCGAAACAATTTTGTCGGTGGTTTTACTTTTCCATTTTAAACTGTTATGTCGCTCCCTACTTGGTTGAGCACTTTTAGAATTCTGAGTGGCTTTTTAACTCTAATTTTATATATATATATATATATATATATATATGTGTACAAGAAAAGCTCTGATTTTCAGCTGCGCAAAACGAACAATAAAATCTGGCACCATTAAAAATGTTTCCATAGACTTGCAGTGGAAGGAAAAGTTTTCTTGTTTTCGCTGTCGTTGTATTTGTTGTTGTATTTGTTGTTGTTGTTGTTGTTGCTTATTGCTAAGAACAGAAACATTCTTTTTCTGTCCAGTGTTCTAATGAATGATAAGAGAGTAATATCTCCCACAGCATGGCTTTCCAGGGAACTTCTCAGTGATATGATGCTGGAGTGTCAGGGAAAGGTCAACAGCTACAGGGCACGAGATGAGTGAAGGAAAGGTCAACAGTTACAGGGCACGAGATGAGTGAAGGAAAAGTCAACAGCTACAGGGCACGAGATGAGTGAAGGAAAGGTCACAGCTACAGGGCACGAGATGAGTGAAGGAAAGGTCAACAGCTACAGGGCACGAGATGAGTGAAGGAAAGGTCAACAGCTACAGGGCACGAGATGAGTGAAAGAAAGGTCACAGCTACAGGGCGCGAGATGAGTGAAGGAAAGGTCAACAGCTACAGGGCGCGAGATGAGTGAAGGAAAGGTCAACAGCTACAGGGCGCGAGATGAGTGAAGGAAAGGTCAACAGCTACAGGGCACGAGATGAGTGAAGGAAAGGTCAACAGCTACAGGGCGCGAGATGAGTGAAGGAAAGGTCAACAGCTACAGGGCACGAGATGAGTGAAGGAAAGGTCAACAGCTACAGGGCACGAGATGAGTGAAAGAAAGGTCACAGCTACAGGGCGCGAGATGAGTGAAGGAAAGGTCAACAGCTACAGGGCGCGAGATGAGTGAAGGAAAGGTCACAGCTACAGGGCACGAGATGAGTGAAGGAAAGGTCACAGCTACAGGGCGCGAGATGAGTGAAGGAAAGGTCAACAGCTACAGGGCGCGAGATGAGTGAAGGAAAGGTCACAGCTACAGGGCACGAGATGAGTGAAGGAAAGGTCACAGCTACAGGGCGCGAGATGAGTGAAGGAAAGGTCACAGCTACAGGGCGCGAGATGAGTGAAGGAAAAGTCAACAGCTACAGGGCACGAGATGAGTGAAGGAAAAGTCAACAGCTACAGGGCGCGAGATGAGTGAAGGAAAAGTCACAGAACAGGAAAGATAAGGAAACACTTTGGGGGTGCCCTCAAGGCTAATCATGCTCCTGTCAATGACAGATGCGACTTCACATCTATGTATATAATTCCTCTGAATATAAGAGAAGGAGATGAATTAGAGAGAGAGAGAGAGAGAGAGAGAGAGAGAGAGAGAGAGAGAGAGAGTAAATAGAAAGTTGTTCTCCCAGATTGCATAGTAAGAGATGCATTTTGTACGTAATTTCTTGTAATGTTTCAGAACACCGTTTAAGAAAGGGTTATCAATGCTTAGCGTGTGCAACTTAGCGTGTATACTGCCGACATTGTCCAGGTCTGGAATGTATGGGTTCACACGGTTAAAAAGTTCTTTCCGTTCCAAATCAAAATGCAACCTTTTCGCCCAATCAGTTTGCGAAATAACAATAAACACCGTTAAGAAATAATTTTTAAGCCACCTTCTTCGTAAGGTAGGCATACCATATCTCTCTCTCTGTCTCTCTCTCTGTCTCTCTCTGTCTCTCTCTCTCTCTCTCTCTCTCTCTCTCTCTCTCTCTCTCTCTCTCTCTCTGTTTTGGTTGCTTCTCTTTTCATCCTCCAAGAATTTGCAAAAACATCGTTTCAAGATCACGAATAAAAATTCCACTCAGGTCAGGTAAGTTCATGTGTAGGCAACTAAGCCTTGAAAGGGCAAGCTCTCTGGCACCTTCATCCTTTCCACAAATGGTAACTGTCTTCTGCTCAATTTCTGTAGCAGAATACTTAGTTCCCTCGTGCCATTAAAACTCAGTTCTGCCATACGTTCTATATTCAGTCAAAAGTGCCCATTACTTTTAAACATACCTGAATTCCAAAGAAAGTTTACATCACGAAAAAGTTTTATAACCCAATGTTTGCTACTCCGTTTCACACAAATTGTAATTTCGCAAACTTCTTTTTCGAACCAGAACAATTTCCGAAAGCCACAAGAGTATTTTTGTTTCTTTAAATGGTTCTTCCTGCCGTCCAGACAAAAGGATATATCATTCGCAGATTATTAGAGAAGAATTTCGACACTGTTTTCATGTTTTCTTTTGATTTTTTGTTTTGTTTCCACGAACCATGATCGCCAGGATTTCGGCAGCTGTCATAGGTAACAGTAGGGCAAGCAGACGTCTCCTTGTCTTATCTCTTTCAACGCTAAACCAACTAGAATATTGACCATTTACTTGTACATAAGACGTGGTGTTTTTTGTGTAACAGTAGGGCAAGCAGACGTCTCCTTGTCTTATCTCTTTCAACGCTAAACCAACTAGAATACTGACCATTTACTTGTACATAAGACATGATGTTTTTGTGTGTTAATACTGTCACCCACCTGGTTATCCCTGACCCAAAGCAAAGAAATCTAGTGTCTTTTGTTTAAAAAGAAAAAGTCTAGCTCACGGAATCGAAAGCTTTTTTTTTTTTAAAAAGAAATCTGAAATAAGCTTTCCAGGGACTCTTCATGTTCAAAAGCACTTCATATATAAGTTTATCGTCAGTCATTGGCAAATCCTTTCTGATCCATGTACATAAACCGCGATAAACAAACTTAAAGCTACAGGTAGCACAAGAAGCGGCTTTAAATGCAGCATTTAGTGAAGAAATGGGCCTCGAAGTTTTCAGTAATTGTTTTGGTTCTCATCTTTGGGTATGTACTCAATAATTCCTTGCCACTGTAAGACTGCTAACTCGCTCGTATTAGATCCATCAAGAAAACGAACAAGAAACTGGCCAATATCTGAAGAGAAAAGTTTGAAAATTTCGACAATCAGTTCATGTGCCAATGGACTCTTCTTCTTTTTTCCCCCTCTTTTCCTCCTCCTCTTCCTCCTCCTCCTCCACCTCTTCCTCCTCCTCCTCCCCCTCTTCCTCCAACTCCTCCTGTTTCTTCTTCTTCTTCTTCTTCTTCTTCTTCTTTCTTCTAAGCACAGAACAAACTTTGGAAAAAGTCGGCAGTCCTTCAACCAGTTTTATAACTTCTTCAAAAGGCACGTTGGCATTGAGTATTAAGATTCTAGATCAATACCAGCCGTTTCACGTGCTGAATACAGATGATGGTAAAGGATTTCTACTTCATGTGAAATTTCCTTCTGTTCGCTCAAGATCTCTCCCCCCCCCACCCCCCACCCTCCCCCCCACCCTCCACCCCTCCGCCCTTCACGTCAACTCTTTCATCTCACCCCCTTCCTTTCAAGAAAAGGCATCGATCTATCATTGAAACTACGATTTTTCAGACATAAGAAATATTTGCTGACTCTTTCGGTAGTCAAAAAGAACTGAACCTTAAATCGAACCATCATACTCTTTCAACATTTGTTACGCGTAATTTGCAACTGGCTCTTAAATTCTTCTAAGCTGATCTTCAGTACTTCTAACCTGGTCTCAGAACTGCCTTCCAAATTCTTTTCTACGCATCTTCTATTTTCCACCAGTTCTTATTCCAGTTTTAATGCCGTCGTCTTCTTATGTGAATCATATAAAAACAGAACTGCTTCAAACCTTTAGAAACAACATTAGAAAAATAATGAAATTGAAGGTCTTCATTAGGGACAGTATTAACATAATCAAGATTATAAACATGTTTCTTTTTTCAGTTCTGTTAAGACTTTTTGCAAAAATTCTTTAAAAAAAAAACCTTGGTCACTATCTCTCAGGAGGGATTGGTGAATTTCAGTACAATTCTGTCACGAATAAACTCGCTTCTTTTCAGAGACAGCTCTACAGTTGACCGGGCTAAACGATAACTAACTGAAGTGTAAACACCAGCAAGTGCAAATACAAGTTCTTGTTTTTCCAGATGAGCCTTTTTCATTATCAAACGTTCTACACATGTATACTCGTTTCTAAAAAAAAAATACAGTGCTCTGTATGCATTAATCGAATCCAAAGTTCCAGTCAATTCCAGTATTCAAAAGTTCCCATCGGTTCTACCGGTCAAAAGTTCCCACCCATTGCAAAAGTTTCTGTCGTTCTTTCCGTCTATTGACTACACTTTGGTAGTTCCACACAACAACGATCCTTGTAATCAAAACAACATTCCAAACTCTCCAGCAATGATAGCATCATCCCTAGTGTGCTTGATAAATATGATTGTTTTAAATAAAAAAAAGTACCTCAAGTTTGTCACTATTGCTGGAGCCATATACATTTGCAAGAGGGTTTTTTTTTTAATTATTCATTCAAAATTTCAACGCCCATCAATATACAGCAGAGTTTAGGATCTTCACTAACATTATTTATTTCATATCGAAAGTCACCATGGAACTGAATTCCAGTGTCACTCTTTATTGAATCACACTTTGCTAACCAGACAGAGTGACCTCGTGAAGAATGGCGGACATTTTCTGACCTGGCTTTC
>CM065734.1:12948283-12958283 GCA_033310375.1 Conus canariensis | reverse complement strand
TCCGAAAAAAAAAGGAAAGAAAAAGTCTTGCACAGGTTAGGCGCTGGCCACACCTTTCTTACCCACTCATTGTCATCCTTTACAGGCTGAGCGGACCCAGTGTGTGTATGTCAGGCGATGAACCTCGTCATCGTCAGACGTCTCGTTCACTGTTGGTATGGAAACGGCACTAGAGAAAAGTATTTCACGACATCATCTATGAAGACCCTGCTCTGGTCCACCAGGTATCATTTGTCAGCTTTTTCTTTTCTTTTTTTTTTTAAACAAATTTTAAATATCAATGTTAGCGCACCGCCAAAGAAAAAAAAACAAAACAAAACAAAACAAAACAAAAAAAAACAAAAACAAAAACAAAAAAAACGTGGACAAACGAATCACAAGACAAAACACGACTTCAGCGCAAGATAGGCGTTGAATGAAGTAATGAAATAGTGATGTCGTCATTTTCGTTGCTGATTGTTGTTCTTCCTGAGAAGACTAACAGGTCGAACGCGTCGTTTTTGTCTGTGAACGTTTGCCCCTTTTTTTTTTCTTCTTTTTTTTGTAGCAGGTGCCTAACATTAATTTTAAATCTTGTTTTAGATTTGTCCGCATCGTGCCCCTACTTTCTTTGTCAGTCAATTTTTTTTCTTTTTTTTTTTTCCTATTTATCTTCTTATCATGATTTGCGTACACTGCTCATGAAGAAACGTTTTTAGACTGGCCTTTTTAATTTTGGACCTGAACTTTGTTTTTGGATCTCGATGTTTGCACTGAACTTGCACGCAAGTTGTGATTCTAATGTGCTTTTTGTTGTTGTTGTTGTTGTTTATTTGCCCCCCCCTCCCCCCTCCCCCCATCCTCCATCCCCCCCCCCCCCCCCCCCCCCACCTGATATGGCCTCCGCTATCGGCTGAGCTATAAACAACATGAACTTACGCATGGACTCTCAACTGCTCTTGTCTGCCTCAAGTCACTTCCAAGCAAGTCTGGTTCTCCCCGATGTCCCAACAGGATTTCCAACGTGTGCTTTCAAGTCTGCGACGACCATAGTATAGGGCCATGTAGTCCGCCGGCCGGACGGTCTTGGACAGGGAGTCACGAGGAGATGAGCACCTGTGGCAGGCCAGCTCATAGCGCGGGAGGAGCGCGAGAAAAGGTTGCTGTCTGCCAGTTTGTTTTTTCCACTGATCTTGTGGTCTTGACCGTCATTGTCTTGCTTGCTTTGCGTGAGATTCGTGGAAGCCACTTACAGCACTTAATCTCTCTTGAACGTCTCTTTGGTCGAGTATGATGCTAAAAAAAATTGTTAATAGGAAGATGAGCATTAACAACTGCAACAGTAGCAGTAGTGGGGGGGGGGGGGGGGGGGGGGGGGGCAGAGGTAGCAGTGGCAGTAGTAGTAGCAGTGGCTGCAGCAGCAACAGCAGCAGTAGCTCCCCACTCTCTCCCTTTCCACTCCCACCCCTCCCTCCCTCTCCACCATCACCCCTGGCCCCCTTTGCCCCCATCACTCCCATCACCCCGTCTACAACTCTGTAGCACACACGCACTCACGCACACGCACACACACACACACACACACACACACAACACACACACACCGCGCGCGCGTCCAGCAACATATTTGCTTGGTGTTTGTGAGTGCTAAGCATTGATCAGACGATTATACAATAATATTCACAGTTGTGTGTAGACTAAAGTCTTGTTTGTAGATGAAAAGACTACGAGGAATGGTAGTAGTAGTAGTAGTAGCAGCAGCAGCAGCAACAACAACAACAGCAGCAGCAACAGCAAAAATCATCATCATCATCATCAGCAGCAGCAGCAGCAGCAGCAGCAGCAGTAGTAGTAGTAGTAGTGATAATACTAGTAGTAGACAGTAGCATTAGTAGTTACACAGCTCAAGCTAAATGTTCAAACAACATTAATGGTTTCACCGGTTCGAAGAGCAACATCACAACCCCCATTGAAGACAGCTGGGTGTGTAAGAGTGTCCTCTACCAAGACAGACAATGTACCTGTTACGACTCACGTGTGCTGAGTAAACATCACAGGCAGATGAAGGACAAAGGTGGGTCGGACAAGGGACAGAAACGCGCAGATCTCGTCTGAGTGATCAAAATCTAAATCATGGACATTAGGCGAATTCAACACCCCCCCCCCCCCCCCCCCGTCTCCCCCTCCCCCGAAAATCAGTTTATTTCCAGTGACTCCCGTACAGCAGGTAATGCATAAATAAAGCTGAAAAAAAAATCACGAAGTCAAACATCTAAATCCGAGTCGTATGGTCTAGAATAACTAGCCCCCTCCCCCCCCCCCCCCCACCTCCCCTTAACTCACCGTGTTCCTGTCTCCCTCTCGGTATAAAAGCTGACTGCCTCTTCTATTCCTTGGTCGACATCAAATTGGCAGAGAAACAGATCTTCTCGCGGGATGATGGAGAAGAAAGAAAAAGAAAGATTCACTTTATTTTCTCTATTTAAAGGAAAATCCCACTGGGACGTTCGAGTCTTTGTCTAGATGTATCTAGCAACCTGAGCGCAATATACAAGGATCAGAAGAGAGCTGCACCTGACTTGCACAGGTGTGTGGCAGTCAGCATCGCATCCGAGGAGACTCGCGTCTGAGACTGCCTCGATGACTGCTTGCTTATTGGATGCTTTGGTGGCTGGTTACTTCTTGAACGCTTTGATGTCTGCTTGTTTCTTGAACGCTTTGATGTCTGCTTGTTTCTTGAACGCTTTGATGACTGGTTACTTCTTGATGGCTTTGATGTCTGGTTACTTCTTGAACGCTTTGATGTCTGGTTACTTCTTGAACGCTTTGATGTCTGGTTACTTCTTGACTGCTTTGATGTCTGGTTACTTCTTGAGTGTTTAGGTGTCTGGTTACTTCTTGAACGCTTTGATGACTGCTAACTTCTTTGAATGTTTTGATGACTGGTTACTTCTTTGAATGTTTTGATGACTAGTTACTTCTTTGAATGTTTTGATGACTGGTTACTTCTTTGAATGTTTTGATGACTGGTTACTTCTTTGAATGCTTCGATGTCTGGTTACTTCTGGAATGCTTCGATGTCTGGTTACTTCTGGAATGCTTTGATGTCTGGTTACTTCTGGAATGCTTTGATGTCTGGTTACTTCTGGAATGCTTTGATGACTGGTTACTTCTTGAACGCTTTGATGACTGGTTACTTCTTGAGTGCTTTGATGTCTGGTTACTTCTGGAATGTTTTGATGACTGGTTACTTCTTGAATGCTTTGATGACTGGTTACTTCTTGAACGCTTTAATGTCTGGTTACTTCTTGACTGTTTTGATGTCTGGTTACTTCTTGAACGCTTTGATGTCTGGTTACTTCTTGAACGCTTTGATGACTGGTTACTTCTTGAACGCTTTGATGACTGGTTACTTCTTGAACGCTTTGATGTCTGGTTACTTCTTGAACGTTTTGAAGTCTGGTTACTTCTGGAATGTTTTGATGTCTGGTTACTTCTTGAACGCTTTGATGACTGGTTACTTCTTGAACGCTTTGATGTCTGGTTACTTCTTGAATGTTTTGATGTCTGGTTACTTCTTGAACGCTTCGATGACTGCTTACTTCTTGAATGTTTTGATGTCTGGTTACTTCTTGAATGTTTTGATGTCTGGTTACTTCTTTGAATGTTTTGATGACTGGTTACTTCTTGAATGTTTTGATGACTGGTTACTTCTTTGAATGCTTTGATGTCTGGTTACTTCTTGAATGTTTTGATGTCTGGTTACTTCTTGAATGTTTTGATGTCTGGTTACTTCTTTGAATGTTTTGATGTCTGGTTACTTCTTTGAATGTTTTGATGACTGGTTACTTCTTGAATGTTTTGATGTCTGGTTACTTCTTTGAATGCTTCGATGTCTGGTTACTTCTTGAACGCTTTGATGTCTGGTTACTTCTTGAACGCTTTGATGACTGGTAACTTCTTGAACGCTTTGATGTCTGGTTACTTCTTGAACACTTTGATGACTGGTAACTTCTTGAACGCTTTGATGTCTGGTTACTTCTTGAACACTTTGATGACTGGTAACTTCTTGAACGCTTTGATGTCTGGTTACTTCTTGAACACTTTGATGACTGGTTACTTCTTGAACACTTTGATGACTGGTAACTTCTTGAACGCTTTGATGACTGGTTACTTCTTGAACGCTTTGATGACTGGTTACTTCTTGAACGCTTTGATGACTCACCTTTTAGCTGTTGAAAGGCATCACCAGATGTATCATAAGTCACCCTGCGCGCTTACAGTTCCATGCGCTGAACATGACTGTCCCAAATGATTATGACAATACTGTTCTTGTCTCACTTTCCAGCCTTGCTGGGATACGATGCAAGAAGGTTGTTGACCAACACACACACACACACACACACACACACACACACACACACACACACACACACACACACACACACACACACACACACACACACACAAACGAGCATTGGCTGTTGTTGAATGTCTTCACATTGTGAGATTATTCCAGATTAGTATGTTAACCATCCTGTGAAACGGTACAAACACTATTTCAGTCGGGATGTTACTGCCTCGTTCGTTGTCGGGAACGGAAATCTGCAATATCATTGACAAAACTGGCACACTGGCAGCGCTCTAACCATTGATCCATTGATTATACTATACTATTTTGATTTGGTCTGAGTCTCAAATCAACAACGAAGACAAACAAACTATAAACAAAAAGTTCCAACCAAAACAAAAAGGAAAAGAAAGAAAAGAAAAGAAAAAGTAAAACAACAACAACAACAAAAAACCAACGTTTTTTTTCTTTCGGATCTCAATTCTACAGCAAACGACCAAAAGCATATTGAAGGCCTCTGGAGATAAGAACGGAGTACACAGGCTGAGAATGAAGTCTTTCAGATCCGTCCAGATTTATAGGAGTTCCAGACAACGATGTGAAAAAACTGCATTGAGCAGACAAAACGCTGGTCACATGTTTCAACACAGATTGTAACCTTGGAATGGTGATGATGCATACAATATGATGAGGTACCCAGTATAAAACATGGAGTCCTAGGACTTCCACACCGTTACAAGTCCTAGGCATTATCACAACAGATTCCACGAGGATCCTGTTCCCAGATGGTCCACATGATATCATTTCTGTTGGGAAATCAAACTTTGTTTCCACCTGATGTGACTGATCTGTGGACACCAGTTCACTCGTTTCAGATGGGCCTGTTTCTTTAAGGAATTGCCCCTGGTGGTGATTTTAACCTCAGTTCATTTCTTTTTCTTTTTCCTATCTTTTGGTTTCAATCCCCTTTCAAATCTATGTGGTCTTCATGGTTGGCCAGGTGACAAAAAGCTTGACTTGAGACTCTCTCTGTGTGTGTGTGTGTGCGTGTGGTGTGTGTGGTGTGTGTGTGTGTGTGTGTGTGTGTGTGTGTGTGTGTGTGTGTGTGTGTGTACGTTCATTTATATAGCTTCTCCTCTTCTCTTTTAAGTTTCCTTCTGTCTGATCCTCCTCCTCCTCTGTTAACCCCCCTCCCCCCTCCTCTCCTCATCCTTATGCGGCTAAGCCGAGGATATCTACACAGAGGACACCTAGTTCAAGTCGTCGCTGTGTTTGCGACTGCGGTTGAGACACCGGTGAAGAATTTCTTCGTGTGACATTCAGTGTGGATCCCGCGTTTCTGGCTGAAGACAAATGCTGCGGGGATTGAGACTGGCTCCAGTGTGGTTTTACTGTGGAACAGTGAACATTGTGAAAAGAAACAGGGGCCACGATCTTTCTTTGTCTAAGGCAGGGCTGGTTCTACTGTTTGATCGTGTATGTTGTGTGGGGACACTAAGGAGATTCACATCAGTGCTCTGAGAGCATTAACCCTGAAATATGCGCACGATATTACGTCCAGTGTGCTGCCAAAGCGTGATTTAGAGCAATGGAGGCTTTACAGAAGCGTGTTTTGTAGTCCAGCCATTCATCTTTCATTTTGTTTTTAAGAAAAGCCTTCTGACTGAAAGAAAAGACTTCACATTTTCAGAAAATGGAGATAGCAAAGACGTAATAATCAAAGAGGTGATGAAATTCCTAGAAGAGAGAGAGAGAGAGAGAGAGAGAGAGAGAGAGAGAGAGAGAGAGAGAGAGAGAGAGAGAGAGAAGAGAGGAAGGAAACACTGGAAAGAGGGGAAGAAGAAAGTGGAGAAAAATTAGAAAGAGAGAAAGTAAAATAAATGAGAAGTTAGAGAATCGTAAAACGAAAGAATGTGAAGCTCATAGTCGTCATGAACTAGACTTTAGAAGACTTGAATTGGAGCTGGGACTCCTTCAAAAAAAAAAAAAGAAAAAAGGCAACGATGATGATAGTTATAGAGCACCCAAATTACCATCGTTTATTTAATGGGAAAGATGACCTCGACAGCTACTTGAAGGCAGTGGACGATTTGTTACCGGAACGAGCTGGACTCACGACAGACGAGCAGCAATCTAAGTGCCCTGTCAGGGAGGGCATTGGATGCACATTGTCGTCTTTCATTGAAGACGCTGCTCACTATACACGGCATGTCGTCTTTCATTGAAGACGCTGCTCACCATACACGTCTGAAGGAAGCTTCGCTGAGAAGATGAGGCTTCACTGGAGAAAGGTTATCGTTGCCGTTTTCGTGTCTGCAGACCCGAGGCTGGAGAGAGCCAACCGGCATTTATTTTATCCTCAGACTTTAGGCCCACCTCATACGCTGGGTGATATTGTCAGGTACTGCAGAAGATTTGGAGAGACTACCGAGCCTTATCGCCGTGGAGCAGTTTATTAACGCTTACCTCAATGATGTGGCCACCCTCTTCATGAGCAAGAATCTCAGAAGCTGACTGACCTAACTGAGGCAGCAGGATGTCACCTGGTGGCAGATGATTGCACTCCAGCAAGCCATCCACATGAGCAGCCTCAAGACAGAAGCAAGCAGCCAAAACCCGACGAGAGAGAAAAGGTGAAACAAGTCAAATGCCTCAACCTCAGCCATGTTGGAAATAGACAGTTAGAGTGTCGAGCTGCCCCTGCTTGCGGAAGCGGAACCCCACGACAAGAAACACACGGACATGGAGGCCGAGATCAACAACTAGACGGGGATAACAGAGCAGCAGTGAGGTCTAGTGTGGCTGCATCAAAGACTGGCAGTCCAGTAAGTGCTGGAGGTGCTGTGGAGTCCTCAGTGGAGGAGACCAAATCTTTGATGCCATAAAATCCTGCTTGGAGGATGGACAACTTCTTTTAGCGTGTTGAAAAAAGTATATTCCTATTGTATGCAGTGCAGTTCAGTTCAGTTCAGTTCAGCAGTTTTATTTAACGTCTTTTCATCGCAAGATGATCTTAGACCTTGCAGTGCAGTTTCTGAGCCGACAATGATGAAAAATGACAAATTGCCAGTGCCAAAGGGACGTACAGTTGATAAGACTGCGCATGTTCTGAGGAACACTGGATGGGGTGGTATCGTGAAACAGGAACTGGCTGGTGAAAACTGGTGAACAATGTGTGTACTGGACGCCACAGCTTTCTGCTGCTAGTGGAGAGTGTGGTGAAGGAGGTACCCATCGCCCTGATCAGAGTCAACACACCTTACTTTTCTGTAGAGACATGCCCTGTGCCTGCCCACACTCATTCATGATCTCATCACTGGCAACATTGAGGAAGCCAGAGGCGCAGAAGATCCAAACTCCACTTCAGGTCAGCAGAATTTGCAGAAGAGAGGTGCCCATACCAGTGAGTATTCAAACAGGGAAGACAGTGATCACACACGTTTGTGATAAGACAAAACAAAACAAAACAAAACAAAACAAACAAAACAAAACGCAACAAAACAAAACGCAACACAGAGAGGTGCCCATACCAGTGAGTATTCAAACAGGGAAGACAGTGACCACACACGTTTGTGATAAGACAAAACAAAACAAAACAAAACGCAACAAAACAAAACAAAAAGGAAGAAATATGATTTCAGTACCACTAGTGATCTTCGTGCTGAGTCTAATGCCGTAATGCTGAGAGCTCAAACGAAAAGCAGTGGGCAAACTAGCATTGAAAGCAAAATTGACAGCGCCAAAACGTTCATAATTGGTAAAGAGAGACACAAAGAAACTGCTCTACTCGCCAGAAATAAACTTCAAGGTAGTCTGAAAGAACTTCATGAACATAATGTGAAGAAAGTTAAGGAGGTGACACGTCCCTACTATAAAAGAAACAAATCCATATTTCCATTGGCTTGGCTGGAGATGACGGCGAGTTCATCTCTCATTTCTCTGCACTATCTGCACCTCTCGCAGACCTCCTGAACCTGAAGACAGGAAATTGTACCGAAGTAGAATGGGGCGACCCACATGAGAAAGGCATGCTGGAACCAGCAACTCGATCCTGCTCTGTCCTGACCCTTCCAAGACCAACGCACCGAGGACAGATGCATCTGATGTCGGCAATGGAGCAATCCTGATGCAAAATCACGATAACTCCCCGTTAGCTGTGCAAAAAAAAAAAAAAAAAAAAAAAAAAACCGAAAGAAAAAGAAAAGAAACAAAGCTGTGTTTTACAGAGCGAAAATATTTGATAATGAAAAAGAGTGCCTTGCTATTGTGGTCAGTGTGAGGAAGTTCACGCTGTGGCTTCAAGGTGTGACATTTGTATTCCAGACAGACCATTGCCCGCTCAAGTATCTAAACTCCGCAGAGTTTATCGATGACGGAGTGATGCAACGGGCGATGTGTTCACAAAGCTGTGACATGGAAATTTAGGCTATTTTGGGAAGTGGCAATCTTGGTGCTGACCGTATGAGCCGCTTGGTGTGAAAAACATGATCATTTCATTAAGCTCTGAAACAGTTGCCATTTTGGTTTTTGAAACGAAGCGGTCACGAATGATGCCCGATGTTTTATTTTACCGTTATAGCCGTTACTAACGGCTATAACGGCCCATAACGGTTTTTCTTCTTTATGGAATATTTTAGAAAGTACTTGGCCGATCTTTCTGAAAATTTGTAGGTATGTTCATTATGGGTCACAGATGATGGCCGATGTTTACCAGAATAGCTGTCACTAACGGCTATAACGGCCCAAAACGGTGTTTCCTCTTTATGGAATATCTCACGCGTATTCAAGATAAACTGGGAGTACGTTTCTATGCGTTGCATCTTGTTTAAAACAGATTTTCCTGAGTTTATTCTAAGTCGAGGATAATGCTACAAACAGTTCGTCTTCACTCATCGGTCGATTCAGATCTACACATCTTGGATTTTGCTTTGTACGTGCAGAGTTTTATGTGAGAGAGTTTATGTACCAAATGATGCATGCACAGATCATGTAATGATTCCGAAGGTCTTCTTACAAGAGCCTTCCAAAAACTTCTCGAACGTTTTGAGCATTTTGATTGGTTATAACACGTGATGGTTCTCGATCCTTCTAGAACATTCCTTGCATGTTGATTTGGTTGTACTACGACATTATTCTCAAACATTCTAGAAGACTCAAACCACTGTTGATTGGCTAAGCCACACTATAATTCTTGAACTTTTGATTTGATTTGATTTTTTGATTGGATGGTCTATAGATAACTGAGAGAATGAAAGCGGGCTGGTGACCTACTCGTTTTTGAGTGAACCAGCCTTTTAGGAAGAAGAAGAAGAAGAAGAAGAAGAAGAAGAAGAAGAAGAAGAAGAAGAAGAAGAAGAAGAAAACTGATTGCGTAGAAGCTGAAAAGTGAAAGTGTGTGAAAAGGACACGTTCTTGTTTTATGACTGTTGCAATGGACTCTGGCCATTGATTTGTGAATGCTTTGCGGCAATTAAAGTCTTCGATCTTACTACCAGAGTCTCACTTCGCTCTGTCCGAATCGATTCAGGGAGATCAGAACCAACTCGTGTCCACCTACTTTCACTCAGTGTCCGGCTCACTGAAGCGATAAAGCATAGGAGTTTGATGCTTCTCAGCAATGACATTCGCCTCTTCCTCCCTCTCCCCCTCTTCCTCCTTCTGATACAAGTA
>CM065734.1:12933283-12943283 GCA_033310375.1 Conus canariensis | reverse complement strand
TTTTCTTATTCCATCCTCTCTCTCTCTCTCTCTCTCTCTCTCTTCTCTCTCTCTCTTTCTCTCTTCTCTCTCTCTTCAGTTCATTCATTTTTTTTGTTGTTTATCCCTTTTTTCTTCTTTATGCTGTCTTCCCTTTTTGTCTGACTTTCCCTCTCCCCGAAACAAACCAACAAAAACACCTATATTTCTTACTTCTCCCTTTTTCCTTGTCCATCCTTTCCAATTGCTTCGTTTTTTTTTGTTTTTGTTTTTTGTTTTTTTTTTCTTTAAATTTCTTCTTGTTTTTCTTTCTTTTTTTTTCTTTTTTTTTTTTTTTTCCAAAGTCACATTTCTATTCAAAACCAAGCGGTAATTTTATACATTAAATAAATTGTGCGCCTCGACAATGAATAAAGCTTGTAGACAAAATTAAAGTAAATTTTGAAAAAAAAAAAAAAAGGAGGGGGGGGGGGGGGGGGGGGCTTTGCACATAACATTGAATATAAGACGCTATATTCTATGGGGAAAAAAAAACAAAACAAATGTAAAGAACTCCAACAATCAGCTCGTACAGGACAGCAGGTCAGTGCAACAATGTAAGAATCATTCTTTTTTTTTATGAAAGAAAACAGGCAGAATGGAAAGAAGTAAAGATCTGATTCACCTAAATGAATGTAGACTACTTAACATAGAACAACTTCAACGTAACATCATTATAACAAAATCCCGTCATCACAGTAATTCAAAATCAACGCAGTAACTAACCCTCTTACACACACACACGCACGCGCACACGCACGCACACACGCACGCACGCACACACGCGCGCACGCACGCTTGCACGCCCTGCTTGCAAGCACGCACGAGTGCACGAACGCACACACACACACACACACACACACACACACACACACACACCACGCACGCACGCACGCACACACACACACACACACACACAACACACACACACACACACACACACACACACACACAGATAGATATCTAGATAGATAGAAATGTATGTACATATTTTTTTCAGTTCAGAGTCTTTTATAATTTGCAAATAATACTACAATACATCAAAACACATAATCTTACAGTTGTAATCTTGAACGAAAAGACAATTAAAAGGGGCGGGGGGGGGGGGGGGGGGGGGGGGGAGGGGGGAAGGGGGGGGGGACTATATGTGCTTGTTGACGCATTTCATGTTTCAGAAAATACAAACACTCAAATCGTAATTAGGCGTGCATCTATGAAAACGACTTTTTTTTTCCGAAACGGTTTCATTACACACAAATGAAATATTAATCTCTTTCAGACCAAACGGATGACAGTATAGTATGCACTTTAATCGTGTTTAGGAGAAACTTGGAACGTTTCTAGGACAGAGAACTTTACAATCGAAAGATGAACATGAGAACAGACAAATTTAAAAAAAAAACAAAGTGGACAGGCAAATGATTTGCAACTCATATCGCCTTTACATCAGTGTTCGACTGCTTGCAATCCATGATTTTTTCCCCTTTTTGTACTCCCAGTTCATTAACAACAGGGAGTACTTTACAATGCGAACGAAGAAATGCTGTCTGTATGTCTGTCTGTCTGTGTGTGTGTCTGTCTGTGTGTCTGTCTGTCCGTGGTCAAAATGTGTTCCACTCGCTCCAGACAAAACGTCTGGGCCGATCTTTCTGAAAATTTGTAGGTATGTTCATTATGGGTCACGGATGATGCCCGATGTTTTATTTTACCAGAATAGCCGTTACTAACGGAGTGAGAGAGAGAGAGAGAGAGAGAGAGAGAGAGAGAGAGAGAGAGAGAGAGAGAGAGAGTTAAACCGCATGCACACTTTCAGAAATGGCAGTTTATCTCAGTGATGAAATACATTATGACGCTTGTTTGATCGTGACTTTTTTTTCACAAATATCTATGAAAGTACTGTATTTGACGGATTTTAAAATAGCTTTAGATCTAATAACTGACTGGTAGATCATGGGTATTTTCATAGTAAACATGTTCTTGACATGTACACGCGCATTCAAAATAAACTGGGGGTACGTTTTTATGCTTTGCATCATGTTTTCAAGTTGAATCTGATTGAAAAAGCTATGACATTATTTCAAGTCTTTAACATAACAGCATCTGTTGAAAGTACTGAAGAGAGAGAGAGAGAGAGAGAGAGAGAAGAGAGAGAGAGAGAGAGAGAGAGAGAGAGAGAGAGAGAGAATAGCGAAGTTTTATTTAAAGAAAAGGCCGACATCCAGTTTTACTTTATTGGACATGCAGATCTCGCTAGAACAAAGTCTTCTTGCCACGTCAGTCCACTACAAACCCACTGACTCGCACTCATATCTAGACTACCGTTCGTTTCACACTTTAGCTACAAAGAACAGTATTCCATACTCTCAGCTGCTCCGACTCCGCCGTCTTTGCTCAGATGATCATGACTTTCAGATCAAAGCAGAAGAAATGGTTGACTTCTTCCTAAACCGGAATGACCCATCCACAGTAGTTCAGTCTGCCCTCACCCGTGTCAACAGAACTTCTCACTCAGAAGCCCTCCAAACAAAACAAGAGACCAGAAACCAATGACAGACCCATCGTCAGCCTACTGCTCCACCCATTGATTCACCGTGTGCGCAACATCCTCATCTCCAACTGGCCCCTTCTGCAATCTCGCAAGGAAGTAGCAGACATTTTTTTTTACCAATCACCCCTGGTGACCTGTAAACGAGACACAAACTTGCGTGACTTACTGGTTCGATCTGGATTGAAGCTGACCAACCAACTAGCTCCTGGAACCTCTCCCTGTCATAACCCCAAGTGCAAAGTGTGCCCATTCATTTGCAGTTCTACACAGGTCTGTGGACATCTTTCAAAGTTCAGCGTTACCAAACACTTCACCTGCCAAACTGAGAACATCGTCTACGTCATCAACTGTCTCAAATACCACAAACTCTACATTGGTGAAACTGGCCGCACGCTAGCCACTCGCTTCAAAGAACATTTGGCCGACATCGTGCATCACCGAGACAAACCTAGAGCCCACCATTTCAACCAGCCTGACCACTCTACATCAGACATACGCGTCAAAGGGATGTGGCTCGTGTTCACAAACAACACCAACGACAGGAAGGACATGGAGTCACACCTCATCAACACACTAGGAACGGTAAAGCCCCATGGACTGAATGAGAAACCGTAAACCAGGATGCTGGGTCTTGTTGCTCCGTTACTTTTGCTGCCACATGTACAGACTTTTGTCAACCCATAATCCCTCACCCCCAATGGTTTTGATGGATAGCTACTTCTTTACCCCTTCCAGGCTGGGTGGACAGGGATAAGGGTTAGCGAAAAAAGTCCTTGTAAACAGGGCAAAGTGAGGGGTTCAATAGCCACAGCTAAGCCTAGAAAGTTCCCCTCACTGCTCTCCCCCCTTCCTTGGAGTGACATTGGTATAATTTCTACTTTTTACTAACTTTAGTTCCCTTTCACAATTTTACATATTACTTTACCATCTCCTCCATTTGAAATCTAATGTTATCTTCAATACATTTCTTCTAGTAACCAACCCCAAAGCCCCCCCCCCCCCCTTTTTTTTTTCACAGCTTAATAATCTACATTCAGCTTTTATATAGATTTCCCTCCCCTCCCCCCCCCCCCCCCCCCTTTCTTTTCTAATATATTTTTTTTCCATTATGATAAGTCCATCCTACCTCATCCCTCATCAGCTGTAGATCATTACTCCCAAAAACTTATGTTCCCTGTGGCCACCCAACATTACCATCCCAGCCCTTTTTAGTTTAGTTTCCTAATAATCTGTTAGAGTAACCCCAGGCTAGACCTAGGGCTGTTTCCCATGGCCCAGTGTGTGTGTGTGTGTGTGTGTGTGTGTGTGTGTGTGTGTGGGCGTGTAATGGTGTTTGTGTGGATGCACAGAGTTTTTGCACTTTCCTTCGACATCTCACATGGGGGGCGGGGTGAGGGGGTTCTCTCTGAGTTTTTTTCTCTCTGAGTTTTTCTCCCATATTCCCTTAATATCAGGGACTAGTTCGTCTGACTAGGGTTTTTTTTCACGGAGAACTTCCGTTTTTCTCCTCACCCCTTGGTGCCAGAGTGGGGCAACCCACTCTGTGGTCAGACTTGGGTTTGATGCTATAGGCAGCAAATCCACCCTGACCTTCCCCATAATTTTTCCCCCCTACTCCCTCTCCAAAATCCACCCATTAGTTTTACAATGACCTTTTGATTTGTTCTCTTTAACCACAACACTTGAATACAGTTTTTTTTTTCTCTCTCACCCCCCCCCCCCTGCCCCCTCCCTTTCACCCCCCTCTCCGTACTACTCAACTATTCCTACTTTTTCAGCTGATCATTTTGATGCTGTCTCCAACCTTCACCTTTACCTGCTTCCTTCCTCTCTCTCTCTCTCTCTCTCTCTCTCCTCTCTCTCTCTCTCTCTTCTCTCTCTCTCTCTCTCTCTCTTCCCCTTGAATTATGCTCACAAACGCATTCTGCCTTTTAGTTTCATTTGTGGAGTGTGCTGAGCAAGGGAAGTATTGTTTTCGATCTCTTTCTTCTTGTCCCGTGTTTGACACGTTACACATAGCATGCACCCTGCGTGAGAAATGGAAAGAATGAAGGAAGTAAGGAAAATGAGTGATCGATATTGAACGATACTGACTGGATGACACGGGAAACGACTGAATGAAACGCCAGCTGGCAGCTCTTCAGTCGGCACTACCCAGGTAGGCAGCCCGTTGTGTAAACGAGTGTGGATTGTAAAGCGCTTAGAGCTTGGTCTCTAGCCGAGAATAGGCGCTATATAAGTATTCATTATTATTATTATTATCGTATGTTGAAAAAGGCGCTTTCGCCGAAATATCCAGAGGTTTTGTGGTGTCCTTTGTAAATAAAATAACGTCACTTTACACTTGTTGTGTGCTTGTTTGTTTGTTGTATGTTCCAGTGACGTTGCAGTCTGTTTCATCTTTTTACATCATTGTGTTTATCATTCTGTTTATTACCTGCCGGTTTAAAATCATTGTGTTTATCATTCCGTTTATTACCTGCCGGTTTAAAATCATTGTGTTTATCATTCCGTTTATTACCTGCGGGTTTAAAATCATTGTGTTTATCATTCCGTTTATCAACTGCCGGTTTAAAATCATTGTGTTTATCATTCCGTTTATCAACTGCCGGTTTAAAATCATTGTGTTTATCATTCCGTTTATCAACTGCCGGTTTAAATCATTGTGTTTATCATTCCGTTTATTACCTGCCGGTTTAAATCATTGTGTTTATCATTGCGTTTATCAACTGCCGGTTTAAAATCATTGTGTTTATCATTCCGTTTATTACCTGCCGGTTTAAAATCATTGTGTTTATCATTCCGTTTATTACCTGCCGGTTTACAATCATTGTTGTTTATCATTCCGTTTATCAACTGCCGGTTTAAACCATTGTGTTCATCATTCCGTTTATCAACTGCCGGTTTAAATCATTGTGTTTATCATTCCGTTTATCAACTGCCGGTTTAAATCATTGTGTTTACCATTCCGTTTATCAACTGCCGGTTTAAATCATTGTTTATCATTCCGTTTATTACCTGCCGGTTTAAAACCATTGTGTTTATCATTCCGTTTATTACCTGCCGGTTTAAAATCATTGTGTTTATCATTCCGTTTATCAACTGCCGGTTTAAATCATTGTGTTTATCATTCCGTTTATCAACTGCCGGTTTAAATCATTGTTTATCATTCCGTTTATTACCTGCCGGTTTAAAATCATTGTGTTTATCATTCCGTTTATTACCTGCCGGTTTAAAATCATTGTGTTTATCATTCCGTTTATCAACTGCCGGTTTAAATCATTGTGTTTATCATTCCGTTTATCAACTGCCGGTTTAAATCATTGTGTTTATCATTCCGTTTATCAACTGCAGGTTTAAATCATTGTGTTTATCATTCCGTTTATCAACTGCCGGTTTAAAATCATTGTGTTTATCATTCCGTTTATCAACTGCCGGTTTAAACCATTGTGTTTATCATTCCGTTTATCAACTGCCGGTTTAAATCATTGTGTTTATCATTCCGTTTATCAACTGCCGGTTTAAAACCATTGTGTTTATCATTCCGTTTATCAACTGCCGGTTTAAAATCATTGTGTTTATCATTCCGTTTATCAACTGCCGGTTTAAAATCATTGTGTTTATCATTCCGTTTATCAACTGCCGGTTTAAAATCATTGTGTTTATCATTCCGTTTATCAACTGCCGGTTTAAATCATTGTGTTTATCATTCCGTTTATCAACTGCCGGTTTAAATCATTGTGTTTATCATTCCGTTTATCAACTGCCGGTTTAAATCATTGTGTTTATCATTCCGTTTATTAACTGCCGGTTTAAAACCATTGTGTTTATCATTCCGTTTATCAACTGCCGGTTTAAAATCATTGTGTTTATCAGTCCGTTTATTAACTGCCGGTTTAAAACCATTGTGTTTATCATTCCGTTTATCAACTGCCGGTTTAAAATCATTGTGTTTATCAGTCCGTTTATTAACTGCCGGTTTAAAACCATTGTGTTTATCATTCCGTTTATCAACTGCCGGTTTAAAATCATTGTGTTTATCATTCCGTTTATCAACTGCCGGTTTAAAATCATTGTGTTTATCATTCCGTTTATCAACTGCCGGTTTTAAACCATTGTGTTCATCATTCCGTTTATCAACTGCCGGTTTAAATCATTGTGTTCATCATTCCGTTTATCAACTGCCGGTTTAAATCATTGTGTTTATCATTCCGTTTATCAACTGCCGGTTTAAAATCATTGTGTTCATCATTCCGTTTATCAACTGCCGGTTTAAAATCATTGTGTTTATCATTCCGTTTATCAACTGCCGGTTTAAAATCATTGTGTTTATCATTCCGTTTATCAACTGCCGGTTTAAAATCATTGTGTTTATCATTCCGTTTATTAACTGCCGGTTTAAATCATTGTGTTTATCATTCCGTTTATCAACTGCCGGTTTAAAATAATTGTGTTCATCATTCCGTTTATCAACTGCCGGTTTAAATCATTGTGTTTATCATTCCGTTTATCAACTGCCGGTTTAAACCATTGTGTTCATCATTCCGTTTATCAACTGCCGGTTTAAATCATTGTGTTTATCATTCCGTTTATCAACTGCCGGTTTAAAATCATTGTGTTCATCATTCCGTTTATGAACTGCCGGTTTAAATCATTGTGTTTATCAGTCCGTTTATCAACTGCCGGTTTAAACCATTGTGTTCATCATTCCGTTTATCAACTGCCGGTTTAAATCATTGTGTTCATCATTCCGTTTATCAACTGCCGGTTTAAATCATTGTGTTCATCATTCAGTTTATCAACTGCCGGTTTAAATCATTGTGTTCATCATTCCGTTTATCAACTGCCGGTTTAAATCATTGTGTTCATCATTCCGTTTATCAACTGCCGGTTTAAAATCATTGTGTTTATCATTCCGTTTATCAACTGCCGGTTTAAAATCATTGTGTTTATCATTCCGTTTATCAACTGCCGGTTTAAAATCATTGTGTTTATCATTCCGTTTATCAACTGCCGGTTTAAAATCATTGTGTTTATCATTCCGTTTATTAACTGCCGGTTTAAAATCATTGTGTTTATCATTCCGTTTATCAACTGCCGGTTTAAAATCATTGTGTTTATCATTCCGTTTATCAACTGCCGGTTTAAAATCATTGTGTTTATCATTCCGTTTATTACCTGCCGGTTTAAAATCATTGTGTTTATCATTCCGTTTATCAACTGCCGGTTTAAAATCATTGTGTTTATCATTCCGTTTATCAACTGCCGGTTTAAAATCATTGTGTTTATCAGTCCGTTTATCAACTGCCGGTTTAAAATCATTGTGTTTATCAGTCCGTTTATCAACTGCCGGTTTAAAATCATTGTGTTTATCATTCCGTTTATCAACCGCCGGTTTAAAATCATTGTGTTTATCATTCCGTTTATCAACTGCCGGTTTAAAATCATTGTGTTTATCAGTCCGTTTATTAACTGCCGGTTTAAATCATTGTGTTTATGAACTGCCCCTGTAAGCCGAGTCTAAGCCAAACAGAGAAGACTACAGAAGATTCACCACCTTCCAAATAGAACATTGTCTTTTTTTTTTTTCTTTTTTGTTGTTGTTGTTTTTGTTTTGTTAATCAAATAGACAAACAAACAAAAAAGAAACAAAAGTGAGATAAAAAAAAGAACAGGTAAGCCGTGATGTGATTTGATTTGTGGCTGTGATCATGTGTATTGACTTGAACAGTAAAACAATATAGATTTTTATGAGAATCTGTGGGTTTTTTTTTTTTTTTTTTCAATCCCAAAGAGACTTTGAAATGGCGCACTAACGTAGATGTTTCGCACACAGCAGCGCCGAGCGTATATAAAAAAAGTCAAACTAAAGTGAGATTAATTCCAATATCCATCAATGACGTATAGGGCAACCAGCTTATTGCAAACCGATGATAAGTCCTGTATCTGTGATGTATAGGGCAACAACTCCTTACAAACCTAATGACATCTCATGTTTTCATTAATGATGTATAGGGAAACCAGTCTGTCACACACTGATGACGTGTCCTGTATTCATCTATGATGTATTAATTAGCCAACAAGCTCGTTACAAACAGTGAGATTTTACGTATCCATTAATGATGTATAGGGCTGACACCTCGTTACAAACTGATGGCATCTCATGTAATCGGCAATGATATACAGAGCCACCAAATTGTTACCAACTTACGACATGTCAGGCCCAGGCCTACCTTACGCCTTTCATTCTTAAACATTGCTTGATATGAATGTGGCAACACAGAGCTGCCGAGGTATAGAACCATAGAAACGTGGAGCTGTGAGGACACCGAGGTGTAGAATTATAGAGCTGTAGAAGTGTGGAGCAGTTTAACAGACAGGTGTAGAATTATAGAGCTGTAGAAATGTGGAGCAGTTTAACAGACAGGTGTAGAAATATAGAGCTGTAGCAATGTGGAGCAGTTTAACAGACAGGTGTAGAATTATAGAGCTGTAGAAATGTGGAGTAGTTTAACAGACAGGTGTAGAATTATAGAGCTGTAGAAATGTGGAGCATTTTAACAGACAGGTGTAGAATTATAGAGCTGTGGGAATGTGGAGCATTTTAACAGACAGGTGTAGAATTAAAGAGCTGTAAAAAAACAGACAGGTGTATGATTATAGAGCTGTAGAAATGTGGAGCTGTAAAAATCAAACAGGTGTAGAATTATAGAGCTATAAAAAAAAGCAGACAGGTGTATGATTATAGAGCTGTAGACATATGGAGCTGTAAAAATCAGACCGTTGTAGAATTATAGAGCTGTAGAAATATGGAGCTGTGTAGAAATATGGAGCTGTGAGAGCATAGAGCTGCAAAAATATGACATAGGCACGTGCATCTGTGAGACCTTACAGGTGTAGAAACTTCGAGCTGCGGAGGCATGAAACTGTAAACACACACACACACACACACACACACACACACACACACACACACACACACACACACACACACACACACACACACACACACACACACACACACACACACACAAAAACCCATGTTTTAAAAAGAATTATTTTCGGCTCCGCAAGACAATTTGGACAGATCACAGGAGGACAAAACACAGCGTGAACACGTAGCATTGCGAGAACATACAGTTGTAGAAATGTAGAGATAGGGGAGCAAACAGAGCTGTGGGGATATAGAGTTATAGAAATATAGAGCTCTGAGAACAAAGAGCTGTATAAACATAGAGACGTGGGAACACACGGCTGTGGGAACACTGAGTTGTAAGAACATGAAGCTGAAGACTGGTAAAGCTGTGGGAACATTGAGGGTAAAGCTGTGGGAACATTGAGTTGTAAGAACATGAAGCTGAAGACTGGTAAAGCTGTGGGAACATTGAGTTGTAAGAACATGAGGCTGAAGACTGGTAAAGCTGTGGGAACACT
>CM065734.1:12923283-12925783 GCA_033310375.1 Conus canariensis | reverse complement strand
TTTTTCTTTTTCCCCTTTTCTATCACTCCCATGTATATGGCTATGGCATTTTATCCATTTTTTTTCTTTTTCCCCTTTTCTATCACTCCCATGTATATGGCTATGGCATTTTATCCATTTTTTTCTTTTCCCCTTTTCTATCACTCCCATGTATATGGCTATGGCATTTTATCCATTTTTTTTCTTTTTCCCCTTTTCTATCACTCCCATGTATATGGCTATGGCATTTTATCCATTTTTTTCTTTTCCCCTTTTCTATCACTCCCATGTATATGGCTATGGCATTTTATCCATTTTTTTCTTTTCCCCTTTTCTATCACTCCCATGTATATGGCTATGGCATTTTATCCATTTTTTTTCTTTTCCCCTTTTCTATCACTCCCATGTATATGGCTATGGCATTTTATCCATTTTTTTTCTTTTTCCCCTTTTCTATCACTCCCATGTATATGGCTATGGCATTTTATCCATTTTTTTCTTTTTCCCCTTTTCTATCACTCCCATGTATATGGCTATGGCATTTTATCCATTTTTTTCTTTTTCCCCTTTTCTATCACTCCCATGTATATGGCTATGGCATTTTATCCATTTTTTTTCTTGTTCCCCTTTTCTATCACTCCCATGTATATGGCTATGGCATTTTATCCATTTTTTTCTTTTTCCCCTTTTCTATCACTCCCATGTATATGGCTATGGCATTTTATCCATTTTTTTTCTTTTTCCCCTTTTCTATCACTCCCATGTATATGGCTATGGCATTTTATCCATTTTTTTCTTTTTCCCCTTTTCTATCACTCCCATGTATATGGCTATGGCATTTTATTCCGTTTTCCTGAATTTATCCTTCATGTATTGCTTATTTCACAAAAATATTTCCCTTCTTCCTGAATGCTTTTTTTCCTGCATTTTTTTTTTTTTTTTTTTTTTTTGCTTGTAGTTTTTATTCATTTTTTTTTCTTACCGGTATTTCCTTCTATTTGGATATTAGCCTACCCCCACCCCCACCCAGCATTTTACATTCACTGTACTTTTATTTCCTTTTAATTTTTTTTTTCTGCGTACGCGGGCTGATACTTCTGCGGACACTCCCTGTATAGACAGTAAGGATTAACCCCATCTACCCAACAAAGGGAGTGGAGTTTTTGTGTGTATAACCCGGGTGTTTTTTTTTGTTGTTTTTTTAACCCGCCATTAAGGCGCAGCCATACTCCAACTTCGGGGAAGATTTCCTTCTATTTTTTTTTCTGTATTCCAATAGATGTATGTCCTCCCTCCCCCTCCCTACTCCCTCTATCTGCATTTCTGTATTCATTGTATTCATTCTTTCCATGTCCTTGTTAATCTTTGTGTTTTTGCCATTTCTGCATGTTGGAAAAAATTCCCTGTCAATTTTTGTTCCTGTAGGGTATTTTCTTGCCTATACATAGACTGTTCCTTGCCTATACATAGACTGTTCCTTGCCTAAACATAGACTGTTCCTTGGCCTATACATAAACTGTTCCTTGCCTATACATAGACTGTTCCTTGCCTATACATAGACTGTTCCTTGCCTATACATAGACTGTTTCTTGCCTATACATAGACTGTTCCTTGCCTAAACATAGACTGTTCCTTGCCTATACATAGACTGTTCCTTGCCTATACGTAGACTGTATATACATAGACTGTTTCTTGCCTATACATAGACTGTTCCTTGCCTATACATAGACTGTTCCTTGCCTATACATAGACCGTTCCTTGCATATACATATACCGTTCCTTGCCTATACATAGACTGTTTCTTGCCTAAACATAGACTGTTTCTTGCCTATACATAGACTGTTCCTTGCCTATACATCGACTGTTCCTTGCCTATACATAGACTGTTCCTTGCCTTTACATAGACCGTTCCTTGCCTATACATAGACTGTTCCTTGCCTATACATAGACTGTTTCTTGCCTATACATCGACTGTTCCTTGCCTATACATAGACTGTTCCTTGCCTATACATAGACCGTTCCTTGCCTATACATAGACTGTTCCTTGCCTATGCATAGACTCTTCCTTGCCTATGCATAGACTGTTCCTTGCCTATACATAGACAGTTCCTTGCCTATGCATAGAGTGTTCCTTGCCTATACATAGACTGTTCCTTGCCTATACATAGACCGCTCCTTGCCTATACATAGACTGTTTCTTGCCTATACATAGACTGTTCCTTTATAGACTGTTCCTTGCCTATACATAGACTGTTTCTTGCCTGTACATAGACAGTTCCTTGCCTATACATAGACTGTTCCTTGCCTATACGTAGACTGTATATACATAGACTGTTTCTTGCCTATACATAGACTGTATATACATAGACTGTTCCTTGCCTATACATAGACTGTTTCTTGCCTGTACATAGACTGTTCCTTGCCTATACATAGACTGTTCCTTGCCTATACATAGACTGTATATACATAGACTGTTTCTTGCCTATACATCGACTGTTCCTTGCCTATACATAGACTGTTC
>CM065734.1:12913283-12915783 GCA_033310375.1 Conus canariensis | reverse complement strand
AAATATCATGTCCACATGTACGTCATAACTATGAGATACAGCAAATCAGGTCCACATGTGATAACTATGACGTACTGTAAATGTTATGTCCACATGTGATAAGTCTGATATGCTGTAAACATCATGTCCACATGTGATAACTATGACGTACTGTAAATATCATGTCCACATGTGATGAGATACAGCAAATATCATGTCCACGTGTGATAACTATGACGTACTGTAAATATCATGTCCACGTGTGATAACTATGACGTACTGTAAATATCATGTCCACATGTGATAACTATGATATACAGCAATTATCATGTCCACATGTGATAACTATGACGTACAGCAAATATCATGTCCACATGTGATAACTATGATATACAGCAAATATCATGCCCACATGTGATAACTATGATATACAGCAATTATCATGTCCACATGTGATAACTATGATCTACAGCAAATACCATGTCCACATGTGATAACTATGACATACAGCAAATATCATGCCCATACGTTATAACTATGCCATACAGCTAAACAATATGTTCATGTGTGATTACCATGTTTCTTAAGACAACTGAATATAATCGTTTCATTTTGTGAACATCATGACGAAATGAGTCCAACGTCATCTTAAGTCACGATGTTGAAAAACGAAAAAGTAAATCAGATAATATCAAATGTAAGAACATCACAATGTCACCGATCGGCGGTACTGAACCAGCACGTCCGTGTGTTCAGAGTGGTGGCTCAATATGGAGAGTGTGTGCGCGTGTGCCTGCGAGCGCGCGTGTGTATGTGTGTGCGTGTGTGTGTGTGTGTGTGTGTGTGTGTGTGTGTGTGTGTGTGTGTGTGTGTGTGCGAGTGTGTGTGTGTGTGTGTGTGTGTGTGTGTGTGTGTGTGTAGGGTTGGGGTTTTAGGTACGTGGGGGTTAGGCTACGTTCCTCAGGGTTAGGTAGGAAGGTTAGGCTAGGTAGGTAGGGGGGTGGGGGAAGTAGGACATGCAATATTCTTGCTTTCCAGTCTGCATTTATTCAGGGAGTGGAAGGGAAAGTTGGTTTCGTTTCCGACTGTTACCCTTTGTTGCTTTGATTCCATATGAGAGAGGCCGGGGCTGGATATCGGCTGTTATTGTGTTGTCAAGGCAGTGAGTTGTTGGTGTAAAATGTCGTGTTGTTGCACGAGCAACAACTAGTCCGTTGGTCAGGTGTGTGAGCTCTGCGGAGGGATACACTGCTCTGACCAATAGCTGCTTTGTGTTATGAGTGGAGCTCACTTGATTCCAACCAGGGCGGAATGCGTTGGGGTAGCTTCACTTCGGTCCCTGGTTTTCGTCGGAGTGGATGTGCTCCTTGTAGATGTGGTGGGAGCGCCGTTAGTTCGTGCTGAGTGTCACTTCGAGTCATAGTTAGGGCCATGTCCTCGTCGGGTTTGGTGAGCCCTTGGCCTGTGCCGAGGTTCTGTGTCGTCCTTGTTGGCAGCCACTTTCAGCCAGTTGCAGAACTGGTGTGGTTGATCGTCTGTCTTTTCAGTTGTTTCAGCAGATATCCTGCTTCCGTGCCGAGGCTGGAGCCGGATCACCGCAGTCGGCGGCCGCGTGCTGGCAGGTGAGCGGCGGCTTCCGGTTACCTGTGCTCTTCCGGGAGGGGGAGACCACCCAGGCCGTCCGCTGTCTGTGAGGCAGTTCTCCAGCCACCTGTTCCTCTTTCCCAGGAGGGAAGGACCGCCCTGTTCAGGCGCTACGTGAGGGGGTCTGCGCCAGGCTTTCCTTCACCCTCGGTTCCGGCGGAGCCTTCAGTGGAGGAGGGGCTCCTTCAAGAGTCGGGCCCGTTGAGAGGGGTACTGGTGTGTGTGTGTGTGTGAGTGTTGTGTTCATCGCGGGGTCTTCCGTGGAGGAGTCGGCCTGCAAGGGGCCACGGACAGCGCCGAGGAGCAGGGTCTTCCGTGGAGGAGTCGGCCTGCAAGGGGCCACGGACAGCGCCGAGGAGCAGGGTCTTCCGTGGAGGAGGGATTGTCCAATTTTGTGGTAGGAAGGGGGTGTAGAAATAGGCAGTAGCGTTAGGGGTGTTAGCTGCTGCCTCCTTTAGAGTCGCAGTGGCCAGCACGGGATAGGGCACCTGTCGTTGCCTCCCTTTGGGACGCGGCGACCGGTGCGGTAGTGGTCCCGGGTCAAAAAAGAAGGGCGGGTCATGGGGAGAGGGGTGGGTGGTAGTAGTTTAGAGATTAGAGCCCCTTGGATTTGTCCTTGTCCCTAGTAGTTAGCCACCACGTGTGCGGACTATCGCTGCGTCCCCAGGTCACAGTGATATACCGCAACTGGTTTTTTAGGATAGGTTAGCGTCTCCCCAGGTCATTGGAGCAGGGTAGGGTGGGCCAGCGGGGAAGTGGGATACCTGTGTGCGTTACGTGTGTGGTGGTTGCTGGTGGTGGCGCCATAGTGTGTATGTTGAAATAAAGAAGTGTGCATGATTGTAAAGCTGTGTTAGTGTGCTGTGTTGTCTGACCT
>CM065734.1:12900783-12905783 GCA_033310375.1 Conus canariensis | reverse complement strand
TGCACGTGAATCACCCTTCTCCCGTCCCCCCCTTGTCAGCTCGCTTTTCACACCTGCTGGGGAAAAAAATCCCGAGGAATCACCGCCCTTGATCAGCTTGGCTACGAAGCCACAGTTCAGCTAACGAGCCACACAAGCGGGCAGTGGCACTTAGATAATTCACGGGCAACGGGTGTCCGTGTTTAACGCTGTTCACCCCGTTGTTCAGCACGATACCCGCCAAAAGGTGTCTGCGATCAGAGCTCAAACAGACATGGCGCTCAAAACACAACTTGAACTGGGCGGTTCTGGCCCTTGTCGATCCAATCATTTCAGAGTGCTTGAGCCATGCACAAAAAGGCTGACTGTGTTAGGCTTTCCTGTGAAATTAGCTGTTTAAAAAAAAAAAAAAAAAAAAAAAAAAAAAACACTCCATGACCTGGTCAAAAAGATCACACCACCATTAAGCATATAGCTTGCAAACGCTAAATGAACAAAAAGTGCCAACGAACTGAATTCGTGAACTGCCCCCACAACATACTGTATGGAATTCTGTTTGTGCCATTTTGTGGTGCGTCACTGGCTTTCGTTAGCACCGGTTATAGCAAAAGGAACCCCCCTCCCCCCCCCCCCCCCCCATCCCTCTTCCAATTATTGTTGGTGGTTGTTTTTTTGTTTTTTTTTTGGCCTTGGGTACACAAATCTTCAGTACATATCCAGATACAGGTGACTCACCTCACAAATCTCGCAGTTACACACTTTAGCACAGACCAAAATGAACAAGAAATTTACCCTACCACATAAACGCGCGATTTCACAGCATTGTTTTCCGGTGATATATTGGACTACCTACCACAATACAGAATTCAATAATCCCACACGCTGTCAACAAGGGGTTCGTTTAATATTACTTAAACGTCTCCACTTCGTGTATAATTCATACAACTCAAATTCCACACGTGGCGCACACAACCACAATTACGTTTGTGACAGTTGACAGACACCATACAAAAGCATCCACATACAATTTATCACATTCATGTTTTATTATAGCCACGTCGACCGCTCAGCGGCCATTAAGTAAAAAAAAAAAAAATAATGATTTAAAAAAAAAATATATATATATAGACACACACACATATGCATGTAAACATTGCAAGCAAAACACACCATCCTCCTGAGTCATAGATCTATATATATTCTTATCCGTACAAATCTCGTTCACCTTGTCACACAAGTTTATAATACATGCAGTATATTGATATCTAGGATCATTCTCTCATGAATGTACTCATTCAAACGATTCCATGGCTAAAATATTGCATTAGATAAAACAGTTAAAATGTTTTACACGTGTATTATTATAAAGACATCCAGAAGAGCGAGTCGCCTACTACTGACAATACTAACATGTACAGCAATTAATGGGAATTTTGCAGCCACTGGACTCAGGTGTCAGTGTAAACATACACCAGACACACACTCGCAAGCAAGCCCAAACACACATGCACACGTATGTACACACAGACATACACATACATTATTACACAGGGTCCCTACGGACTGACACGTTCAAAATTCCACTTTCCCCAATGCAGTAATTTCCATAAATTTCCATGAATGCAAATTAATTATTTTTTTTCAAATCGTAAAATGCTTTCGAAGAGTCGTCATACGGGCCGTTAACTTGATTTTTGAAAGCTGACGTACGTGAGCTCACATTAAGGCTCCATTTTTAATTCCATCGTTTGGGCATGTTTTCAATTATAATGCCATACCTTTCCAGTCATAAAAAGTTACTGTTTTTCAAAGTGCCATGACGTCCTTGACCTTCATGGACCCTGTGTCTACATGCAGAGTATGTAGCTTTCATGTATTCATTTTTTTCTCTCTCAGGCGGATGCTACGTAGGTCATTCTGTACGTATCTAGCTATCAAGGCAGGCGACACACACTGGGATAAAACTGAAGAATACCCAGCAGCTGTTACCAGCAGGGAGTTATCAGAACACTCGGAAAAACAACAACACTCGGCAGAGAGTGTGGCGATTCTATCATGTGTGTGTGTGTGTGTGTGTGTGTGTGTGTGTGTGTGTGTGTGTGTGTGTGCGCTGCGCGCGCGGCGCGCGCGTGCATGTGCGTGTGTGTTCCTTTGCGTCCCTTTGTTTCTGTACTCCCAACCTAAAAGAAAGTTACAAGCTCATTTCTGCGTTACTTTAAAAAAAAAAAAAAAAAAAAAAGTACAATAAAAAAGGAAGCTATGTAGGATTTTGTTTCGGCGAATTTCAAACTAGACAACTTCGTCTTATATAAATGCAAGACTTCGTTTTTACAATATCGGGTTATATAAATGCAGTTCATTTCAAATGCATTATACAAAACATCGCAAATCACAATTGAGGTGTACATATTTTGATAAAATATTATTAGCTCCCAGGCAGGAATAATAACAATAATATTAATAACAATGCATGCATACATACTGGACCTGACTGACCGAAAAAATAAACCAGCAGAAAATGGAATGCAGACACTTTTATATACATCAGAGATGCCAATAATTATGTACACCGGAGGAGCAAAAACAGAGAGAGAGAGAGAGAGAGAGAGAGAGAGAGAGAGAGAGAGGAGAGAGGTGGAGTTGGGTGTGGGGTGGAAGTGGTGGTAGTGGTCAAATGTGAAAATTTACCCCCCCCCCCTCTCTCTCTCTCTCTACACACACACACACACACGGCTCCTCCCCTTCCCCTTCACCTGCCCGCAACCCCCCCCCCCCCCTCTCTCTCTCTCTCTCTACACACACACACACACACGGCTCCTCCCCTTCCCCTTCACCTGCCCGCAACCCCCCCCCCCCCTCTCTCTCTCTCTCTCTCTACACACACACACACACACGGCTCCTCCCCTTCCCCTTCACCTGCCCGCAACCCCCCCCCCCCCTCTCTCTCTCTCTCTCTACACACACCACACACGGCTCCTCCCCTTCCCCTTCACCTGCCCGCAACCCCCCCCCCCTCTCTCTCTCTCTCCTCTACACACACACACACGGCTCCTCCCCTTCCCCTTCACCTGCCCGCAACCCCCCCCCCCCCCTCTCTCTCTCTCTACACACACACACACACGGCTCCTACCCTTCCCCTTCACCTGCCCGCAACCCCCCCCCCCTCTCTCTCTCTCTCTCTCTCTCTACACACACACACACACACACGGCTCCTCCCCTTCCCCTTCACCTGCCCGCAACCCCCCCCCCCCCTCTCCTCTCTCCTCTCTCTACACACACACACACACGGCTCCTCCCCTTCCCCTTCACCTGCCCGCAACCCCCCCCCCCCCCCTCTCTCTCTCTACACACACACACACGGCTCCTCCCCTTCCCCTTCACCTGCCCGCAACCCCCCCCCCCCCCCTCTCCTCTCTCCTCTCTCCTCTACACACCACACACACACACGGCTCCTCCCTCCCCTTCCTCCCTGCCCGCAACCACCCCCCCCCCCCCCCCCCTCTCTCTCTCTCTCTACACCAACACACACCACACGGCTCCTCCCCTTCCCCTTCACCTGCCCGCAACACCCCCCCCCTCTCTCTCTCTCTCTCCTCTCTCTACACACACACACACACACGGCTCCTCCCCTTCCCCTTCACCTGCCCGCAACCCCCCCCCCCCCCCCCTCTCTCTCTCTCTCTCTCTACACACACACACGGCTCCTCCCCTTCCCCTTCACCTGCCCGCAACCCCCCCCCCCTCTCTCTCTCTCTCTCTCTCTACACACACACACGGCTCCTCCCCTTCCCCTTCACCTGCCCGCAACCCCCCCCCCCCCTCTCTCTCTCTCTCTCTCTACACACACACACCACGGCTCCTCCCCTTCCCCTTCACCTGCCCGCAACCCCCCCCCCCTCTCTCTCTCTCTCTCTCTACTACACACACACACACACGGCTCCTCCCCTTCCCCTTCACCTGCCCGCAACCCCCCCCCCCCTCCTCTCTCTCTCTCTCTCTCTACACACACACACACGGCTCCTCCCCTTCCCCTTCACCTGCCCGCAACCCCCCCCCCCCCTCTCTCTCTCTCTCTACACACACACACACACGGCTCCTCCCCTTCCCCTTCACCTGCCCGCAACCCCCCCCCCCCTCTCTCTCTCTCTCTCTACACACACACACACACGGCTCCTCCCCTTCCCCTTCACCTGCCCGCAACCCCCCCCCCCCTCTCTCTCTCTCTCTCTACACACACACACACGGCTCCTCCCCTTCCCCTTCACCTGCCCGCAACCCCCCCCCCCCCCCCCCCCCTCCGGGCCCCCATCCTATTCTCTCTGAGATTCAAGGCCTTTTCTTCTATTTGCCCTTAACTTCTTTTTCCTCGCATGAATAAATGTAGTTACTCTACGAGTGGCAAGGATGATTTTAAAACATTTTTTTTTTAAATGGCGACAAGTCGACGTCATTTAATAATAGCAGTGGCGTCAAAGACGACCCAAATATACTTATATGACGTAAAATTTGTCTCACAATGGTAAAGCTTAGAAGCGTTTAAATGCGATGGTTGGTAATGGGAGAACGTGGGGAAACGTCGGGAGAAGAGGAGTACAGTTTTGCGTGTAACAAACACTAACTTACCAACTCTATGAAGCCGAATCATGAGAGAGAGAGAGAGAGAGAGATAGAGCTAGCTTTCAACATACAACTACACCTTTGAGCTCCTGCGTGTGCGTGGTTTCTGTCAACGAGTGTTGACGTAACTCTGTGTGTGTGTGTGTGTGTGTGTGTGTGTGTGCGTTTTGGTCGTCGATTGAGCCAGAGTGGAATGAACGGGCTTCTGTCCGAAGCTGCAGTACAAGTCACGATTTTTGGTCGAGAAGGACAATAGGCGCACAGACAGATACACTTACAACGCCAAGTTTCTTTTTCTCATAGCCGTGTCGAAAAGAGTGGGGAGTGAAAGCGTACACACATGGCCTATGTTTCGGTGGAGGTGTTCTCTTCAAACGGCAGTGTTTATAAACGAAGGTAATACA
>CM065734.1:12885783-12890783 GCA_033310375.1 Conus canariensis | reverse complement strand
ATGCACCCTTGTTTGTAGGTGCTTAGCACTTATTGTCATATTCATCTTCTTATTGGTTTCATTTATGTTTTCTTTAACCTTTTCGGTATTTGTAAGCACTTATGGCTTATGCTTTAAGATTAAGCGCCATAAACAATAACAATTATTATTATTATTATTATTAATATTATTATCATTATTACTCCCTTCAATTTTGTCCGTGTCAATGCTCCCTTTAGCTCTGTTTCTGGTGGATAAGACAATGTTCCACTATGGACACAGCTGAGGAATTAAATCATCAGCTTTTGCGTCCTTATTATCATCGCTAGTAAGAAAAAAAACAAAAACAAATACAATTACAGACGGCCAAACGCTCTGAAATATGAAATAATGTGCCGTCTTCCCCATCAAACAATGATATAAAATATGCAGTCTATTTACTATGTGAAATACGACAGTTGTGTTGCGTGACTTGATGTTAAAAGACAACAAATATAAGAGAGTTCAGAAATTTCGATTCAAATCCATCTGTCTTAGAGTCATGGCGTACGTAAACTGTAACGCTGCAATACGGAAAGATAGTTTCTCTTTTAAGAATACTGAGAGTCATGTTTATCCTGAGGTTTGCTCTGGCGTTCCTCTTGTTGACATGCTGTGTTTAGATGGCTATGTTTTTTATGCTGTGTTTAGATGGCTATGTTTTTTTTCCCCATGCTACGAGACTTTAAAAATGGCTTGGCCTGGCCTTGTCAAGTCCATACTGCCTCGGTTTGCTGTCTCATCATATGATAAATTCCCACACCTCCGCCAGCTGAGGAGGGGGAAGAAAGCACTATCCTTTGTCACACCCTAGATAAGGAACTGGGAGCCTTCACGATTCCTAAGTAGCCGCTTAACTCCCGTGTAAAGCACTGCACCGCATGTCATGGCATTTGGGCAAGCTCAGGGACGGATGTCTGGATCTTGCTTAAGTCTCTTTCTTTTCTGATTGCCTTTTCTCTCGACTCATATGTTTACACTGTTTGAAATTCACTTTTTCCTAGAACTTTGCTACATTGTAGTAGATCATACTATCATTGTCTAATGTCACGGTCACACCAGAGGCCTGTGTGTAAAACGAGGACAACGTATTCGCGGGCTTTCCTTAGAGAAGGACAAGGCTAATCAGCCTTTGTGGTATGACGAAGGCACGTTCAGCTCTGTTGTCAGCGCTGTTTTCACTTTCCTCACGTTACTTCACTTTGTTCTCTCCGCTTTCACTCTGCACAGTGAAGGATGATAAGACCAGTCACACCTCTATCTTGTTTGCCCAGGACTGAGAACAGTAGGAAGACTGCCCGGGCGTCCGTCACAGCCTTCATGTACAGCCATGAGACGACTAAGACAAACACATTTGCCAGGGCTATGAAACGACCAGGACAATAGCTTGTGTTAGAGCCATCAGACGATCAGGATAGCACATTACGTTTGTGCATGACTGAAGTTGGGACATTCTAACAGTCAGTGCTCGCGTGGTAAGGCCGGGCTGTAGCAGGCGCGCGATGATAGGCGTGAACTGTGTGAGCCATCCGTCAACGTTCCTGTCACTAGCAGAATAACACGGCACGGTGATGGACACACCATCCTCACGTCAACGACGGAATAAGCCTGAATCATGACTAAAGTCCTCTGCTGACACTGACAACTTCCGAGCAAAACTTCACTGCAAAGCGTTCGTCCCCCACACACCCTTCGTCCCGCCACCCCCCCCCCCCCCCCCCCGTCTCCCCCCTCCCCCCCCCCCACTCCCTCCCGTCGCCTTCCTTGTTCCCCTTGGCTAATATCAACTGTTTGATAGAGTTTATTTCAGCAGGCAAGAGTGCTCATCCAGGGTGCTATTGCAGAATGGTTCCATACCTCAGCTCATCCAGGGTGCTATTGCAGAATGGTTCCATACTTCAGCTGGGATTTCGTCAGGGCTGCCTTCCATCTCCTTCATCTTTCAACGTATTAGTGGAACGCGTCATGAGTGACACACTTGAGGATCATGTCAGCAAAGCCAGCACTGGAGGAAGAACCATCTCAAACCTCCGATCAGCAGAGACATACAGTGGCCTGGCAGAGAGTGAAACACAACTTCCCAAGCTTGTTGAACGACCGGATGAAACATCAACAAAAATACGGCATGGAGATCAGCGCTGAGAGGAGGGAGCAGATGGCCAGCCACAACACCACCATCACTACTGATATAACAGATGGCCAGCCACAACACCACCATCACTACTGATATAACAGATGGTCAGCCACAACACCACCATCACTACTGATATAACAGATGGCCAGCCACAACACCACCATCACTACTGATATAACTGATGGCCAGCCACAACACCACCATCACTACTGATATAACAGATGGCCAGCCACAACACCACCATCACTACTGATATAACAGATGGCCAGCCACAACACCACCATCACTACTGATACAACAGATGGCCAGCCACACCACCACCATCACTACTGATATAACAGATGGCCAGCCACAACACCACCATCACTACTGATATAACAGATGGCCAGCCACAACACCACCATCACTACTGATATAACTGATGGCCAGCCACACCACCACCATCACTACTGATATAACAGATGGCCAGCCACAACACCACCATCACTACTGATATAACAGATGGCCAGCCACAACACCACCATCACTACTGATATAACAGATGGCCAGCCACAACACCACCATCACTACTGATATAACTGATGGCCAGCCACAACACCACCATCACTACTGATATAACAGATGGCCAGCCACAACACCCCCATCACTACTGAGGTAATGGTCCACGGTCAGAAGCTAGAAGCTGTCCAACAATTCATGTACCTAGGATTCACATTAGCAATGAGGGATCCAAACCAGAAATCTTCTCGAGAGCGGCAAAGAAAACTACATTGCCCAGATTAGGAAACCTGCACGGAAGGACAGTAACCTCTCCATGAAATATTAGATCAGACCCCGGTGTGCACCGGTGTATTCCTCCTTCCTGTGTGCACGTGAGACATGAATCCTCACGGCGGGTCTGAAAAGAAGAATTCAAGCCATGGAAACGGGATCCTACAGTAAGATGATGAACATTACACTGATCACCTCACCAACCAGCAAGCGCGTCGAACCATCAGGCAGCACATGGGACCGTGCGAAGATCTGCTGACATCAGTCAGGAAAAGGAAACTACATCGGTATGGCCATGTAACAGGACCCAATGGCCTTGCTGTAATAACCCTCCACTGAACTGTTGAAGGAGGGAGGCGGAGGGGAAGACAGAAAAAAACAACTATGGACCAACAGCATTTCTGAATGGACAGGGAAAACATTTGCAAAGACCCAGGCCTTGGCATACACACAAAAGAGAGTTAAGGAAGAAGAAGAAGAAGAAGAAGAAGAAGAAGAAGAAGAAAAAAGAAGAAGACGACGACGACGAAGAAGAAGAAGAAGAAGAACAACAACAACAACAATAACAACTCCAACAACAACAACAACAACAACAATAGCAACAAGAAGACAAAGGTGGATCGCCAAATGCCGTCCAGCAGGGACCAGGAAGTCAAACGTAGCGAAGTCCGATGCCATGGTGCCCAACAGAAACACTGGCAATTTCTGCTGCCTATTTCAACGTGTTGTCCGTTTTGCTGATATCACCGTGGTGCTACACAGCACCCCACCCCACCCCTCCTTCCCATTTCAACACCCCCACCCCACCCCCCTTTCTTTCTTTCCCCTCTCCTTTTCTTCCCTCTTCTGGGATGCTGACCTCCGTCTGCTGCCGTATCACCTGAGGTGAATGGGGACATAAAACCTAAAGGTAGCCACGCCTGACTTTGGGAGCCGGCCATTGGCGGATATTTCGTTGAAGAGGCCATTTTCTGCCCGCTTTAAAGCCGCGACGATTCCAGCCAAACGCTTAGATTAAGAACCGCGGGTGATAATCTACCATCTTACTTGGTCTGTCTTTGCCCCTGTCCGTCTTCCTTCCTTCCTTTCCTTCCCTTCTTTCTTCCCTTTACACTGTTTCTTTGTTTGCCTTCTTTTCTACCTTCCTTGTTCCCAGTGCCTCCCACCCTTCTCCCTGTTTTTCCCCTTCTCACTCTCGGTTTGATTTGTTTCTTTCTTCCTTCCTTCCTTCCTTCCTTCCTGTGAATGGTGTTTCTTTTCTTTTCTTTTTTTTGTGTGGATGACTTAATGAGTTAACTTCAACGTGGTGACAGCCCTGACATGGCCCTTTGCGGTCGGCTGGGCTATGAGCAACATTGCCTCACCTTTACCTTACCTTCTTCCCTTGAATTCTTTTTCTTCCGTCCTTTCTCTCTTACTTCCTCGCTTCTTCCTGCCACGTCGCTCCATGCCATCCAATCAACGCTTCGTTTCTCTCAGTCTGCTGTCACCTCCACACCCCACTCCCCCACCTCTCCTTTCTTGGTGTCGTTGTTACCTCTCATTCATCGATACAACATCTTAAAACAGGAGTCAGGATGAGCGTCTGATACACGCCACAGTGAATATTTGCACAAGAGTCAATCCGCATTTTTTTTTTACGAGAGTCAGGATAAGTATTTCATATTCTAAGTGAGGACGGGAATCAAGTTATAAACCCTTTTATATTAGGATCAAGATGGAACATTTTATACAAGAATTAAGATAAAGGTTTTTTTTAATCAAGATAAGCATTTTTATACGTGAATCACGATGAAAATTGTATTTAAAAAATCAAGAGGAGCATATTATACAAAACTCAAGTTCGGCACTTCATACAAAAATCGAGATAAGCATTTCTGAGAGTCAAAATACGTATTCTACACAAGCGTCAGGATGAGTTTTTCATAAAAGAGTCAAGATGTGCCTTTTGTACTAGTCAGGATTAGCACTTAACACAAGTCAAGATGAGTAATTTGAGACAAGATGAACATTCTGAGACAAGATGAACATTCTGAGACAAGATAAGCGATTGAATGAAGAAAAGAGTTGTACAGTC
>CM065734.1:12873283-12880783 GCA_033310375.1 Conus canariensis | reverse complement strand
TGTTTTATAGATCGGCGTTACTCTAGCAATTTTAAAAGCCTTGGGGAACTGATTTTTAGAAATGCAGAGATTGTATATATAAGTAAGTGTTTCAGCAATTACAGGGGCTGACAGTTTGAGAATCTTTCCGTCAATGCCATCAAGGCCAGTAGTACTACTTTGCTTTAAGTGAGTAAGAGCATTACATACTTCGTGTACACATAACAACGGAATATCTAGACATGTTGTGATATTTTTGGATTGACAAAAATTCAGAAGAACATCTAAATCGTTTTGTGAGGATCTGTTTCTTTTTATGGTGAAATTGGCAACATTGCAGAAGTGTGTATTCAACATTTCAACTGATACATCTTTCGGTGTTGTAGCACGAGCGTTAGAATTTTTATTGCTAAGCTGATTGATAGCCTTCCAAACTGATCGGTTGTCTGTTTTAGAGTAAATAAGATCTTTAAAATATTTCTTTTTGGCTGAGCGTTTTAAATAGTTAACAAGATTTCTTTGTTTCATAAATTCTATACGATTACCTGATGCTAGGAGTGAGTCTCTTAAATCCATGGATTTTTCTATATCACTTGTTATCCAAGGCTTTTTAGGGGTACTTTTGACACGAATTGTTTTTAATGGAGCGTGCTTATTGTAAACATTGAGAAAAGTGTGATACCAAACTTCTAAGGCTTCATCGGGATTTGTGAACTGATACACAGAGGAAAGTGAGGAATTCATCAGATCTGTAAGGAACAAGTCTTTATCAAAGCCTGAAAAGTTCCTGTACGTAATATACTTGTGATGATTTAGGGGGATTTTAACGCCTCGTTTAGACCAAGTAAAACAGACAGGGGAGTGATCGCTGCATCCAAAAACTGGTGAACATATTTCTATTATGGTACGTACAGAAGATGTGTAAACATGGTCAATGAGAGTCTGGGAAGTAGCAGTGATTCGTGTTGGCTTATCGATTAACTGAGTCAGATTAAAAGAAGTGTAGGTTTGAATCCAGGATTTGTTCGCTTTCAAAAGATCAATGTTAAAATCACCCAGTAGAATAATTTCGTTTGAGAGTAAGGACGCCTCCTCCATCATTAGAGTAAAGTTATCTATCCAGTCAGCATGTTCTGCTGGGTTTCTGTAAATAAAGCCTAAGAGAATCGGTTTGGAAGTTTTAAACTGTAACTCTATCCATAGTGATTCTATATGATATTTTTCGAGCGAAGCGGCTCGATTAAATTTAATAGATTCGTGAACATAAGCAAGTAAACCTGTTTCTCTTGGTCTGGAAGGGTCATTTCGAACAAAGTTATAACCAGGTAAAATTAATTCTGTGTCAGAAATATGGTGTGTTAATCTTGTTTCCGCAAAACCAAATAAATGGAAACAATTACCATGATTATATAAAACACGAGACACGTCGCATAACTTATTAATCAAACTGTTAATGTTCAGAAATCCAACCTTAAGGCCATCTGCAGATGGCCAGACTTCTTTCGTTCGCAACATCTTGACGCAATAGCAAAGCAGGAATATAAATTGCAAGAAAAAAGTAATACCAAATACCAACAAGGGATATTGTAATACCAAACAATTTAGTAATAAGTCAACAATGAGTCAAAAAATCAACAGACACGTAATCAAAAATGCAAAAGAAAATAGAACGTATATTATGTGCGAAGTTATTTAAATTAAAAGATCAATGAAGGCTAATAGCTGTCTACAGTTAAGTAAGCAACAGAAACACACACACACACACACACACACACACACACACACACACACACACACACACACAGAGAGAGAAAATCCCGAAAGCAGTCAAAAAACAAACAAACAAAAACAAAAAAACCAACTGACAACTGTCGTATCAGCAGGAGCAATCGTACGAATTATGATGACAAAGCCAAGAACAGTCATCTTGGTCCGGCAAGTCTGTGAGTGCTCCATTCAATTCATGCTCATTCTAACATCGATTACGGACCTAATCCCTCACCAACCCCATCCCTTAACAAATATACACACTCGCGCGTGGCCACTTATTAAAGCACGATTACCCATTACACTTAGGGACAAGAATATGCACACAATTCGTCACATCACAATCATCAGGGAAATAAAAAGAAAACATTCAACGACAAATATACAGTTCATGACACATTTTTAAATCATCATTACAGCAAAAGTGATGAGAAAACATGATGACATTGAAATAATGTACTTTACAGATTAATTAGGATAAGAAGAGAAAGAGTGCTGTTGAGACAAAAGATGCGATGCCATTTTCAATAATTGTTCAGCATAAGGGTGAACAGGGTTTGGAGTGCTGAAATTGGTCATTCCAGGCGATCTGTTTGGTTGGGAGAGTGAGTGAGAGTGAAAGAGAGAGACAAATAAACAGAAAGAGAGAAAGAGGGCGGGGGGGGGGGGGGGGGGGAGGGGCGGGCTAGGGGGGATGGGGGGAGGGGCCGAAGGCGGGGTGTCGGCAGAGCGAGAGGGGTGGGGAGTGGGGGTGGCATATATATGAACAAATGTGGAATCCAATTATTTCCAAAGAACTGAAAATGTAACCGCTTGCAAAACTCACAGGTACGAATTTACTCATCAGTGAGAGGCCGTGGCCTCCTTCTGATGAGATAGTGCATGCGGACAGGTTCAACAAGCAACACAAGTCGTCTACCTTGTTAGGATATATCATAGATATACCATTTCTTTTTTGTCCCATTCCTATCTGTACAGACAGATCTGCTTTTCTTAAAGTTTAACAGCGATGAGTCGGAGAAGAATAATTATTATTCGTTCATACAGTGTCATTTTTGGACTCGTCAAAATACCTTAGAAACGACTGTACAAACATGTGCAATGTGTGTATAACTCCCCTTTATATGTTTCTAATTTTGCTTTCCTTTTACTGTGCCTCTTTTGTGTGACGATTATTCATTCCCACACATTCCCAGACTCTGACGAGGATGATGAAGAAATGACCTGCGAGTGTGATGCACTGACTGCAAATCAGATTTGACGGGTATTAGGGGGAGGAGGGGGCGGTAAACAGGAACAAAAGACAGTTAAACGTTTCAATCTCAGTTCTTTCGTTTGTTAACCGACACAGTCTTAAGTACTTCAACCTCAAGGTTAGGATTTGTTCATTCGCGGAGTGTCTCTTTTGTTTCTCAATATTAGCTGGACATCTCGGAATACCAGCTGCCATCTTCAGCCAACGAAAAGGAATCTTTCACGGCGTTTCGACACTGTTGCCTTCAGTCCAACAGTCACTGACAGTGAACAGTTCAAACCCCGCGGTATTATTTTCTGTGTCATTTTCGCTTGATCTGGCTGCTGAGGCTCTGAGATGGAACTAACGGCGGGTGAAAATTACACGGATTAGATTCCGAGGAAGAGTATTTTCATTCATGGAAGGCTTTTTCCGAACTAGTTCTGCCTCTCACGCCCGCGCGTACTTGCGAGAGGATGGGCTGTGTGTTATTATGGAATGGGAAGGCGGATAAGAAGTAGAAAGATGCATGCGTTCTTAGTTAGTTCTTTAGTTTAACGTCTATTCACTATAAGTGTTATTAGACGGGAAAAAAAAACAAAAAAACAAACAAACAAACAAAAACACACAACATATGATTGTGTGTGTGCGTGTACGTGCGTGCGTGCGTGCGTGTGTGTGTGTGTGTGTGTGTGTGTGTGTGTGTGTGTGTGTGTGTGTGTGTGTGTGTGTGTGTGTTTCTCTGTGTGTGTGTGTGTGTGTGTGTGTGTGTGTGTGTGTGTGTTGTGTGTGTGTGCCTGTGTGTGTGTGTGAGGGGAGGGGGGTGCAAGAGAGAGAGAGGGACTGTGTTAGGGACAAGAGGGGAAGGTTGGGATGGGTGGTAAGATAGGTAGATATTTACTTACCTAGCTAGCCTTTAGTGTATGTTGATCGGGGGAATTAAAGTATATCAAATGAAATAAGTTTAGTAGAATTGGAGCATAATGCAGGGGGATGGATGGGGGAGGAGAAAGTTTGCGGGTGGGGATGGGGGGCATCAGGGTGGAAAGGAGGACGGAATAGAGGAAGGGAGTGGGAGGGTGGGGTGGGGGGATAACCATATATATCATATAATCGTAACTCTTTTATATCAATGTCGTACAACACAACAATTTTAGTTTAAAGTACATCAGAGACAGATACCAAGTGGACCGGAATTAAAAATTTCAGAGAACACGCAAAGTAATGAGTGATTATTTAAAATATTTTCAGTGGATACTGGTGCACTGGCTGACAACTGATCTGCTAACTTTATCTTAGGAACAAAGTGCCTAACTCCTGGGCAGTGAAGAAGTAGGTGGTTTACAGTAATTTGTTTGCCACATATGCAATGTATATTTTTTGAGTACTTTGTTCTAAAAGCATTTAATCGGAACCTATACATCAAACTAGTAACATGTCTGGAATGCATTACAGATAAATTGTTTAAAAAGGATTTCGGATTCGCTGCATTCTTTACTTGTACACAGTGCTGATAATACTGACTATTTGTTTTCTTGTGCATGCGTATCAGTATGTCTGTGCGTTTGAATCAGCGGTGAGGAAAAGGAAGGAAAAGGGATTGGGGGAGGGGGGGGGGGGGAGGGTCAGGAAGCAGAAACAGTGCACGTTTGTGTTTTGTTCAAGCGCAGATGTGCGAGTGTGCACTTTCAAGTGTTATTCACATTGCATTAAATTGTTTTTGTATGTCAGAAAGCACCATGTATAATGAAAAAGCTATATAACCATTCCCATACCATAAACCTTTCAGCGTAAATTAAATCAACGGTTAAAAACAAGGCTTTGCGATTAAACATGTGAATTGACAATACGAAAATTAAGGTCACATTCTGATTCAGATCATCAGGAATACAACACACACACACACACACGCACACACACACACACACAACACAACACAGCACAACACACACACACACACACACACACACACACACACACACACACACACACACATCCAAATTTAATGTACAAGAGCAGCAAGGCAGTTCCGCTCACTAATGAAACAAAAGCAAGCAAGCAACCACACAACGAACTCCAACACCACCAACCCTCAATCACCCAATCACCCAGTCACACTCTTGTTAACAACCTTCCTCCTCCTCACCGAACTTGTCACCTTCCAGAACTTTCCGCCGGTCCTCGGCTACGCTCGGTAGGACGCCCATCTTGCTCGACGTCATGACGACACTGGCCACACAACCGACGATGACGACAGTGATGACGGGGTAACGGCTACAACACCGATGCTGACCCCTGCTCCTCAATTACATGGGCGGCACAGCCAGCACCACAGTTCAGCCAGACTACAAGATGCTGACCCCTGCTCCTCAATTACATGGGCGGCACAGCCAGCACCACAGTTCAGCCAGACTACAAGATGCTGACCCCTGCTCCTCAATTACATGGGCGGCACAGCCAGCACCACAGTTCAGCCAGACTACAAGGTGCTGACCCCTGCTCCTCAATTACATGGGCGGCACAGCCAGCACCACAGTTCAGCCAGACTACAAGATGCTGACCCCTGCTCCTCAATTAAATGGGCGGCACAGCCAGCACCACAGTTCAGCCAGACTACAAGATGCTGACCCCTGCTCCTCAATTAAATGGGCGGCACAGCCAGCACCACAGTTCAGCCAGACTACAAGATGCTGACCCCTGCTCCTCAATTAAATGGGCGGCACAGCCAGCACCACAGTTCAGCCAGACTACAAGATGCTGACCCCTGCTCCTCAATTAAATGGGCGGCACAGCCAGCACCACAGTTCAGCCAGACTACAAGATGCTGACCCCTGCTCCTCAATTAAATGGGCGGCACAGCCAGCACCACAGTTCAGCCAGACTACAAGATGCTGACCCCTGCTCCTCAATTAAATGGGCGGCACAGCCAGCACCACAGTTCAGCCAGACTACAAGATGCTGACCCCTGCTCCTCAATTAAATGGGCGGCACAGCCAGCACCACAGTTCAGCCAGACTACAAGATGCTGACCCCTGCTCCTCAATTAAATGGGCGGCACAGCCAGCACCACAGTTCAGCCAGACTACAAGATGCTGACCCCTGCTCCTCAATTAAATGGGCGGCACAGCCAGCACCACAGTTCAGCCAGACTACAAGATGCTGACCCCTGCTCCTCAATTAAATGGGCGGCACAGCCAGCACCACAGTTCAGCCAGACTACAAGGTATGCTGAACTATGGCGTAGCGAGCGAAGATGGAACAGTCAGCACAATGGAAGTCACAACTACAGCTTTGTCAGTACGATAGCTGGGCCACATGCTCTGGGTGGTCGGCTCTATGCACGTGCTATACTACGGCAATGAGCGTGAGCTCGCATGGTCCCAGCATCCTGAATTTCAGGCAAAACAAAACAAATATCAAAACAACGCTTGGAGGCCAAAACCCGGCACAGCCCGGTCGCCCCACAATGTTTTCAGTGATGACAACGCCCCCCGACTCAAGCCAATCTATGATTTTTTTTTTTCTACCAAAAGAGACCATGAATCACTCAAGTGGTATCTTTGACGGTTTAAAACTTCTGAGTGATTCGTGGATTGTTCAGTTCCAAGGTTAATAAGCGCTCAGCGCGCATACAACGCTTTTCAGAAAGTGTAACGTTTTCGCAGTCCAATGATTCTTTCGAAGCTTGACTGATGTTTCGTATCCACTGATCTGCTCCATGATAGTGTAACGTTTGAGCTATTCGCTTAATGAGGGATTCGTCGAAAGCTCGATTACGCTGTGTCTGAGGGCGGTGAAAGAAGAGGTCAAGGACAGTTCATCGACGTCTACACACTGAAGCTAGCTCCTCTCACCCCTCCACTTCTCTCATCCTCGAAGTTGACCATCCTTCTATCTTTCATCTATGAACATTCTCGTTCATTCTTTTATCCGCAGCTATCCGACATCTCCGCGTGCAAAATGAGTCAGTAAATGTTTGGTTCAGGACTGCAAAGTAATGTTCCACAAACCGGCAGGAGAAACAAAACACGAGAGCCCGCAGATTATCTGGAAATGCGCGAGCAGGCGACCACCACTGCTAGGCCGCTTAATTGGCCAACTAACGAACAAAAGAAAGGCCAAAAAGATCGCCGCTCTTTACGCACCAAACAAGCTGAATCTGAAGATCTCGCAACTTGGTCCTTTGCCAGGTCTCCAATATGAATACAATGGCTGGTGGGGGAGTGTGGGTTTTCATGCACGGCGGCTACACTGCGAACACGACATTGTATGAAACAAGAGGGGCTTGGCGAATTCGGCGCTTGTCAGGGTCTCACGAGAAGGTGAAAGAGTCATTGACGTGGGCATACATGTTGATGTGCGCTCGTGTCATTTTCAGCGTTCTGGAGTCGGCTACCGTCTGACAGGTACAGCTGTTAACACTTTAGGGTTTCCGTTTACCTGGAGTTCACTTGTTGCCTTCTTTTCTCCCTCATCCTGGTTTTTTTTTTCTTGTTTCTCCTTCCTTCATTTTCTTCCTT
>CM065734.1:12825003-12835683 GCA_033310375.1 Conus canariensis | reverse complement strand
TTACAATCCACACTCTCGTGGGCACAACAGCGTGTCTACCTGGGTAGAGCCGACTGAAGAATTGCCTGCCGACGCTTCCTTCAGTCGTTTCCCGTGTCAGTCAGCCGACATCGACCACACAGCCTTTTTCCTTCATTACGTGCGTGCGTGAGTGTGCATACGCGCGTGCGTGCGTGCGTGCGGTGGTGTGTGTGTGTGTGTGTGTGGTGTGTGTGTGTGTGTGTGTGTGTGTGTGTGTGTGTGTGTGTGTGTATGCATTTGGCCCGGACGTGCCCACAATTTGTGACGGGTCTCTGACGCCCCGCCCCTCACACCCCCCCCCCCCCCCCCCCCCCCCCGTTATCAAAATATGATATATCATATGCAGGGAAGCTGGGGGTATGGACAAAAGCATTGATGTCCTCACAACCAAAATTGTGCTCTGGCATAGCACACGCACTATGTCACTCACATCGGGCCCGCACAAAGGTAAACCAATAACATTTCATAGAAAATAATCAATTCTTATTTAACTTGACTCCGAGCCCCCACCCGTCATTACACAACACATTTATCTGTATTATACAAAAATGTAAACAACATACAGATAATCTCATAATCGCATCCCTTTTTCTTCAGTTACTCTTAATTAACCGGGAAAGACAACAACAATCCTCTATTCAGGTTACACGCATATAAAGTCAAGAAAGAAACGACCATTCAGAACTTACCAGCTTCCCTTGGTTGACCAGTCAGTTCTCTCATCACTCCGTGCCATTACGAGCGCTGAAGCTGCCACACTGTTGTGTCCTCCCGATTGGACGAATCCCAGTTATAGGGGACGCTGGCAGCGTCGCTCGAGTCACACCTTCAGACCGAGTCTCCCGGATTCCACTGCACTTCGCCCTCGCCACGCAAAGCGGTCCTGTCGGCCTCTCCCACAGGTCTTCTGTTGCTGCAGACACCTCCACCGTTGGCTGGCAGTTCCCTGTCTAAGCCCTTGTTTTCCGCCCCCCCCCCCCCCCCCCCCCCGCCTTCCCCCAACCCCCCACTTAAAAAAAATTATTTATTTTATTTATTTATTTTTTTTTTTTTGCCTGCAGAGGACCTCGGTGTCGAAGCGTTTTGCTTCTGTCTCGCCTCATGTTTCTTCCATGATGAGGAGAGACAGAAGCAAGGCGCTTCGACACCGAGGTCGTCTACAGGCACATGAAGAAGGTAAGCTACCTTGATCCACTCTTGATCCCCTGGTGGTCGTCTGGAAAGGCCACTCTTTGCTAGACTGTTGTCGTCTCAAGCTGTTGTTGTCACAGTATGCGCACACTATAGGTTTGTTCTTTCCCAAGTAGATGTCTCTTTCAGGGATTTTTTGTTTGTTTGTTTGTTTGTTTGTTTGTTTTTTTGGGTTATTTTATCGACACGAATATTCTCATGTACATGCAAAAATGCAAACCTTAGATCCAGTGGAGATATGTGTGTGTGTGTGTGTGTGTGTGTGTGTGTGTGTGTGTGTGTGTGTGTGTGTGTGTGTGTGTGTGTGTGTGTGTGTGTGTGTGTGTGCTTGCTTGCGTGTTTCTGTGTGTGTGTGTGTGTGTGTGTGTGTGTGTGTGTGTGTGTTTCTCTCTCTCTCTCTCTCTCTCTCTCTCTGTGTTTCTATGTGCGTGTGCGCGCGCGCGCGCGCGCGCGCGCGCGCGTGTGTGTGTGTGTGTGTGTGTGTGTGTGTTTCTCTTTGTGAGTGTGTGTGTGTGTGTGTGTTTCTGTGTGTGTGTGTGTGTTTCTCTGTGTGTGTGTGTGTGTGTGTGTGTGTGTGTGTGTGTGTGTGTGTGTGTGTGTGTGTGTGTGTGTGTGTGTGTGTAGGGAGAACAGGAGATCGAGAGAGAAGGAATAGAAAAGGGACTACAGACAGACAGACAGGCAGACAGAGGGAGAGGGAAGACATGCAGGTCGGCAGAGAGACCTCTAGAGGGAGGAAGACTGACACAGAACCCGGTAACATTCAGACAAGATACAGAGCAACAGTCGCCAGGCCTGTCCTGATGCGGTCTCTGCGGTCGGCAGGGCTGTAAAGCACCTGAGCGACTTAAGGGAGAAAAAGTGGAAAGAGATTAAAATAAAAGAAAAAATTAGTAAGGTAAGGTGATGTTGCTTATAGCCCAGCCGACCGCACAGGGCCACATCAGGGCTGTCACCGCGTTGAAGTCAACTCACAAGTCATTCATTCACACAACCCTTTAAAATACATCTTCTACTCCCCCCCCCCCCCCCCCTCCAAATTTTGTTAAAAAAATCTTTCCACTGTAAAATTTCAGATCCGATGAAAAGCGGTAATCTGTTTCACAGAAATTCAAAGATCACATCAGGTGGAACATCTCTGAACAAGGTTTTCATGGATTCTGCTGTAAAGTGTTTATGACTCACATCATGCAAGTCCCAACACTCTAAAAGAATACGTTTCACTGTGAGTGGTTCATAACATGGAATGCACCACGGAGCTTCGAAAAAAAAAAAAAGTTGCGGCACAAATCATAAGTGCTGAGTTCATGATAGGAAGAGGACAGCAACATGTCAGGCATTTGCACTCACGACTCTCGCTTTCGTTATCAGCCATACGACTCCACTCCCCACCCCCCACCCCCAATCCCCCACAATTGTGTCAGTTGGCAATTCTCGAGTTGAACAAGTGCGTCACGTGTGAAACTTTAAATTAAAAAAAAAAAAAAGCCTGTTGGGTAAGGGAAGTAACTTCTGGTGCTGAAGCCATTCCTTCATTATGTTATAGTTGTGTCCCCTCTCGGATCGTGTGCCGATTTGTGGGTGTAACAGGATTTTACTTCGTGATTTTGTCAGTTGTGCAGCCAGATGTTATCGTTTGTAGATAGTGACATCAGACATAATGTTGTAAAACTACTTTGAAGTCTGCTTCCCTGTACAAGTAATATTTTAAAAATATGATGGAAGTTTTACGTCACTGACATATAACCCTATAAAAACAAAACAAAACAAACAAACAAACAAAACCACCTTTAAAATTTAATGTCTGGTGTACCATTTCGTCACTCTACGAATAACATATGAAAATATAATAGAAGTCTGCTTTAACTGGTGTATCATCATAACACAATAGTGTATAATATGACTGAATTCTGTTTTAATGTTTCATCACCTATTCAACCATTCTGTGTGTAATAAATAAAGTCTATTTTACTGTTTATCATTCTTCAATTTTTTTAAAAATTTGATTTTACTGTTTATCACCCTTCAAACAATACTGTAAAACAGTTTGAAAGCCAGTTTTACTGTATCATTATTCTTAACACACACACACACACGCGCGCACGTACGCACGCACGCATGCATGCACACGCGCACGCGCACGCGCACACACACACACACACACACACACACACACACACACACACAGAGTAAACAGTGGCGGTAGTCTGCTTGGTTCTTTCATCACTTTACAAACAATTCTTTGAACAATGATTGCAATCTCTGTCACAGTTTCATCACTCTACAAACAATTCTTTGAGCAATGATTGCAATCTCTGTCACAGTTTCATCACTCTGCAAACAATTCTTTGAACAATGATTGCAATCTCTGTCACAGTTTCATCACTCTGCAAACAATGCTTTGAACAATGATTGCAATCTCTGTCACAGTTTCGTCACTCTGCAAACAATTCTTTGAACAATGATTGCAATCTCTGTCACAGTTTCGTCACTCTGCAAACAATTCTTTGAGCAATGATTGCAATCTCTGTCACAGTTTCGTCACTCTGCAAACAATTCTTTGAAAATGATTGCAATCTCTGTCACAGTTTCGTCACTCTGCAAACAATTCTTTGAGCAATGATTGCAATTTCTGTCACAGTTTCATCACTCTGCAAACAATTCTTTGAACAATGATTGCAATCTCTGTCACAGTTTCATCACTTTACAAACAATTCTTTGAGCACTGATTGCAATCTCTGTCACAGTTTCATCACTCTGCAAACAATTCTTTGAGCACTGATTGCAATCTCTGTCACAGTTTCATCACTCTCCAAACAATTCTTTGAACAATGATTGCAATCTCTGTCACAGTTTCATCACTTTACAAACAATTCTTTGAACAATGATTGCAATCTCTGTCACAGTTTCATCACTCTGCAAACAATTCTTTGAACAATGATTGCAATCTCTGTCACAGTTTCATCACTTTACAAACAATTCTTTGAGCACTGATTGCAGTCTCTGTCACAGTTTCATCACTTTACAAACAATGACGTAAGATGAGACAGAAGTTCACCGTCACTGTTTAATCACAGATAATGCCGTAAAATATCACACGAGTTGGTTTAACTGTTTGATTATCCAGCAAATTCTCTTTCCTTGTTTTATCATCCTATACAGTATGCAGAGAAATAGGATGGAAGTATAGTTTATTAATGTCCCATAACTCTGCGAACAATTCTGTAAAACGTGACGTTAAGTCTGCTTGGCTGCCCGTCACTCTGCAAACAATACTGTTAACATTATCACTTCAACGCCCATCTTGCGCTGAATTGGAGAAGATATTAAGTGATTGCTGGTTCTTCGTGTTCATCGTCCTGAATGTTGTTTCTTTTGCCCGAAGAAGACCTAAGAAGTTGAAACGCGTCGTGTTCTGTCTTGTAACTTGTTTGTCCATGTTAACTGGTCGACTTACCTTTAAAAAAAACAAAACTTTTAAATATTGTTTCAATTTCCACTTGTAGTCACTTCCCTCAGAAACAATGTAGTTAAAAAAAAAAAAAAAAAAAAAAAAAAAAAAAAAAAAAAAAAAAAGGCGTTATCACTCTGCAAACAATGCAGAAACATACGAGAAAAGACTGTTTTACCGTTTCATCTTGAAAAATTGGCACACACACACACACACACACACACACACACACACACACACACACACACACACACACATTTCCTTCAGCATATTGTAAACTTGATTTGTACAGATCGTTGATTACAAAGTTTTGCATAATTTTGTTTGGAGCTGTTCCTTCACTATATAGTATACACCTTAGCATTGTTGAAGAACGGAGAGAGAGAGAGAGAGAGAGAGAGAGAGAGAGAGAGAGAGAGAGAGAGAGAGAGAGAGAGAGAGAGAGATCCAATCAAGTGACCGAATGCAGAGGGAGAGAATCGTTTCCTTTCGCATGGTACGAATCATTGAGGAGTTGCCCCCCTCCCTCCCTCTCTCTCTCTCTCTCTTACACACACACACGCGTGCGCGCACGCGCACACACACAGGCGCGCGCGCGCACGCGCACGCACACACACGCACACGCACACGCACATACACACACACACACACACACACACGCACGCACGCACGCACGCACGCACGCACGCACGCACGCACGCACGCACACACACAAACTGTCTCTGTCCCTTTTTGTCACTGTCTCTATATGTCTCTGTCTGTCTGTCTCTCTGTCTGTCTATCTGTTCACACCAACTGCTCTCTCTCTCTCTCTCTCTCTCTCTCTCTCTCTCTCTCTCTCTCTCTCTCTCTCTCTCTCTCTCTCTCTCTCTCACCCTGCATACACTGCGATTAAGGAAGTAGCTTTGATCACGAAAGGCCCTGTGAAAGTGATGCATTACGTCGATCAGTCAATCCGTAAGGTTACTTGCCTCTTTTTGACGTCATAATAATGACATTTTCCTCGTGCGTGTGTGTGTGTGGTGTGTGTTGAGCACACACGAACGTGTGTACATATGTGTGTAGTTGCGGGAGTGGAGGGAGGGAGTTGGGGTGGGGTGGGATGGGGGTATCGTACTAAACATTCGCAGTGGCCTTTTCCTTTTTTCCTATGGAAAGAATTTAAAAAAGCTAGCAAAAATCAAACTTAAGTAAGAGAACGATAACTATTCATAAGACATTTCCACTCAGCAATAATTTACCGAATAATACGTTCTGAATTCAAAATTGGACAGGAACTGCAATCGATAAAGGAAGAGGTGTCCTTTTGGCGTTTAGCATGCTGGGAAGAAGATGCTACGGGTTCACGTATACACCTCAAACACAACGAACCCAGGTTTCTACAAGAACATGCAGAAAAAAATTGGACGAAAGAGCTATGTAGAATATATTCATATCCGGGGACTGCAACTAGGATCACACACCAAACTGAGTTTGCTGTTACTATAAAAACAATAAGCGTGCTAATTAATCCATGGAAGACAGGCTTCAAACGGATATCCAAACAAGAGCTGCGAAAAGTGCGCAGAGAACTGTATATCCAGTCAGTGTGAAATACACTAGGAGGAGGGAGGTCTTCTCCTTTCTAGTACAGCTGTCTAGGATGACGTTTGTTGCTGTTGGCTAAAAAGCAGCGTGGCCAATGCTGAGGCCCCCCTGTGGGGAACATCATTCTGACCACTCTCTCCGTGCAGCTGGAGTCATGTGTAAAGTTTAAGAAGAGAACCAGAGGTTTTTCTGGTGGGGTAGTGCCTCATAAATGTAATATGTTACACATGCACAGCTGATTAAAAACACAAATGAAGTTGTAAAGCTTTGGCTTACAGTTGTTTTGTTGTCAGAGAAACTTACAACGAATGCCTAATTATCACATTGAAGTTGTTATATACGACCAAATTTTTTTGGACGCGTTTACTACTGGAGATTAAGAGGGAGGGGAGGAGCTGAGCGAAGTGGGAGGACGGAGGGGGGGGGGGGGGGGGGGGGGGGGGGGATTCAGTCTGAATCAAAACATGCTAAAAATCGAGAACAAGAAATACAAACTTTGGACAGCTGATCAGCTATGAATCGCAATGGTACAGGAATGTATCTTATGTTGGAAGAAGATAACAATTCTTTCAAAACCTTTTTTGACACATTATGAAAAAAAAAATGGTTGGTATTTGAGCTTAAACTAGATTTTGAAACATCTTGTGATGTATGGGCCAAGGGCAAAAGGAGAACTCAAAACATAGGATACTTTGCAGAAAAACCACGTGACTTGAAACCCTAAAACGTTTTCAATTCATGAACGCTGATTAAAAATTGCCACCCAATATAACAGAAACAAATGTAGCAGAGACGTTTCTGGAAGCCAACAAGTTGTTTAGTATTTAGGCAAAAATGAGATAAGGTCATATATCAGCAAAACCTGTGTTCATATGGATATCGTTGCCGAATCCATCTGACAATGCTGAGAAGCAACTCCAAATCCTAGGATTCGAATTCGTTTTAAGCCAAAAATCCAGAAAAGCTGAAGAGAAGCTATGCAGTTTTTGTGCTGAAAATAGAGACAAGGAATAACCCAACATGTAGCCTTTTATACAAGCATCAGAGTTACCAGGAATCAGAAAGTTCTTGAAAAACACAAATTGGTAAATACGTCTAACAACACTTTGTCCTGAGCTAAGTATCTTACAAATATCATGGTTCTAATGAATTCTTAAACGGTCAATGCAGTGTTGCAAGGAAGCGTTTTAATCTTACAGCAGCCTGAATGCTCACATCGATTTGAACAAAAATGAAGAAACAGCAGCTGGCCCTATATTTCATAACGACGAATTTGCCACCTTGTGGGGGATTTCTGGTTTGGACCCCTCACTGCTGATTAGGAATCCCAGGTAAGTGAACTGTTCAACAGTTTCTGAATTTTGACCACTGACAGTTGTATCAGTAGTGATGGCGGTGCTGTGGCTGGCTAGCAACTTGGCCCTCACGGTGCTGACTTCCATGCCCATTAACATTACTGCTGTTTCATCCAATCGTTCAACCAGCTTGGCCAGTTTTGGTCCACACCCATCAGGACATCGATGTCATCTGCAAATCGTACGCTTATGCTGTTGCTTCTTCCAGTGCTGGTGCGCTGAATTCATCTTCAAGGGCGTTGGCTCGGTAGTGTAGTGGTTATCACGCTCGCCTCACACGCGAGAGGTCCTGCGTTCGGACCCCCCCCCCCCCCCCACCCCCACCCCAGCCGAACCATTATCTTTGAAGATTCAACGCCCATCCTGCGCCGAAGTGGATGAAGATAAGTGATTGCTCGTTCGTTTTCGTTGTCCTGAGTGTTGTGTATCTTGCCTGAAGAAGACCTAAGAGGTCGAAACGCGTCGTGTTTTGTTTTGTGATTCGTTGGTCTAACGTTTCTCGGCGGAGCCTTAACAAAAAATAAACTTTTAAAAATTTGTTTAGATTTCCAGCCTGCAGTCGCCTCACTTTTCAAGTAGATCTTTCTTCCTCTTGCTGTCCGTTTTTTGTTGTTGTTGTTGTTGTTGTTGTTGTTGTTGTAATGTCACGACACTGTAAATTGATTTAGTTTTCCTTTCCTTCTTCACTCGTTCACTTCCTCGCTCGTTTGGAGTACTGTAGTCCCCCCCCCCCCCCTCCGTCTTCTCAAGTGGTTGTAAATTTCCTCTGATGCGTCGCACATCTCCAAGACGTTGCTTCAGATAATAATAATAATAATCATGATAATAATAATAATAATAGTAATAATAATGTTAATTCATATGGCGCCTATTCTCTAACAATTAGGACTCTAAGCGCTGTACATAAGCAACATATCATATAGTTATACGATAAGACATGACAAGCTAAAACAAGCCAGGAACTTACTTTACTCAAAAGCAATAACAAAGAACACAGTGCAAATATACGACATTGATGTATAAACATAATTTACTCAAGCCTACACACACACATCCCTCCCCCGCACGCACACACACACACACACACACACACACACACACACACACACACACACACACACACACGTGACCACACACCCAGTTCACAGACACACGCACGCACGCACTCACAGCCTGCACGCACAAGTGACACAACCACCAGACACTCACGCATGCACGCAAAAACCCACTCAGGCGCTCGGAAGGTGGACTGGGAAGTGGGGAGGGGGTGGGGGCAAATTATGACTGTTAAAAGAAGCTTGTGTTCACGGCAGATCCATGGATTTCATTGCTATCTGCTTATGCCTGGAACCTCTGTTGCTGTCTTAGTCATCACTGGGTTAAAATTGTTGGTGGGCTACTGCGTCTAGGTCAGACATCTGCTAAGTCGTAGCCACGAGACCCTCTTCTTCAATCCTCTCATCTTAGTTGCGAATTCATTTATCCATCAGCTTTAAATCACGCACAGTGTGGTCTCAAATCTTAGCGGATGTGGTGTAGCGTACATGGACTAGTCCGCACGCAGTGACGCCTCCTTGATGAACATGAACATGAACATGGAATGTTGGTGAGAACTCCCAAGGTCTTCTTCTAGGAGAAGAAGTAGGGCGACTTCTCCCCCCTTGTGACCGCTTGGAATTGTTCAGCGATGTGGGGATCTTTCAGTCTGTGAATATTGAGTAATGGACGGGTGTGTTTCACTCTCCTCTTGTTCTTCAAAAAAAAAGTTGTTCATGACCTGGTCGTGGTGACTGCCCCACCGCAGTTCCTGGAAATATCCTCGTTTCAGCCTTGTTGATGCCAGATCGGTGCCGGTTTATACACAGGTCAGAGGTATGTCTCCTCTGCTACTGCTAACCTCGTAAACTCAGGACTACCTGCTGCATGTGCGGTGGTGAACCCAGCAAGCAAATCCAGCCCTGGAAAGGGATGGGCTCCGCCTGGTTAGACTGTTCCCTAAGAAACACCGCATGGAAGGATTAAAAAAAAAAAAAAAAAAAAAGTACGGAGATCGTACCGGATCGGTCGCAGCCCGGGTATAACAATGACCGCGCCATCTGTTGAACCCTGTCGGGCGGACACAAAAAAAAAGTTTGCTACTGAAGGAAACCGCAGAGTATTCGTGGAACGAACATCATCACATTTGCTGCCTGGAATAAAAGAACACTCAGGAAGGTTGGAAAACTTAAAAAAACAAACAAACAAACAAACAAACAAAAACAAAACAAAACAAAAAAAAAAAAAAAAAAAAACTTGAACCATGGAATGGACAGATGCATCTCGCACGCACTCGCCTCTGCGAAATAAGATGTAAAAAAAAAAAAAAAAAAAAAAAAAAAAAAAAAGACGAAGACATACAGACAGAAGAAGGACTTGTGGAAAACAATGAGGCAGATCTAGTTGCAAAGGGAAGCGACTGCAGGCGGAAATCTAAACAAGTTTGAAAAATTATTGATAAAGCTCCGCACACCACACACACACACACACACACACACACAAATGTTGACAAACGAATGACAAGACAAAACACACGCGTTTCGACCTCTTAGGTCTTCTTCAGGCAAAATACACAACACCAGGACAACGAAAATGAACGGTAATCACTTATCTTCATCCAACACCCATTACTTATCTGATTACCCCACCTCGCGCCGAATTGGATGAAGATAAGTGATTGCTCGTTCGTTTCGTTGTCCACAGTGTTGTGTATCTTGCCTGAAGAAGACCTAAGAGGTCAAAAGGCGTCGTGTTTTGTCTTTGATTCGTTTGTCAACGTTTTTTTGGGAGGAGCTTTATCAATATTTTTTTTTTTTTCAGATTTGTTTACAATGAGGAATGGATGAAGAGAAGTTATTGCTCGTTCATTTTCGTTGTCCTGAGTGTTGTGCATTTTGCCTGAAGAAAACTTAAGAGGTCGAAACGCGTCCTGTTTTGTCTTGTCATTGGTTTGTCAACGTTTTTTGGGCGGAGCTTTATCGATAATTTTTTTTTTCAAATTTGTTTACAGTGAGGAAGAAAACAAACATGAACACAGTA
>CM065734.1:12817503-12820003 GCA_033310375.1 Conus canariensis | reverse complement strand
CAGACAGACAGACAGACAAAAAAAGATTGCTAAAAGCGACACTGAGAATCATATTCTCTCTCTCTCTCTCTCTCTCTCTCTCTCTCTCTCTCTCTCTTTCTCTCTCTCTCTCTCTCTGAGTGTGGAGCATGTGTGTGTGTGTGTGTGTGTGTGTTTGTCTGTCTGTCTGTCTGTCTGTCTGTGTCTGTATCTGTGTCTGTGTTTGCGCACACGCGTAACTGTTGAACATCTGTGTGTCTGTGTCCTTGTATATGTGTTGATATGTGCACATACGAACGCATGTCTGCTCACCAGTGTGTTCGTCTGCGTGATGCATGAAGCGAGGGTCATTTGCAGCGGTGACAGGTATTGACTTACACCTCAGCCACCTCAGCCAAACCAATAAATGTATAAAGAAATAAGACAACACACACACACACACACACACACACACACACACACACACACACACACACACACACACACACACACACAAACACACACACACACACACACACACACACACAGAGCACGGACGCACGCACGCACACACACACACACACACACACACACACACACACACACACACACACACACAAAACACACACACACACACACACACACACCCGGGCAGAGAGAGAGAGAGAGAGAGAGAGAGAGAGAGAGAGAGAGAACAGACAGACAGACAGACAGACAGACAGACAGACAGACAGAGACGGACCCCAGTGGCAACGTAACGATCTGGATCCCTACCCCCATCCTATTCCACCCCCCCACCCAAGCACCCACCCACCCCTCTCTCTCCAGTACCAAGGGTCAGAGGGGAATCCCCCTGGCATGTCTAATGCATGGTACAGTGGTTTGGGGGCCCACAGCACACAAAAGGAGAGAAAGGGGGGGGGGGGGGGGGGGAGGGGGGAGGTAATCTGCCGCATCGCTTACATCCCAGTTGTCATATATTATGTAGGATATCTGGGGAGAATGCTGCAGCCAGTCTGGTGTAGGTGCAGCTACTACTAATTAACTGGTCGCCAGGGCTGCGTGGACGAGTGGGGGGAGTTTCCTTTCTGTCGGGGGTGTCCTGGTGTCGTGGGTTCAGATTCCATCAGAAGCATTGTGTGTGTGTGTGTGTGTGTGTGTGTGTGTGTGTGTGTGTGTGTGTGTGTGTGTGGTGTAGTTTGTTACCCTTGATCGGCGTCTGCCGAGAGTTGTGTGAGCTACAGGGCGAAATGGGAAGAGTCAGCATGGAGTCCCGACAGCCGGTCTGGAGTAAGAACAATAAGGACAGCTGGTATGGGATGAGGACAGCCAGCACGAAGCAAAGACAGCCAGCGCGAAGTGAGGACAGCCAGCACGACGTAAGGACAGTCAGCACGAAGTAAGGACAACCAGCACGAAGTAAGGACGGCCAGTATGGAGTAAATACAGCGGCATGGGGTAAGGACAGCCAGCATAGAGTAAGAGCAGCCAGCATGGAGTAATAACAGCCAGCATGGCGTAAGGACAGCCAGCCAGCATTGAGAAATGACAGCCAGCATGGCGTAAGGACAGCCAGCATGGAGAAATGACAGCCAGCATTGAGAAATGACAGCCAGCATGGAGAAATGACAGCCAACATAGAGTAAGGACAGCCAGCATGGAGTAAGGACAGCCAGCATGGAGTAAGGACAGCCAGCATGGTGTAAGGACAGCCAGCATGGTGTAAGGACAGCCAGCATGAAATAAGGACAGCCAGCATGGAGTAAGGACAGCCAGCATGAAATAAGGACAGCCAGCATGGTGTAAGGACAGCCAGCATGAAATAAGGACAGCCAGCATAAAATAAGGACAGCCAGCATGAAATAAGGACAGCCAGCATGGTGTAAGGACAGCCAGCATGAAATAAGGACAGCCAGCATGAAATAAGGACAGCCAGCATGGTGTAAAGACAGCCAGCATGGTGTAAGGACAGCCAGCATGGTGTAAGGACAGCCAGCATGAAATAAGGACAGCCAGCATGGTGTAAGGACAGCCAGCATGAAATAATGACAGCCAGCATGGTGTAAAGGCAGCCAGCATGGTGTAAGGACAGCCAGCATGGTGTAAGGACAGCCAGCATGAAATAAGGACAGCCAGCATGGTGTAAGGACAGCCAGCATGAAATAAGGACAGCCAGCATGAAATAAGGACAGCCAGCATGGTGTAAGGACAGCCAGCATGAAATAAGGACAGCCAGCATGAAATAAGGACAGCCAGCATGGTGTAAGGACAGCCAGCATGAAATAAGGACAGCCAGCATGGTGTAAGGACAGCCAGCATGAAATAAGGACAGCCAGCATGAAATAAGGACAGCCAGCATGGTGTAAGGACAGCCAGCATGGTGTAAGGACAGCCAGCATGAAATAAGGACAGCCAGCATGGTGTAAGGACAGCCAGCATGGTGTAAGGACAGCCAGCATGGTGTAAGGACAGCCAGCATGGTGTAAGGACGGCCAGCCTGGAGTAAGGACAGCCAGCATGGTGTAAGGACAGCCAGCATGGT
>CM065734.1:12772503-12775003 GCA_033310375.1 Conus canariensis | reverse complement strand
GATTGGATGTCTGTTTTCCAAACCTCGCCACAGTCGTGTTTGAAGCACACACGTTGCGGTTTACGCGCTGGCAAAGCCAACGTCCAGGCCGAGCTGGCTGAACAGCAGACAAGATGTTGGCACACGTGGTGACCTGAGAGGGCGGCCCTGCCAACTGAACGATTCTCCCGTCTGAGAGTGGTAAACTGACTACGTGAATGAAGGGACTCCAGCAAAGGCAGTGGGAGAACAAGGCGACACACTGATCCTCAACGTTCTTCATCTCTGATTCTATGTCGGTCTAAATCAAGGTGTCGAGCGTGAAAACACGCATACACGTTGCACGCATGTTCAATTCCTTTCCATCTTCCCGGGGAAGAGTTGGTCATCGTGTGCTGGTGAGACGGATGACACGAAAATATACCGCATGTCTTCGGCATATCTTGGCATCATCCCCGAAGACAGAATGCGGCTACCTAATCATGGGAATAAAAAAACAAAGAGTGGCATGCACAAACATTTCACCGCTGATGAACCTTCTGGTCGAGGAACGAAGAGAGAAGAGACAGATTCTAAATAGTGATATTCCATTTTGCCAAAGGCTTTTACGTATCTATAGATCTGCCTTCCGGCCTGCCTGCCTTCCTGTGGTTGTCTTTGTTCCAGACATCAGTCTCCAATGAGGTCGTTGTGACTGGATCAGCTGCGTGCTCCAAACATTAGCATCTCTCTGTGTTGTGCTCCAGATATCGGTGCCTCAGTTGGCATTGAGCCGGTGCACTTGGGTGTCAGCTCTGTGCCCCATATATTGGTAACAACGGTGCCATTGGACTGTTCACCAACGACAATGTTTTGGGTCAGCTGTGTGCTCCGGGGATCAGTAACAGTTGTAGTGAACCAGTCATAGAAAACAGTGGGCTGCCTATGGTGTTTCTAATATCAGTAACTACTGTTCGCCGAACCCCTTTGTGAGGAGGGTAGATGGGCTGCCTATATGTTGCCGATAACAGTAACTATTGTTGAGCCGAACCCCTTTGTGAGGAGGGTAGATGGGCTGCCTATATGTTGCCGATATCAATAACTATTGTTGAGCCGAACCCCTTTGTGAGGAGGGTAGGTGGGCTGCCTATATGTTGCCAATAACAGTAACTATTGTTGAACCGAACCCCTTTGTGAGGAGGGTAGATGGGCTCTCTATATGTTCCTGATATCAGTTTCCAATGTCGTACTGAAACGGTATGACGCAGTCAATTGGGTGCACCGTACGCAATGTTTTTTTTCAAGGCTGCATTACCATACAAGCTGATCTCTCTCTCTCTCTCTCTCTCTCTCTCTCTCTCTCTCTCTCTCTCTTCTCTCTCTCTCTCTCTCTCCTCTCTCTCTGCTTGCGCATGTAATTTGAGATGCTGGTTATGTCTGGACCAGCTGGCCAGAACATGAATGTCCTCTTCGTCCTTGCCACACGCTGTGCATTCTTCTCCTCCACGGTCCAAGTACTGCCTCTAGTTGTAGGTGGTGAACACTAAAGCCACAGGTGCTCAGTGCAGGTGTTTGGTTCTCATTCTGCACCGTGACGTATGGTTCCAGACAGTGATTTCTAGTAATTACCTTCAACATACGTCATCTTGATTCGCGTCTGCTGTTTCGATGTTTCCAGAAATCAATGTATTAAGATATTGATTGCTCTATCACGCGTGTGTGAGGTGTGAATGTTCGAATGCTAATTCAGACGAACACGTATTTGCTCAGTTTTGAAAATGTCCTAACTTGCTGTTTAACAAACAAAAAGTACATCACCGTGACCGCATTTCGACTTGGGGAAACTATTTTTGAGTTCCAGTATGTGGATGAGAATGCTATAAACACCATCCTTCCGCATTATAATGAATAATGACCAATAGTCACTTTTCGACAAGTAAAAAAAAAAAGCTTTCACAGCATGCGCTTTGCATAATGAAACAGATGGAAAACTAACCTTCAAATTGATCACTGAACACAACCGACGTTAGCATTAATGTGATCTCCTTCCAGAGAGGAAAAGGAAAAGTGTTTGTGTGTGTGAAGATGTGTCAGATACAGTTCACTTCCACTGGACATAGGCTTAGTAGGTCGAAGCTTGATAACAGGCGAAACGAATCCCAACCTGTAGGCGCAACAACACTGAGCAGATAGGACTTCACCGGCGGGGAGGGCTGACTCCGCCAAGATCAAAGCGAAGGTAAAACGACTTTAAACAAAACAAACCAGTACAAAACAATACAGTGCAACAAAACAACACAATACGGTACAACGCAATACAATTTAACACATAATAATGGAAGAAAAGAGGAAAAGATACACCCGAAGGTGCTGGTACGGTGGGACCCAGAGAAGTACTGTCTTCAACTGCCGAACCAACCAGCTGGGAGCAATCGTGCACCACCCTTGGAAGCCTGATCTTGGTAGCAGGCAAGCACAGGGCGTTCCATTAAGACGTCAAGGGACATGATTGCTCCCTGGTAGATGCCATTGTGTAATGGCC
>CM065734.1:12750003-12752503 GCA_033310375.1 Conus canariensis | reverse complement strand
TACAAATATGCAGACAAAGGAAACATAACCAATCCAAACCACAACTAAGCCCAAAAACACTTCCAATATCATATCCTTATACCCCTCATACACACACACACACACACACACACACACACACACACACACACACACACCACACACACACGCACGCACACATGTACGTATGCGCGTGTGTGTGCGCGCTCGCTCGCGCGCGCGCGCGCGCACACACACACACACACACACACACAACACACACACACACCATAAGACATCGTATGTGTGTGTGTGTGTGTGTGTGTGTGTGTGTGTGTGTGTGTGTGTGTGTGTGTGTGTGTGTTCGTCTTCTGCATGTCCCCCGTTTCTTAACCTTCCTCTCCACTTTCCTTGTAGGTCACATTGCATTGCTGGACGCTTCCTGAAGGTAACAATGTGCATCACAGGAGAGACAGATGCACTTGTTAGGGGCCAAACACGTTGGTTAATGATCAGCGACCGATTTGTTATCACTCGTGATGCGTCTGGTCTGTATCGTGCGGTACACACACACACACACACACACACACACACACACACACACACACACACACAGAAAGAAGAGACAGACAGACAGACAGACAGACAGACAGAGAGAACAGACAGACAGACAGACGAGAGACAGAGAGAGAGAAGAGACGACAGAAGACAGAAGAGAGACAAAGAAGAAGAGAGAGGAGAGGAGAAGAAGAAGAAGAAGAGAGAGAGAAGAAAAGAGAGAGAGAGAGAGAGAGGAAGAGAGAGAGGAGAGAGAGAGAGAGAGAGAGAGAGAGAGAGAATCTGTCTCTGCAAGTGTGCGTGTCATCGTGTATTCATATTATGCATACCTGACCTGTCCCCTCAACCTTATGCTGGTAATACTTTGTGAATCATGGCAGGGACAAAACACTTGCATTATACATATTTTGGTTAGGCTTGGAAATGCGCGCGCACGCATGTTCTCTCTCTCTCATCTCTCTCTCTCTCTCTCTCTCTCTCTCTCTCTCTCTCTCTCTCTCTCTCTGACCTAGGACAGATGTAGCTCATCTCACGTCACTGTCGCTACTTTGATACACAGGATACACTAGGGATGCAAACGGATTGTAAATAACAGGGTTGGCTGCACAGTGAGAAGCCAAAGTTTGTCATTTCCAGGAAAATAACTTAGCAAAATGATAATGTGGGTCAATTAACTGGCACTGTAGAACAGCCACACAAGAAAAGATATCCAGAAATTATTCGGATTAGACCAAACATCGGTAAAAAGGTATGTCAAACCTGTTAGAGCTTAAACGCAAGGCAGAGCATAGCCACAAGACTTATCACATAGAGACCGCTTCCATGAATTCTGGGTTCCATCAGGATCTCAGAATGGCAAGACGAGCATTAAACCTCCGAACAACTTTTGTTCACAAGGTTTCAGGGTGTTTAGAGGTCTGACGACATGTTGGTAAGTACCCTACCTGTGTTCGGGTTCCCCCCCCCCCCCCCAATGGTCACTAGGCGGGAAAACCGCATGACTATGTATGTGGCGATATGATTGACAAGCTGTCAGGGAAACCCTGGTCCAGTCACACTTCAACAGGACTGTCAGTCACGTAAGGTGACAGGAGACCGAGAGGGGACTTAGCTCAACATGCGAAGTGATTACGCGTGATGGAGGTTAGATCAAAGAAAACACAGAAATTCAGGTCATTTTCAGCGCACATGAAAGGAAGAATCCCCAGCAGTCTTTTCCCTGAGAACACAGTGTGAAACATATGCAGTAGGAAATGTCAGGTGAGTGTCTCTGTAATGTGTGCGAGTTGTTTTTGTTTTTTTTCGGGGGGGGGGGGGGGGGGGGGGGGGGGGGAATCTGCTAGCCAAGGTCAGTGGGATGGCCGGGGATGAGGAGGGGAAGAATGAGGAGGAGGAGGAGGAGGGAGGATGAAGAGAGGGGGGGGGGGGGAAGGAAAGGATGGCGAGGAATGAGAGGGAGCTGTGCTCGGAAGTTTGCCACCTCCAGTGCGTCAAGGGGCATTCGGAGCAGGTGGGTGTGACGTCCGTCACGCTGGGCTCGTTGCTAGTCGCGTGAGGCATCATTCTCTGTGACGTCAAGTTACCTTTGATGGTGGAGGGTCGTGTGCACTCAATGGGTCTCAGGAGGGGGGGGGGGGGGGGATGGATGGGGACGGGGAGATACTGGCAGAGTATCACTGATCAAAAGGTTCTGGAGAGAGAGGGAGAGAGAGAGAGAGAGAGAGAGAGAGAGAGAGAGAGAATGGTGATGGCATCTTCAACTCATCAGGACGACGAACCTCTTACAGTCCTCTGCCATTTGAAGATGAGCCTATGGCACTTTAAACCTTAACCCATGGAACTATAATATCAAAAAGTAACTGATGACCGAGTAGAGAGGTGGGAAGTCAAGGAATTGGGGAGGGGGTGACAGGCCACAGAAGCACTGTCAGTCTCCTCATCACACGTGGGTTGAAACGGAGGGTTTAGGGAGAGAGGAGAAAAG
>CM065734.1:12740003-12745003 GCA_033310375.1 Conus canariensis | reverse complement strand
TTGTGGTGTTCGTATATCTGTTTTACACATACTGTTCATTTGTTCCAGTGTTGTTTTTGTTGTTGTTGTTTTTCTTCTGGGGCGTGTTGCAAAAAAAGGGTACCAAACTGTCAAGGTATCTGCTTTGCCTTCAATTAAGAACATCATAATACACACAAACTCTCTCTCTCCTCTCTCTCTCTCTCTCTCTCTCTCTCTCTCTCTCTCTCTCTCTCTCTCTCTCTCTCTCTCTCAATATACATGTATATCCACGCACACATCTTTCCGAAGACTTCATCATAATCTGTATATGCATCCACGAACATGTCTTTTAAAGCCTTTGTCGTGATGATGGAGGAACCGTTTCCCAGCATTTTTACATGATATGAATTCTGAACCTGAGTCAGCACCGCAGGAACTGACGCTTGGGTGCTTTGATTAAACGGTAGAGCTGATCAAGTGTTTCGACCTTCCTCCCATCCTCATGGAATCCTCAAGCATGGGCTACAAAACAACAGCATTTACTGTTGACTTGCCCTCCAGTCATGTGTGTGTGTGTGTGTGTGTGTGTGTGTGTGTGTGTGTGTGTGTGTGTGTGTGTGTGTGTACGTGCGTGCATGTGTGTGTGTGTGTGTGTGTGTGTGTGTGTGTGTGTATGTGTGTGTACGTGCGGTGTGTGTGTGTGTGTGTGTGTGTGTGTGTGTGTACGTGCGTGCATGTGTGTGTGTGTGTGTGTGTGTGTGTGTGTGTGTGTGTGTGTGTTGTTGTGTGTGTACGTGTGTGTGTGTGTGTGTGTGTGTGTGTGTGTGTGTGTGTGTGTGTGTGTGTTTTGATAAATCACTGCTTTTTCTCTTTTTGCCACTGTCCACTTCATATATCCCTATTCAACCCGTGGTAGACTACTCCGGGAGATCGTTGGATGCCGAAGTTGATTTCCTCGCTTGGTCAGACGACCACAGATTCACAGCTAACAGGTCTCTCTATCAGGCGCACATACACACACACACACACACACACACACACACACACACACACACACACACAGCCCGAGATCAAACTGACGATGTTCTCCTCGGGGTTGAAAGGAGATCACAGGATGATAACTGACCTGTCTCTGTCCAGCACAGTGTGTGAACCAGCACGCCCAGCCGGAGAGCTGCTGATGAGTTTCCCCCCGAGGACGAAAGTGGGCTGTGATAGGCTGAGCGAACGAATCTGTTCACAAGACAGAATGTGATGGTCGGCAAGGTCACCGAGGGGTCCAATGTTGACACTAACGAACCCTTCCCCCCCCCCCCCGCTTTCTCTCTCTCCCACCCCCCTCCCACTGACGTGTGAATACGTCAATGGCAACCTCTTCCTCGTCCCGTTTTATCCTCTCGTCTTTGTTTGGTTCTCCCTACATCTTTGTCACATCTTTGTCATGGGGAGTGAGAAATGGCCTGTACCTGCTTCTTTCCCAACAGCCCACGTTTACACACACACACACACACACACACACACACACACACACACACACACACACACGCATACGCACACACACGCACACACACACACACACACACACACACACACACACACACACACACACACACACACACACACACACACACACTGTCTCTCGTTCAAACGCAAACGCTTGTATACTCGCTCGTGCCAAAACATGTACACACAGGGAGTGAGAAGGGTGGGGGAGGGGGTAGGAGGGAAGAGCAAAAAAAAAAAAAAAAAAAAAAAACAAGCAGAAAGGCACGTGACCTGGCAGACAGACGTGATTGAGGTCTGCAACTAGTAACTCAATACGTCTCAGGGATGGAGAGAGAGACAGACAGACAGGCATCTACAGTTAGTAAAATAACACTCAGAGAGAGAGAGAGAGAGAGAGAGAGAGAGAGACAGACAGACAGACAGACAGACAGACAGACAGATAGACAGGCAGACAGACAGACGGACAGACAATTACAGCTCATAATATAACAGACACTCAGGGATGGACAGACAGACAGACAGACAGACAGACAGACAATTACAGCTCATAATATAACAAACACACAGGGATGGAGAGAGAGGCAGACAGACATTATGACGCTCATGGAAGGAGAGATGCGGACAGACATCTACTGCCAGTAAAATAACCCTCAGGGAGGGAGAGAGAGGCAGACAGACAATTACAGCAAGTACAATGATAACACTCACGGAAGCAGAGACGCGAACAGACATCTACTGCTAATGAAATAACCCTCAGGGAGAAGAAGAGGCAGAGAGACATCTCCAGCTAGTAAAATAAGGGTAAGGAGAGAGAGAGAGAGAGAGAGAGAGAGAGAGGAGAGAGAGAGGCAGAGAGAGAGAGAGAGAGAGGCAGAGAGAGATCTACAGCCAGTAAAACAAGGATAAGGGAGGGAGAGGGGCGAACAGACATCCACTGCTAGTAAAATAAGGGTACGCGAGAGAGAGGCAGAGAGACATCTACTGCTAGTAAAATAAGGTTAAGGGAGGGAGAGAGGCAGAGAGATATCTACAGCTAGTAAAATAAGGGTAAGCGAGGGAGAGAGGCGGACAGACATCTCCTGCTAGTAAAATAAGGGTAAGGGAGGGAGAGAGGCGAACAGACATCTACAGCTAGTAAAATAAGGGTAAGGAAGAGAGGGAGGCAGAGAGACATCTACAGCTAGTAAAATAAGGGTGTGGGAGGGAAAGGGCCGGACAGACGTCTACAGCTAGTAAAATAGGGGTAAGGGAGGGAGAGAGAGGCAGAGAGACATCTCCAGCTAGTAAAATAAGGGCAAGGGAGGGAGAGAGGTGAAAAGACGTCTACAGCTAGTAAAATAAGGGTAAGGGAGGGAGAGAAACAGACAGACATCAACAGCTAGTAAAATAAGGGTAAGCGAGAGAGAGAGAGGCAGAGAGACATCTACAGCTAGTAAAATAAGGGCAAGGGAGGGAGAGAGGTGAAAAGACGTCTACAGCTAGTAAAATAAGGGTAAGGGAGGGAGAGAGGTGAAAAGACGTCTACAGCTATTAAAATAAGGGTAAGGGAGGGAGAGAGGTGAAAAGACGTCTACAGCTAGTAAAATAGGGGTAAGGGAGGGAGAGAGGTGAAAAGACGTCTACAGCTAGTAAAATAAGGGTAAGGGAGGGAGAGAGGTGAAAAGACGTCTACAGCTAGTAAAATAAGGGTAAGAGACGGAGAGAGGCAGAGAGAGATCTACAGCTAGTAAAATAAGGGTAAGGGAGGGAGAGAGGCGGACAGACATCTACAGCTAGTAAAATAAGGGTAAGGGTGGGAGAGAGGCAGAGAGACATCTACAGCTAGTAAAATAGGGGTAAGGGACGGAGAGAGGTGAAAAGACGTCTACAGCTAGTAAAATAAGGGTAAAGGAGGGAGAGAGGTGGACAGACATCTACATCTAGCAAAATAAGGGTGAGGGAGGGAGAGGGGCGGACAGACGGCTACAGCTAGTAAAATAAGGGTAAGAGAGGGAGAGAGACAGACAGACATCAACAGCTAGTAAAATAAGGGTAAGCGAGAGAGAGAGAGGCAGAGAGACATCTACAGCTAGTAAAATAAGGGTAAGGCAGGGAGAGAGGCGAACAGACATCTACAGCTAGTAAAATAAGGGTAAGGGAGGGAGAGAGAGAGACAGACATCTACAGCTAGTGAAATAAGGGTAAGGGAGAGAGGGAAGGAGAGGGATATCTACAGCTAGTAAAATAAGAGTAAAGGAGGGAGAGAGGCGGACAGACATCTACAGCTAGTAAAATAAGGGTAAGGCAGGGAGAGAGGCGGACAGACGTCTACTGCTAGTAAAATAAGGGTAAGGGAGCGAGAGAGGCAAACAGACATCTACTGCTAGTAAAATAAGGGTAAGAGACGGAGAGAGGCAGAGAGAGATCTACAGCTAGTAAAATAAGGGTAAGGGAGGGAGAGAGGCGGACAGACATCTACAGCTAGTAAAATAAGGGTAAGGGAGGGAGAGAGGCGGACAGACGTCTACTGCTAGTAAAATAAGGGTAAGGGAGCGAGAGAGGCAAACAGACATCTACTGCTAGTAAAATAAGGGTAAGAGACGGAGAGAGGCAGAGAGACATCTACATCTAGTAAAATAAGGGTAAGGGAGGGAGAGAGGTGGACAGACATCTACATCTAGCAAAATAAGGGTGGGGGGGGGGGGGAGAGGGGCGGACAGACGTCTACATCTAGCAAAATAAGGGTGAGGGAGGGAGAGGGGCGGACAGACGGCTACAGCTAGTAAAATAAGGGGAAGCGAGAGAGAGAGAGAGGCAGAAAGACATCTACTGCTTGTAAAATAAGGGTAAGCGAGAGAGAGAGGCAGAGAGACATCTACTGCTTGTAAAATAAGGGTAAGCGAGAGAGAGAGGCAGAAAGACATCTACTGCTTGTAAAATAAGGGTAAGCGAGAGAGAGAGGCAGAGAGACATCTACTGCTTGTAAAATAAGGGTAAGGGAGGGAGAGAGGCAGACAAACATCTACTGCTAGTAAAATAAGGGTAAGGGGGGGGGGGGGGGGGGGGGGGAGGAGAGAGACATCTCCGGCTAGTAAAATAATGCTCAGAAAGGGAGAGATGCGAACAGACAATTACAGCTGGTAACATAACCAACACTCGGGGAGGGAAAGAGGCACACAGACATCATGGTATGATATAATATGATCTGATGTGATCTGAACTGACATGATATGACATGAAATTCTATGATATCATCTATGACATGAGTATCATATACTAATATATGATATGATATGGTATATGATATGATATATGATATGATATGATATGGTATGATATGATAAGACATGACACGACACGATAGCACATGATATGATAAGACACGATATGCCCCAATTCTAGTAAAACAGAGACCGGTCCTCTGAAGGGAGGTAGTGGAGGGGGGGGGGGGGGGGGGGGGGGAGTTTGTCCAAGTGCTTGTGGTCTGTTGGCAATGTTTGTCCAAGTGCTTGTGGTCAGTTGACAATGTTTATCACAGTGCTGTGGTCAGTTGA
>CM065734.1:12732503-12737503 GCA_033310375.1 Conus canariensis | reverse complement strand
CATTTGACACTGACACACATCTTTAAAACGTTTTTTGACAGTTCGGAATCGCTGAAATGTTAACTGCGTGATCTCGGTACTCCTATGTTGATGAAATTGCCATGCTGTGTCCATTGCATTTAAGTCACGAACGAGATGAATGAAATTCTTTACTTTGCTGCCCCGATTTCCAGGATTCGCGAAATGGCTCTATTACCCCCAAATATCTCCTATACTCATGCCCGTTTAATGTTCTACTGTTCATGGCAAATCAAACATTAGATATTACTGAGGAATGTTTTAATGTTCTATTGCTCATGGCAAATCAAAGATTAAATATTACTGAGGAATGTTTTAATGTTCTACTGCTGATAATAATAATAATAATAATGAATACTTATATAGCGCCTATTCTCGGCTAGAGACCAAGCTCTAAGCGCTTTACAATCCACACTCGTTTACACAACGGGCTGCCTACCTGGGTAGTGCCGACTGAAGAGCTGCCAGCTGGCGCTTCATTCAGTCGTTTCCCGTGTCATCCAGTCCATATCGTTCAATATCGTTCACTCAATATCCTTACTTCCTCCATTCTTTCCATTTCTCACGCAGGGTGCATGCTATATGTAACGTGTCATCCATACCAACGGCCAAACTGGCCTTCTCTTCCGAAAGTTGGTGATGGGATTTAACGTGTGTGCAAGATGTTATGCGTGCGTTCACACACGGAACCTCGGTTTATAGTCTCATTCGAAGGACCGTATAGGGAATGGAGTCAGAACCAATGTTAACTCCGAGGGAAAAATCCCCCTGTACCGAAATTCGAATCCGTAACCTCAGGATCACGAGTCCGGCGCTCTACCAACTGAGCTATTCCGGCCCAAATCAAACATTAGATATTACTGAGGAATGTTTTAATGTTCTATTGCTCATGGCAAATCAAAGATTAAATATTACTGAGAAATGTTTTAATGTTCTACTGCTCATGGCAAATCAAAGATTAAATATTACTGAGGAATGTTTTAATGTTCTATTGCTCATGGCAAATCAAAGATTAAATATTACTGAGGAATGTTTTAATGTTCTACTGCTCGTGGCAAATCTAAAACTAAATATTACTGAGGAATGTTTTAATGTTCTACTACTGCTCATGGCAAATCAGAAATTGAATATTACTGAGGAATGTTTTAATATTCTATTGCTCGTGGCAAATCTAAAATTAAATATTACTGAGGAATATTTTAATGTTCTACTGCTGATGGCAAATCAAACATTAAATATTACTGAGGAATGTTTTAATGTTCTACTGCTCATGGCGAATCAAAAATGAAATATTACCGAGGAATATTTTAATGTTCTACTGCTGATGGCAAATCAAACATTAGATATTACTGAGTAATGTTTTAATGTTCTACTGCTCGTGGCAAATCTAAAATTAAATATTACTGATGAGTGTTTCAATATTCTACTGCTCATGGCAAATAAAAGATAGTACTACCGAGCAGTGTTTTAATGTTCTACTGCTCGTGGCAAACTAAAGGTAAAATGCTACTGAAAAATGTTTGCATATATTTCTACAGTGTTTAAAAGGATGCACTGTATTACTCAGTCAAAGTGTGTGCTGGATCACACGTACAGGAAGAACTAATACTGCATTGTTGTATGATGCCACTGTTGATCTGATTGTTCTGTTTATTCCACAGTGTATTGTTGTATAGTGCCACTGTTGATCTGATAGTTCTGTTTATTCCACAGTGTATTGTTGTATAGTGCCACTGTTGATCTGATTGTTCTGTTTATTCCACAGTGTATTGTTGTATAATGCCACTGTTGATCTGATTGTTCTCTGTTTATTCCACAGTGTATTGTGTGTATAGTGCCATTGTTGATCTGATTGTTCTCTGTTTATTCCACAGTGTATTGTTGTATAATGCCACTGTTGATCTGATTGTTCTCTGTTTATTCCACAGTGTATTGTTGTATAATGCCACTGTTGATCTGATTGTTCTGTTTATTCCACAGTGTATTGTTGTATGATGCCACTGTTGATCTGATTGTTCTCTGTTTATTCCACAGTGTATTGTTGTATAGTGCCACTGTTGATCTGATTGCTCTGTGTTTATTCCACACTGTATTGTTGTATAGTGCCACTGTTGATCTGATTGCTCTGTGTTTATTCCACACTGTATTGTTGTATAGTGCCACTGTTGATCTGATTGCTCTCTGTTTATTCCACAGTGTATTGTTGTATAGTGCCACTGTTGATCTGATTGCTCTCTGTTTATTCCACAGTGTATTGTTGTATAGTGCCACTGTTGATCTGATTGCTCTCTGTTTATTCCACAGTGTATTGTTGTATAGTGCCACTGTTGATCTGATTGTTCTGTTTATTCCACAGTGTATTGTTGTATAGTGCCACTGTTGATCTGATTGCTCTGTGTTTATTCCACAGTGTATTGTTGTATAGTGCCACTGTTGATCTGATTGTTCTGTTTATTCCACAGTGTATTGCTGTATAGTGCCACTGTTGATCTGATTGTTCTCTGTTTATTCCACAGTGTATTGTTGTATGATGCCACTGTTGATCTGATTGCTCTCTGTTTATTCCACAGTGTATTGTTGTATGATGCCACTGTTGATCTGATTGTTCTGTTTATTCCACAGTGTATTGTTGTATAGTGCCGCTGTTGATCTGATTGTTCTCTGTTTATTCCACAGTGTATTGTTGTATGGTGCCACTGTTGATCTGATTGTTCTGTTTATTCCACACTGTATTGTTGTATAGTGCCACTGTTGATCTGATTGTTCTGTTTATTCCACAGTGTATTGTTGTATAGTGCCACTGTTGATCTGATTGCTCTCTGTTTATTCCACAGTGTATTGTTGTATAGTGCCACTGTTGATCTGATTGCTCTCTGTTTATTCCACAGTGTATTGTTGAATGATGCCACTGTTGATCTGATTGCTCTCTGTTTATTCCACAGTGTATTGTTGTATGATGCCACTGTTGATCTGATTGCTTTCTGTTTATTCCACAGTGTATTTCCATTGTGTTGTTCCCCCATCAGAAAGGGACATGGATTTCCGCTTCTCCCTCTCTCTCTTCTCTCTCTCTCTCTCTCTCTCTCTAACTCTCTCTCTCTATCCATTTCCTCCTACTTCTCCTCCTCCTCCTCTCTCTTCTTCCTCCTCCTCCTCCTCCTCCTCCTCCCTCCTCCTCCTCCTCCTCCTTCTCCTTCTTCTTCTTCTGTCTTTCACTTCTTACTGAAGTTGAATTCGTTTCAACAGACCGTGATCAAATACTAAGAGAGAGAGAGAGAGCGCGCGCGTGCGAGAGAGAGAGAGAGAGAAGAGAGAGGAGAGAGAGAGAGAGAGAGAGAGAGAGAGAGAGAGGGGGGGGGATGGAGGGACAGACAGACAGACAGAAACAGATACAGTGACAGAGACAGAGACCGAGACAGAAACCGAGACAGAAAGGAAGACGGACAGACAGGCCGACAGAGAGAGAGAGAAGATAGTGTTGGTGAAGCGGAGCATTATGTGGAAGGGACGGAGGGAAAAAGAAAAGGGAGGTCGGGGGGGGGGGGGGGGGGGGGGGGGGGGGCGGGGAAGAAGGAACTAATTAATAACTACAGCATTAATCACTCGTTCGAAAGGAAAAAAAAAAAACTAAAAATAAGTGGAACCAAAACTGTATCCGAGCAAAATGAAGACAAACCTTCTCATTTTGGCAGCTTTCGACTTTTGACGTGTTTGAGAGGCCATACAGTAATGGCCATCAAGTGACGGACAGGCACGAGACCGGCGGGCATCTGCCTTGAACTCCTCACCTTGCTGCTCCTTCCTTGCTGTGGTCACTGACCATGGGTGAGAGAGAGAGAGAGAGAGAGAAGAGAGAGAGAGATGATGATGATGATGATGATGATGAGAAAGAGAGATGATGATGATGATGATGATGATGATGATGATGATCATCATCATCATCATCATCATCATCATCATCATCATTATCATTATGATGAGAGAAAGAGATGATGATGATGATGATGATGATGATCATGATCATGATGAGAGAGAGAATGATGATGATGATCATGATGATGATCATCATGATGATCATGATCATGATCATCATCATGATCATGATGAGAGAGAGAGAGAGAGAGAGAGAGAGAGAGAGAGAGAGAGAGAGAGAGAGAGAGAGAGGCGGAATAAACACAGAGCAATCAGATCAACAGTGGCACTATACAACAATACACTGTGGAATAAACAGAACAATCAGATCAACAGTGGCACTATACAACAATACACTGTGGAAATAAACAGAGAGCAATCAGATCAACAGTGGCACTATACAACAATACACTGTGGAATAAACAGAGAGCAATCAGATCAAACAGTGGCACTAATACAACAATAACACTGTGGAATAAACAGAGAGCAATCAGATCAACAGTGGCACTATACAACAATACAGTGTGGAATAAACACAGAGCAATCAGATCAACAGTGGCACTATACAACAATACAGTGTGGAATAAACACAGAGCAATCAGATCAACAGTGGCACTATACAACAATACACTGTGGAATAAACAGAGAACAATCAGATCAACAGTGGCATTATACAACAATACACTGTGGAATAAACAGAACAATCAGATCAACAGTGGCATTATACAACAATACACTGTGGAATAAACAGAACAATCAGATCAACAGTGGCACTATACAACAATACACTGTGGAATAAACGAGAACAATCAGATCAACAGTGGCACTATACAACAATACACTGTGGAATAAACAGAGAACAATCAGATCAACAGTGGCATCATACAACAACACACAGTGGAATAAACAGAGAACAATCAGATCAACAGTGGCATTATACAACAATACACAGTGGAATAAACAGAGAACAATCAGATCAACAATGGCACTATAACACAATACACTGTGGAATAAACAGAGAACAATCAGATCAACAGTGGCATCATACAACAATACACTGTGGAATAAAC
>CM065734.1:12710003-12715003 GCA_033310375.1 Conus canariensis | reverse complement strand
GGTGCCACTACCACTGTTGCTGCTATTGCTACACTACTGGTGCCACTACCACTGTTGCTGCTATTGCTACACTACTGGTGCCACTACCACTGTTGCTGCTATTGCTACACTACTGGTGCCACTACCACTATTGCTGCTATTGCTACACTACTGGTGCCACTACCACTGTTGCTGCTATTACTACACTACTGCTGCCACTACCATTGTTGCTGCTATTACTACACTACTGGTGCCACTACCACTATTGCTGCTATTGCTACACTACTGGTGCCACTACCACTGTTGCTGCTATTGCTACACTACTGGTGCCACTACCACTGTTGCTGCTATTACTACACTACTGGTGTCACTACCACTGTTGCTGCTATTGCTACACTACTGGTGCCACTACCACTATTGCTGCTATTGCTACACTACTGGTGCCACTACCACTGTTGCTGCTATTGCTACACTACTGGTGCCACTACCACTGTTGCTGCTATTGCTACACTACTGGTGCCACTACCACTGTTGCTGCTATTGCTACACTACTGGTGCCACTACCACTATTGCTGCTATTGCTACACTACTGGTGCCACTACCACTGTTGCTGCTATTACTACACTACTGCTGCCACTACCACTATTGCTGCTATTACTACACTACTGGTGCCACTACCACTATTGCTGCTGTTACTACACTACTGGTGCCACTACCACTATTGCAGCTATTACTACACTACTGGTGCCACTACCACTATTGCTGCTGTTACAACACTACTGGTGCCACTACCACTATTGCAGCTATTACTACACTACTGCTGCCACTACCACTATTGCTGCTATTACTACACTACTGGTGCCACTACCACTATTGCAGCTATTACTACACTACTGGTGCCACTACCACTATTGCTGCTGCTACTGCTACACTTCTGCTGCCACCACCGCTACTGCTGCTGCTGCTGCTACTACTGTTGCCATACTATTAATAGGCCTATTAATGCTGCTGCTACTAATACTAGAGTTGGCCAAAGCATCGTTCTTGATAAAGGCTGACAGGGATCCGAATGCCAAGGTAAAAGAGACCCATGTATGCACCATTGCGCCGATGCCCGCAGTACAACACCTTCACGCGCGCAGGCAGCCAAAGGTTCTTGCCTGTCAGATGCGAACTCGCAACGACAGTTCGATGCTTCACCACTGAGCCACCCGGGAACTCTTCCTGTTTCATTCCCTGTATGTGGCCTCAATGCTCACACACACACACACACACACACACACACACACACACACACACACACACACACACACACACACATGCGCACGCATGCAGGCACGCGGGTGCGCGCGCGCGCGCGTGCGCGCACACACACACACACACACACACACACACACACACACACAGAGAGAGAGAGAGAGAGAGAGAGAGAGAGAGAGAGAGAGAGAGAGAGAGCAACTTGGCAGAGCCGTGAGAACGCCGACTGTAAAATCTGCCAATCCAACAATGTCAACGTCCCAGGCGCATGAGGAACTAAAAAAAAAAAAATGGTGGAACCTAATTAGAACAGATTTCCTGCTCTGCCCCAAGCCCTTCAAAACAACAGGAGTCACTTGATTTCATTCCGAGTGCACTGGAGGACTTGTATCAACGGTCGGAAACTGAATCAGAGACTGCTAAACACGGTCTTTGTCAAGTCTTCCATCTCTCTTCCTTTCTTTCATAGATCTTTAAAGATAAAGGTCGGACTGCTTTTTCTCCACTCGCCGAACTCTGTCCTATAACTTTGCGATTGCTAGCCGATAAAGTCGTGATTCCTCTGCTACCTGTCCCCCCCCCCCCCCCGCCCCCCCCCCCCGGCCCCCTCCCCCCCCCCCCCCCCCCCCCCCAGTCTCTGTTCAACTTCTCACCTGTTCGGCGTGTTTTTTTTTTGTCTGAGAGCGGGTGCGCAAACATATTGGCGACATCTGGTTTAGATGACGTCATTACCATCCCCTTACAAATAACGCCAACATCAAGAAGATGCAGGAGGTAAGAGAAGGGTGAGATGAGGGTGAGGGAGATGGGGCGGGAATGGGGGGGGGGGGGGGTGGAGGTGGGGGTGGAGTAGGACGTTAACACTGTTAGAGGTACGTGGTTTCGGTGATGGTTTGTGGGGAAGGAAAGGGAGGGAGGAGGGAGGGAGGGGGGGAGGGGAAGGGACAGGGTTAGGTGGATGAAGAGCTGGAAACTGCGATATTTAGAAAACAGGATTTCAGGCTGGGAAAGATAGGTTTATGATTGATAATAATAATAATAATAATAATAATAATAATAATAATAATAATGAATACTTATATAGCGCCTATTCTCGGCTAGAGACCAAGCTCTAAGCGCTTTACAATCAACACTCGTTTACACAACGGGCTGCCTACCTGGGTAGTGCCGACTGAAGAGCTGCCAGCTGACGCTTCATTCAGTCGTTTCCCGTGTCATCCAGTCAGTATCGTTCAATATCGTTCACTCATTTTCCTTACTTCCTTCATTCTTTCCATTTCTCACGCAGGGTGCATGCTATGTGTAACGTGTCATCCATACCAACGGCCAAACTGGCCTACTCTTCCGAAAGTTGGTGATGGGATTTGACGTGTGTGCAAGATGTTATGCGTGCGTTCACACACGGAACCTCGGTTTATAATTCTCATTCGAAGGACTGTATGGGAAAAGGAGTCAGAACCAATGTTAACTCCGAGGGAAAAATCCCCCTGTACCGAAACGCCCCGGCGGAGGTTCGAACCCGCAACCCCAGGATCACCAAGATTACGAGTCCGGCGCTCTACCAACTGAGCTATTCCGGCTGAGAAGAGTGAAGTGACGGAGGCAGGGCAAAGATGGAGGCAGGGCAAAGATGGAGGCAGGGCAAAGATGGAGGCAGGGCAAAGATGGAGGCAAGTGTTGTGGGAGACGATAGAAGGACGGAGGAAATAAACAAGAGGGGATGTAGAGATAGAGGCAAAGAGACATGACGTTGGACGGACAGCAAAAGGACAGAAGAATTGGGTGGGAGAGAGGATATAATGTGGAGATAAAGGCAAAGAGATATCACGTCAGAAGGACAACAGAAAGGCAGAAGAAGTGGGTGGGATGGTGGATAATATGGAGATAAAGGCAAAGAGATACAACGTCAGAAGGACGACAGAAAGGCAGAAGAAGTGGGTGGGATGGTGGATAATATGGAGATAAAGGCAAAGAGATATCACGTCAGAAGGACGACAGAAAGGCAGAAGAAGTGGGTGGGATGGTGGATAATATGGAGATAAAGGCAAAGAGATATCACGTCAGAAGGACGACAGAAAGGCAGAAGAAGTGGGTGGGATGGTGGATAATATGGAGATAAAGGCAAAGAGATATCACGTCAGAAGGCGACAGAAGACAGACGAATGAGTGGAGAGTAGATATATGGCAAGCATGAGCATCGTGGAAGGGCAATAGATAATATGGAAGACCAGAGGCAAGAATGACTTAGGACAATGCACAGAGCCTGGAATGGAGTGAATAAAGACAAGAGAGACATGGGATGGAAAGTGGTGGGTTTAATAATAGACACAGAGGCAGAGACATGACTTTAGGACAATAGGACAGAAGGCCTGGATGGGAGGGTGGTTAATAATAGACACAGAGGCAGAGACATGACTTTAGGACAATAGGACAGAAGGCCTGGATGGGAGGGTGGTTAATAATAGACACAGAGGCAGAGACATGATTTAGGACAATAGGACAGAAGGCCTGGATGGGAGGGTGGTTAATAATAGACCAGAGGCAGAGACATGACTTTAGGACAATAGGACAGAAGGCCTGGATGGGAGGGTGGATAATAATAGACACAGAGGCAGAGACATGATGTTAGGACAATAGGACAGAAGGCCTGGATGGGAGGGTGGATAATAGGACAGAGGCAAGAGACATGACGTTAGGACAATAGGACAGAAGGCCTGGATGGAGGGTGGATAATATAGAAACAGAGGCAAAGAGACATGGCGAAGGACAATAGGACTGAAGACCTGGATGGGAGGGTGGATAAAATAGATAGAGGCAAAGAGATATGACGTCAGAAGGACAACAGAAGGACTGAAGACCTGGATAGGAGGGTGGATAATATGGAGATAGAGGCAAAGAGACATGACGTCAGAAGGACAACAGAAGGACTGAAGACCTGGATAGGAGGGTGGATAATATGGAGTAGAGGCAAAGAGATATGACGTCAGAAGGACAACAGAAGGACTGAAGACCTGGATAGGAGGGTGGATAATATGGAGTAGAGGCAAAGAGATATGACGTCAGAAGGATAACAGAAGGAATAAGACCTGGATAGGTGGGGGATAATATGGAGGATCGAGGCAAAGAGCATGACGTCAGAAGGACAACAGAGGACTGAAGACTGGATAGGAGGGTGATAATATGAGAGAGGAAGAGATTGGACGTCAGAAGGACAACAGAAGGACATAATCTGGTGGGAGGGGATAATGGAGATCGAGGGAGAGAGGATTACGCAAGAGGAGGATGCGAGGCAGAGAGAGAGAGAGAGAGAGAGAGAGAGAGGAGAGAGAGGGCGTCAGAAGGGCAAATGAAGACGTATGTTTGGCTGAGAGGAGCACAGACTTGTCCAGAGGATCTGGGTGAGGGGAGAGTACAGAGGTGAGGGGCTCCGTGGGATGCATGGAGGTGAGACCACAGAAACGGAGCTAAAGGAAGGGAGAGCGGGAGGGATGTACACAACACGTGAATTACGCGACTGATCAAGCACCAATCAGAAGAAAGTTGACAGAGTTCGGCGACCAAGAGAAAGAACAGAGACAGAGATGACAAACAAAGTCGACATTGGCACGACCCAGTCTCTGATCTAGCCACTTTCTGTTTAATTAACATCTGCCTTTGGCGGTGTAAGGGTTAATATCTGCCATCTGCCTAACGTTCGTTACAAGCCAGACAGTTACTGTCTTTAAGGGTTAGGGGTGAAAAAGTTCATTCAGCGCCTGCCTACC
>CM065734.1:12620003-12705003 GCA_033310375.1 Conus canariensis | reverse complement strand
ACCATGCCATGCCATGCAATACAATGCAACACCATGCCATGCCATGCCATGCAATGCAACACCATGCCATGCAATGCAATACAAGACAATGACCCACTCTTCTGACGCGGGGTAGGGGTTAGAATTTCACACAGGAAAATTTACGTCGATACAGGACTACGATAGAATACCATGCGAAACAATACCACATGATACAATGCAATACAACACAACACAATGCAATTCAATGCAAAAACGCTACACTACACTACACTACACTACATTATCATGCAATGCAATGTAATACAATGCAATACAATGGAATGCGATGCAATACAAGACAATGCAATGCAATACAGTGCAATGCAATACAATACAATGCAATGCAATGCAATGCCAAATAGCACAATGCAATGTAATGCAATGCAATCCAAAAGGGGGGGGGGGGGGGGGGGGGAAGAACTGGAGCATAAAGTGTCCCGAAAGTGCAGAAAACATGTTATATCTAGAACAGACAGAACCGCCGATTCCCCAGAGAAGCCCGTCCTTGGCACATAGATCCATGGGCTGTGATGCCTGCTGATATGGGACGTCTGGCGGCCTGCAAACATCAGCAGACAGACAGACCCCCAGGAGAGACCCACACATACACGGGAGACGTCGGTTCTGACCCTCCAACAACGCCAATCGAGATGCGCGCAGTGTCGGGAGTGTGTCGTTGTTTCGTCAGAGAGAGAGAGAGAGAGAGAGAGAGAGAGAGAGGGAGAGAGAGAGAGAGAATGCGAATGTCAATGCGAGTGCGAATGCGAATACGAATGCGAATGCGAATACGAATACGAATGCGAAAGTTTGATCAGTTTAGGCCAAGGCCCCTAACTGAAGGTACACAAACAGAAAACACATTATGCAGCTGGTAGGCCTACTGCAATAATATGCTCATTAACGCCGATAATGGTCAAAATGTTGACCGTGGGTGTATACATAATGCCAATTCCCATTCTGCGTCAAGACGCCATCTTTACGAAAAAACAACAACACTAGTTTTGGCCATATTCACGGTCAATTCCAATCTGGAAGGAACCGAATATAAGCTATTTTATTGTCTGTGTAATCCAACTATAGTTGTAGAAAGTCACTGATATCATCAGTAAATAGCAATATGAATAAGTCAATCAGAGTAAAATCCAGACCATGACGACCATTCTCAATAATTTCTAATGCAAGTCATTGATAAACAGTGAAAACAAAACAGGACTGCACACACCCCTTGTTTTACCCCACGCACACAATTCATAACACCTGAAAGTTTACCTCCTGATCTAATTCATACCTTCACATCATGATACACATTTCTTACACAAGAAAAAAAAAACTTTTAAAACCATTTTTAGTAGAACAGGTCACAACAAATTTCTAGAAACTGAATCAAATGCTTTTTTTTTTCAAGATCAGCAAAAGCAACATGCACCTTTTTTTTTTTTTTTTTTTTAAATGTTTGCAAACTGTTTTTGTACCGTAGGTCATAAAGTAAACATATGATCGATAGTGGAACATCCTTTTTTAAAACCTGCTTGTTGTTTTCCACCTATGTCATTTTGATTTATCCATTCGCGTAGTCTAGAATTAATAATACAACCATACAATGTGCTATATATATTACACAATGAAACGCCTGTGTAGTTATTCACATCATTTACGATACACTTCTTAAAACAATGGCAAAATCATAGACTTATTCCCACTTTCAGGATAAACTCCTTTAACGAACAAGCAATTGAATAACTCCACTAGGATATTGATAACAATCCCAGCTGCATTATGTAACGCCGTACATCCTGGTAAGTGACTGTCTTCTTTCAGATGAGTTAACCTTTCCTTGTATGCGCAAAGGTCGTTACAGCACCTGAGTAGTTGGCTAGTTTGAAGAGTTATTTCCCTTCATTGTTCAGCAGTTTCTTACTTTCTCATACCACTTATCAAACTCCACTCAAAACCTGAATGAAAACTCAAGCGGAGACCGAAAATTAAGGCTGATGCATTTATGTTAGTCTTACTTTTGCTAGCAGAGACCTCACACTTATCCTGAAAGTCAGAGGGCCGGTGTGAGAACCATCAGGCCGCACTCTTAGCCACTCATCTACAAATCAGGTCCTGTAATCTCCACAGGCCATGGGACCCAGGTACAAATACAAAAACTGGTCCAGCACAGGATCAAGAGTCCAGGCCACTACGTGGCCACGTGGACAACCGACTGACCAGCTGGCCTTCAAACGGTGGACCAGTCACCAGAAACTGGAGAGAGATTTGTGCACCTGTGCTAGGGACAGCCCCAACACAACATAAATCTTCGTGTACCCACTGGACTCTAAATCAAATTATTAAAACATTCCCTCCATCCATGATGAGATGATTTGGGGAAATGCCAGCCTAAACAAAAGCGGACTGATTCCATTGAAGTTAAGTTAATCTGCAAGTTTTAATCTTGTACACACAAGTAAAGTTTTGAATATAAAATTGCCCTTAATTTGTGTCGGTCTCTTTGATGTTCATACATCATTTCATGTTTGAAACTATTTCTAATTCGGTCTGTCACTCGAAGCACCAGTACTTCTAAGTGCATAAGCCTTGGGTGAGTTCTCCTGAGTCATAATAAATCAAGATTCTTGTGTATTTTTAATAGTCCCGAGAAAAGAGAAAAATTGTTTCGCCGACCAGTACTAAAGAGAGAGAGAGAGAGAGAGAGAGAGAGAGAGAGAGAGAGAGAGAGAGAGAGAGAGAGAGAGAGAGGACGTAAATTCTGATTAAAAAAAAAAAATTCTGTAATCTTAATAGAAAAAAAACCCCACTATGAATCCTTCTGCTAGAGGACCACATGCACCTGCTATCCCTATTCGTCACAATGCGTGCAGTCTTGTTCTGTTTTCCCTTTTATTGAATAAACCTGTCTTCTTAAAAATCAATAGATAATGAAAACATGGTGCAGAGTTTACTAGGGATATGTTAGAGCGGTTCATTCTCCTTTTAGCAGATGACGTTGTTTTAACATCCCAAACGGTAACTGGTTTTCAAATCCAATAAACTACCGGGGATTCTGTCCCAGAAATTACTAATGAATTCAGCCATGCCATCGTTGCTGGAAACAAGTTTTATCTGCTACAATTCTGTTGTGGGAAAGAGGCTTACTTGATACAGTTCTGTTGTGTAAAACAGGTTTAACTTGCTTCAATGAATTATTGATAAGGAAAAAAAGATTTGTTTCAAATGAAACATTGCTGTGGGAAACAGGTTTTATTGAATACAATATCGGTGCAGGAAATAGTTTTTATTTAGTACAGTACTCTTGGAGAAAACAATCATTTGGTACAACATTGTTGAAGGAAACAGGTGTTATTCCGTGCAAAATCATCGTAGGAGACGGGTTTTAAGAGTTACAATATTGTTGTGGGAAAACAGATTTTATTTGGCATAGTATTTCTGTGGGAAACAGTTGCTATTTGATACAGGTTTTGTGTGTAAAAAGTGTCGTGGGAAACATTTTACTTAATACCTACACTCATACATTTCCTTCAGGGTGTGTAAAAAGTGTCGTGGGAAACATTTTACTTAATACCTACACTCATACATTTCCTTCAGGGCAGTCCTGGTGAAACACAAAACTGTGTTCCAGGTTTCACGAGTACAGATTCATCCTACAGTCCAGTACTTCCGTAAAAGAAATATTGAAGGACTTCTATTTCTCTTGGTTTTATCGATGCGTGTCCTCATTACGATGTATTTCCGATAGGGGAGATGTGTTGGAGATTATATTCCAGACCTTGTGAAGGAAAATACACTTCTTCTCCGTTCCTGGCTCTGTCAGATGGCATGACCAGTGTGTTGGACGAAAATCTCAATTTGCCGCAGTAATTATGCAAATCCTCACAGTTGTTTTTTTTTCCTTGAATCTCACTGAGACTGGAGCACGTGCGGCGACTCTAAGTATCACATTGCGACAGTCGTGCATTTGAGGAATGTGTTGAAAAGTGCGAGAGATATAGAAGACAGCCCTGACGAACTCCAGCTGACGCATGGAACCAATCTCCAAAAGCAGTACTGCTTGCTTTCGTGTGTAGTTTCTAGATGGTGTTAATTAGCTTTAGCTCAGCATTAAGTTTGTTCTTTGTGGCCTATACTGCTTCTTGTCAGACTCTGTCAACAGCCGTCATTTATTCAGAATGCTTTTGAGACTTATTTTGCTGGCATGACTGATAAAAGTGATATTGCGATAGTTCTGGCGCTGGTGGAGATCTCCGTTCTCAGGAAGGGTGACGACCGGTGATTGAGTCCAGGACATGGGCCACTCGCGCCGCCAGTGCGCCAAATCTTTTTTTTTTTCCTGTCCCAACCTCTGCACCACCTCAGAGGCAGTGCACCCACGCCGCTCATTCCGACACCCCGTCCACAGCCACAGCCCGGTCGGCCCCGCCGCAGCCCCGGCACCGGCAATCCACAGGGAGCAGTCAGTGTCAAGTCGTTAAGAGGCAACCCACCGGAGGAGACACTGCACTGCTGCCGAGTCACTTCGGTGGTGTTCAGTGGCGCCTGTTCTGATCTAACATACGCAGGACACCACCTACTAAGCCCCTTACTGACGACAATAATTGCTTAGTCGCGGAGCCGGTGTGAGTGAGCTCTCCCTCCGGAGGGCGCCACCACGTTCGTCCAACGACAGCCCCCATGGACACGCCGATACCGGTGACCCCGACGGAACCAAACCAAAACCACAGACGTGGAGAGGACATCGAAACTGAGGTCACCATGAGAGCAGGGCATGAAGGGCCACAGAATTTGAGACTTTTTTTATGCTGATCGATGAGAATGAGGATGATTAAGATGATGCTACGGATTTCCATTTCGGTCTGAGACTACACGACAGGGCTGTACTCTACGCTTCCTTTCATAATATATCCCGGCGTCAACCAGGCCCGAGAGATACAGGCACCTGCAGTGTTGGTCAGGAAATTTGAGCAACACTCTCAGAAACGCATCCATTAAGTGGATGAAACTCGACTGTGTGGTCCCAGTCTTCCCAACTGAGTCCGCAGCAAACTCAACTCTGGGTAGGAGCCGGTCGGGGCAGAAAAACCCACATGACTCTGATGGGATTCGAATCCACGACCTCCCAGCCGGGAGTCCGCGACGCTAACCACTTCGCCACGGCGGCTGGTAGTGCGCCAAATCTTGTTTCAGTGGGCAGTTAGGGTACCAGTTACTGCCTCTCTGCCCTGTTTCTAGAATTCTGCAAGGATACTGTTAATACTCACGGCTTTAGCACTTTTCAGCAACTTCACTGCTGCTACGACTTTCTCACGGTGTACCTAATAGCTGTCCTCATTTGGTGAATCTTGAACTGTTAGTACACTCGAGTTTCTTCTGTTCTGTTGGTTGCTGAGTTCAGAGTAATATTCCTTCCACCTTATTGTGATGTCTGTACGAGGCAGTCGCCGTCTTTGTCATGAATGATGCTGACTTAAGTTTGCTTTTGTTTGGTCAAAACTCAAATAGTTTTAAACCTTTTGTTGAGTAAATGAAGGTCGAGAGTTTTCTCTGTGTCTTCGCATTGTCATTCGATCTAACTTCTCTTTATAATTCTAATTGTTTGGCCGATCCTCTTGTTCATATCAATGCATTTTCCCCTCCCGTTCTTAGCCGTCTCGGTTGTGCGGTTTTGGCATCTTTACCAGGCTTCCGCCTCAGAAGACATTATTTTTATGCAGTTTTTGGGCAGAGCTTTTTACGGAACGGTTTGCCACCTAATGCAATGCATTACAAGAACTGGAACGATTGCTGATCTGGTTAGAACACTGCACACCAGGCCTATATAAAAATCTGATCTTTGTGAGCTGACCGCATTAGCTGTAAATGTGCTAGGATATCATGAGACGACGTCAATTTTTTTCTTCTATCTTCATTGATAAACATAGCCACTTGTCAAAGCCTTGTCTTTCTAGTGTACGACTTTAAGTGATTCGCAAAACGTTCCTCCGAGTTGTTACGATATTCTTAAATATGAGAGGACAACGAAAAAGAACATGTGCCTTCTCCAACCAAAATTACACTACTGATCGGCATCGCGTCAGAGAGAGAGAGAGAGAGGAGAGAGAGAGAGAGAGAGAGAGAGAGAGAGAGAGAGAGAGAGAGAGAGAGAGATGTAGGTGGGGGAACATTAGTTACCGTGGTTAATTCAAAACTGGGGAAAAAACCTAATCTTAGTAAAGCTTAAAAAACCACCTCCAACAACAAAAAACAACCAGCAAAGAAACAAAAACAAATTTTACCCGGGATAGTTGATGTAGGCTAAGCCCACTTAAAGGCAAAACACAGAAACGTTAGTTGAATGTAGTCTATATCACAATCATAGGCTATCATCGTGGAGATTTTTGAGAGCCTTAAATGGAGAGGGGGAGTTGCCGTTTCGCTATTTGAAAAACAAACAAACAAAAACAAACTAACTGTAAGCTTAAACCACGCAGGAAAGAAATTCGATCGGTTGTATATATCGTAGACCAAAGAGAGACTTAGAAAATGTAAAATGTTTAAACTCTCTGCTAGAGGCAATCTCAAATCACCCTGCGGAACTAAAATGTATCGTTGGAGATTTCAATTTCTCTGATATAAATTGGACAACATGGGAAGGTGGTAATCCTATGAGTACTGCATTTGTGGAAACCCTGAAAAACTGTTATTTGATGCAGAAGGTAGAGGGGCCCACTCGCTATAGGAATGGGCAAAGACCCACCCAACCAGATCTGGTCTTGGTAAATGATAAATTCTTAACATCAGATGTTACGCACCTGCCACCATTAGGAGAGAGTGACCATGAGGTGTTATCTTTTACAATAAATGGAAGAAAACGGGAGGAAAATGTGCTTCATTCTGTGATATACAACAAAGGGGATTATGATGCTATGCGAAAACACTTTGCAAAGATAGATTGGTCGCAAACTCAAAGCCAGGGGGTCGAGGAAACATGGTGCCTAATAAAAGAAAAAATATTAGAAGGGGTGGAAAAGTTCGTACCAAAAAGAACAACAATTCATGATATCAGAAAACCAGGATGGATGACAACAGAACTGCTTATAAAAATTAAGAACAAAAATAGAGCGTATAAGAAATACTTAAAAACACAAAAGGAGTATGATAAGAGAAGATATATAGAAATTCGAAATAAAACAAATAGTGAAATCAGAAAGACGAAACGTAATTTTGAGAAACGTATAGCACAGGAAAGCAAAGAAAATCCAAAGGCTTTTTGGAAATACGTCCGCTCAAAAACAGGAGTTAGGGATGGAATTGGCAAACTGAGATCCAAGGATGGTTATGCAGAAACGGACCTAGAGAAAGCCCAGATCCTAAATGATTTCTTCTGTGGAGTATTTACACAGGAGGACTGCACAAATGTCCCTAACGTAGAAGAAGTGATTGTAGGGGAATATTTAAATGAGATTCTAGTTACACCAGAAGCTGTGAAACAAAAATTGGGAAAATTAAATCAGAATAAATCCAAAGGCCCCGATGATATACACCCAAGAGTCCTTAAAGAGCTATCAAATGAATTAGCTCACCCATTGTGCATATTATTTAATAAATGTTTTAGTACTGGAAAGGTACCAGAAGACTGGAGGAAGGCAAACATTACTTGTATCTTTAAAAAAGGGGAGCGTAGCCAGCCGGGAAACTATAGACCCGTCAGTCTAACATGTGTACTTTGCAAAGTGGCAGAAAGCTTTGTTAAGGAACATGTATACTCTTTCTTGGAAGAGAAGAATTACTTCAATGATTGCCAGCATGGCTTTAGAAAAGGTAGATCGTGCGTAACACAACTACTACAAGTAACAGAAATCTTATCCAGTAGAGAGGACATGGGAGAGAGTACAGATATTTTATACCTTGACTTTCAAAAGGCTTTTGATAAAGTTCCACATAAAAGGCTAATGATGAAAATAAAAGCAGCTGGAATCAGTGGCCCACTTCTTGATTTTATTAAGGATTTCTTAGCAGATAGACAACAAAGGGTAAGGGTTGAGGGGGCATACTCGGACTGGGCAAAGGTGAGGAGCGGCATACCTCAAGGTAGTATCTTAGGTCCGTTGCTGTTTATCATTTTTATAAATGATCTGCCGGACAGTATTAAAAGTTACTGTAAAATTTTTGCCGATGACACAAAGATATTTGGTAAACCAGGTATTGAACTACAAGAGGATCTTGGAAAAGCTGTGGAATGGTCAAAAAAGTGGCAAATGAGTTTTAATGCACAAAAATGTAAGGTATTACATATGGGAAGTAAAAACCCAAAAGTGATATATAATATGAGAGATAATAAAGGAGACTTGGTTGATGTGACAGAGACTGATGCTGAAAAGGACATCGGTGTGACATTCAATTCGGACTTAAAGTTTGATACCCATATACAAAACATTGCCCAAAAAGCAAACATGATGATTGGACTAATAAGAAGATCTTTTTCATACATGGATGAGGATATGTTTAGAACATTATATGCAACATTGGTCAGACCAATACTGGAATATGCACAAATAATCTGGGCACCATGGTTAAAGAAACATATAACAACCCTAGAGGCAGTACAGAGAAGAGCGACAAGACTAGTGTCATACATAAAGGACTTAACATGTGAAGACAGACTGAGACATTTGAATTTGTTTTCACTAAGCTACCGAAGAAGAAGAGGGGACCTGATTCAGATGTACAGACTTATCAAGGGAAAGGACAACATTGACATAAACGAATTAGTGACCTTTAATAAAGGTAACAGAACACGTGGACACACCTTTAAGTTAAAAAAATTAAACGGAATAAAAAATTGTAGAAAGTATCATTTCTCTAGAAGAGTCTTTCAAGACTGGAATAGGCTTAGTGATGATATAGTCCTGAGTACCAGCTTGGATGATTTCAAAGGCAAAATAGACAAATTTTTTTCAAGCACACATTGGTGCACAAAATAGACCACATTTGCCAACGACTGGAAGCAAGTGAGGGAGCCCATAATAAGCCGCGAGGCTTAGGGCCCATACCTGATACCTGATACCTGATACCAGACACGTCTCGCGCCGCCTTGTTGTTTCCGCTTTCCGGTATTTATTACTTCAATACTTTCAAAAAGGACAAATTGTATAGTCTTTCATTCAAAAACAAAGTTCAAAAAGCGCAAATTATAGTCTTTTATAGGAATGCACACACACACACACACACACACACACACACACACACACACACACACACACACACACACACACACACACATACACACACACGCACGCACGCAGTTTAGCAGCAAATGAAAGGGTTGATCGGTTAGCCCAAAACAGTGCAGCTAAGGAAAAGAGCTTTACAAAAATAAATATTCCTTTATCCTTGTATGAAAATTATAGCCTTTTAGGTAAAGCATCATGGGATTCGGTGACACGAAGACAAAAAGAGTGTCCAAACATAATAAAGGACAACAAGGGAAAATTCTTTAAGAAGCTTGTAAAATATAAAACGGGACACAATCTCCATCAGGAACGGATTTTGAAGAGCCTGATCTTTAGACTCAGACTTGATGCATACAAAACAAAATATTGTAAAAATGTCACTTGCATTTGTGGCCAAAATATTACTCCATTCCATGTCATCTTTCTTTGCAGAAATACTGAAAAAATATTTACCTACTTGGTTATTAAGTTTGAACCCATCAATCGCGAATTTTTGGGACGTTTTTGGGAACGAAGCGAAGGCTATAGAAGCTGTTAGGGCAATTGTTAAGAGTCCTAGTTGGACATTTACTTTGATTCTCGAGTTATTTGTTTGATTTATTCTCTTATTATTTCAATTGTTAAAAATATATTTTCTTTAAAAATGTTCAGATATGAATCCAGGCTAAAGCAGTTTACCGTTATGCCGGTAGATTAGAATGAGGTTAAAGTCATGGTCACTTATTGGTAATTCATTAATTAAACAGACAAATAGACTATGCATGCAAAGATTAGCATACTACACTACCTCCACACCCCATACACTTTTAATGACATTTTTAAAACAACACATACATTTATGCCCCCCCCCCCCCCCCCCCCCCACAACACACACACACACGACATACACACACACACACCGGCCCCTTTTACATGCGTTTTGTTGGTTTGTCTTTGTTTGTTTATTTGCCTGTTCGTTTGTCCCTTGTTTTTGTCTAAGATCATTGGAAAGTGGATAGACATTAAATTAAAGAACGAACGCACACACACTCACACACATGCGCGCACACATACACACACAAACGCGCACACACGCATGCGCGCGCACGCACACGCATGCGAACACACACACACACACATGCGCCCACGCACACACATGGGACCGTGCCCACACATCCATACACACACATGTGTACTTTCACTACACTCACACACACACACAAAATGATAGGTAGGCACTCAAGGTCTCACCAGCGCGTTCTGACCAGCGCATTATCGCGACGGGTTGGGGGTGTGCGCAGTCTAGATAGTTTGCTGTTGTGGTGCAATTAGTCTTTTGAAAGTTTCTATGGATGGTGCCCTAACAATATTTTCTTCAAGGTGGTTCCAGTCTCTTACTGCACTAACAAAAAATGACTGTTTGAACTGCTCTGTCTAATTAGCGTTGGGCTAATGCGTAGGTCAGACATCTTCTGAGTCGTAGCCACGAGACCCTCATCTTCAATTGTTTCATCTTAGTTGTTAATTCATTTATCCATCAGCTTTCTTTGATGAAACTGAAACTGAAACTGTGGGGGAAAAAGCAATCAATCTACACACACACACACGCGCGCGCGCGAATGCGCGCGCACACATACACACTGTCGCGCGCTTGCGCGCGCGCGCACACATGTACAAGAACGATACCTAACTCATTCTCCCAAGTCTCGCTTCGGACGGATCGCCGCAGACGGATATCCGATGATGCACAACAGTATGAATGTGCTGACAAAATATAGTTCAGTATGTTAGCTTAATACATTGTACCAGATGAAAAGTACATGTTAAATAAGTAATATATACAGATTAGAATATTAGTTTTGTGTATATTTTATTGAACTTAATGGCAAACTTTTACTTTATAAAACAAATCTTCAAACTTGAGTTTCGGACTATTTTCAAACTGCCTTGCGGGAATGGTCCGCCATAGTATGTTTTGTCTGAGTTGGGACCGATACGTACAGTGTCTGCTTGTCTGGCGGTATTTGAATGAAACTTACCTTCACTTGACATGGGCACAGTGGCGGAACTAACAAAAGTTTACGTTATGTGTTGTGGTTGAAGAATTATCAGTGAATTAATTGGAGTGATTCAATTTATTTTTTCATGGAAAACCATCTGTGTTGCGCACACACGCACGCACACACACACACACACACTGAGCTGATGGAGGAAGATTTCGAAGTTCACCGCTGGCAGACAACATGAAACGACGGTTTGGAGAGAATTAAAATCGAGATTATAAGAGAAATAGTCTGAAAAAAGATCTCAAGTTTGAGATCGGGGTAGTAGTGACTGAAATATGGATACAAATCTGTCTATTCGGTTAGGTCACTCTCTGAGTATGTGCATGGAAACAAATTGTTTCGTACTTTGCGCAAGAAAGGTGCATTCCGGACGAAAATATCGCAATGGACATGTGGCTGTGTTTGGCACCAAGTTTATCCAGAACGCGGCGCAAAGATAACTCGTCAGTTATGTATCTTGACGATCCATTTTTGAGTAATTAGGCCTCCAGAATGCAGTGCTATGGTTGAACTGCCAAAGACAAAACAACAACAAAAAACCGAAAACGAAGAAAGCATGATGAGAGTTGACCTGAACCACGTTGATTCGATGAGGACTGTCTGTGGAGGTTCTTTGAATGACATTCAAAGTAAAAGCTGTCAAAGCATTTTGAGTAACTAATTCATGTTGGTTTTTTTTGTGAAAGCAAGTTGCTATCAAAGTCAAGATGAGCAAGACTCATTTTGAGAAAGCTGTCAATGGAGATCTTTCCTCCGAAAACAACAGTGAACATGTAAAATCAAAACGGACACGCATCAGAAGAACTTCTGGAGAAATGGGACAAAGATTTAGTATTAAAAAGGTTGAACGTCGAGGACATGGCACCGAAAAAGCTGCAGGTGAAGCACATGACTCAACTAAGACTAGTAAGAGCTCACCTTTGGCATTTCTTCGAACAAAATCGCCCTCCTGGTTTACAAAGGAGAAGAGCAGTGCTGACCCAAAGACACTGTCAAGTAAAGCACCAGACCATACCCATGGTGGAGAAGGTACTTCAGTTGTGAAGAGAACATCAAGGTTCCATGTGACAAAATTGCCTGTTGCTGTTCTTGAGAAAAACCCAGTACCTGCTGGTGAGAAATCAAGCACTATTCATGAAGATGGCAAGACAAGGACTACAATTAATGAGAATAATGAAGTATCAGGAGAAAATGTGGATGCCAGTGACTATAAAAGACAGAGTTCAGTCATGGAGAGGCAGTCTGTTGAAAAACTGGGTGGTAAAACTGTGGATGACAAAGACAGAAAAACGCGTGGTCAGTTCTATGCAGCTGATCAAAGAAAAACTGTCACCATTGACAGTGTTTTGTCAGATACAGGAATAAAGCTTCAGCTGGAAGGTGAAATTAAAGACATACAGCAGTCTCAAAAGGTGGATGAAGTTGAAGAAAACACTCAAAAGGCAGTTGCTAGTTCCCCTGATAATCGTTTTCTCAAATTTGATGTGGAGATTGGGCGTGGTTCCTTCAAGACTGTGTACAAAGGCCTTGATACAGAACTGGGTGTAGCAGTAGCATGGTGTGAACTACAGGTTTGTATGTAATTGTTGTATTATTATTTAAAGTTAAGGCTGAATTCACTGATTTACATGTTAGTGTTAGTCTTTCTTGATCTATGTACCTTATCCAGCAGTAGCTGACAAATAAGATATATTATGCATACAAAAAAACCAATAGCAGACACTCACAAAATAAGAGGGAAGAAGGGGGAGGGATGACAGTTTGAATTTCCATTTTCTGGATTGGGATTTCATTGACAGAAAGAATTAGAAAGCCTGAGTAAACATGGGTGCACGCGCGTCCACACACACACACACACACACACACACACACACACTACACACACACATACACACAGATACACGCGTGAGCACAGCACAGGGCATGCAGATCCATACAGAGATTCTCTCTGTTTCTGGAGCTCTCTCTCTCTCTCTCTCTCTCTCTCTCTCTCTCTCTCTCTCTCTCTCTCTCTCTCTCCCCTCTCACTCTCTCATTCACTGCGGTTTGGATTCTTAGCTTAATTGTTAATTCATTTGTAAACACTCTTGTCACAGTCTCTGACAGGTTATCTGAGTGCGCGTCTGTGAGTGGGTCTGTGTGTGTGTGTGTGTGTGTGTGTGTGTGTGTGTAATGTTTGCATGGGGAGTTTCATGCAAATGGGGCATGCAGTGATGTACCATTAATTTGTGGTGTATATTGTGTGTGTGCGTGTGTGTGTGTGTGTGTGTGTGTGTGTGATTCTATGAGTGGGTGCCATGGATACATGTATGCACATCATGTAATGGCTGTGTTCTCTGATTAGCCCTTTTGATTGACTGCATTCATCAGTATTTTTGCACATAAACATAATACATGCACTCGAAGGTGAGTGTGCACACATACACTACATGTTTATGATGGTGGTGTTTCACACAGGTCTATGATGTGAATTTGAGATATGAAAAAAAGCAAACTTTTGAAAGCTGGCACAGGAGATCTAACATACAATAAGCATTTAAATTCGGGGGGGGGGGGGGGGGGGGGGCAGGAAATTCACCTTTTTCCTTTTCAAATCAGTTCCAATTCTTTTGAAAATGATCCTTTTTCGATTTTCATGTTTTTAAAAAAAACTCCTATTACGTTCTACTGTTAGTCAAATCAATTATGGTGAATAGTAATTTTTCTGGCAAGATCAGACTTACGTTTATTAAAAAGAATTGTGCTTTGGATGAAATCTAACAGAAATTATAACATTAGCCTGCATGATATCTAGGTTTAACTCTGTAAAACTAACACTTGTAGTTCAAAGGAACAAGAACACTTAGAGTTATCAGAAAGCATCTCATTGTTAAGAACGTTTTTATTATCCAGATCTGTGTGTGAATTTGTGTGTGAATGGAATGGGAAGATGGTGTTCAGAATGTTTTTATTATAGATCTGTGTGTCTCACTGTCTGAATCTGTGTGTGAATGGAATGGGAAGATGGGGATTGTGCTGCTTTGTGATTGTGATTGTGGTTGATTTCCTGGGTGTAATCCGGCATTACGAAAATCTAAAAGAGGACTTGTGATTGAGATTGAAAACTTCTTACATTAGAACTAATAGTTAAATCAGCATCATGTTTGACATGAAATTCTTCATTTAGAGAATTCATTTGTACAGGTCTAACATTTGCATTACGTTTTATTTGTACTAGAATTCAGTTTTATTATACCATTGAGTTTAGATAAGATAAGATAATGTTACTTATAGCCCAGCCGACCGCAAAGGGCCACATCAGGGCTGTCACCACGTTAAAATCAACTCACAAGTCATTCATTCACACAATTCTTTAAAATACATCGAAAAACCATCCGAAAGTTTGTTAAAAATCTTTCCACTGTAAAAACTCAGATCTGATGAAAAATGTTAATCTCTTTCAAGAACTCAAAGATGGCATCAGGTGGGACATCTCTGAACAAGGTTTTCATGGAATCTGCCGTAAAATGTTTGTGTCTCACATCGTGCAAGTCCCAACACTCTAAAAGAATATGTTTCATTGTGAGTGGCACATGACATGGAATGCACCACGGAGCTTCTTCACTCTTTAAAAGGTACGAATGGGTAAAATACGAATGGCCGGTGTGCAGCCGGCACAGAACTGTTTCTTCTTTACGACCACCAGACGCAGATGGGAGGAACTCCTTAAGGTTTGGACGGATCTGAAAGAGTTTGTTATCCATCTGTGTATTCCAATCCTCCTGCCAGAGGTCTCTCACATAATCGTTAATTTTGGGTTTCAGATCTGAGCAGGGGATATATATGTTGGACAGTTTCTCTCTTGTGGCATTCTTGGCTAAACGATCAACCATTTCGTTCCCTCCAATGCCAACATGACCAGGAATCCAAGCCAAAATAATGTTGTAACCATCCGCTTTCAACTTGGTCAAAAGTTCAAAAAAGTGTAAAAGTTCTGGGTGCTGAAGGTTGTGGCCAGCTATGGCCTCCAACGCTGACAGTGAATCTGACAGAACCAGAAAGTCCCTCTTCTTAGATTGTGAGATTATCTTCAATGCCAGAACCAGAGCAGTAAGTTCAGCGGAATAGACAGAAGCATCTGGAGGTATATGTTCTAACAGTATCTGAGAAGGAGCCCCAGGGCAGTAGGCTGCACAGGCCACTCCATCCTCAGACTTGGAACCGTCAGTAAAAATTTTCTGATAAGATGGAAATTTTGAACAGAGGTCAGAATACAATGCCTTGTATGCCAGAGAGCTGGTAGACTCTTTACGAAAAGCTGCAAGATCGAAACAAATCTCTGGTGTGAAAAAGGTCCACGGAGGCTCATCTGGAAACTTGGAAAAATTGAGTTTGTAAATTTGCTTCATTTTACAAATTCACTGAGATTAAGAATGCTATTTTGTGATTATATATTTTGTTACTTAATTCCGTTGTATTTATAATCATTTTTGTTTTGTTTTGTTATTTTGATAACACTGACCATGTATAGTAATAGTATCCAATTAATTAACACATTGATGAAAACACAAAACATCTACTGAAAAAAGAAAAAATTCTCCTGATTTATCAGGTAGGATGAGCTTGACTAGGGTGGTCAGTTTTGATGACAGACAGTTGTGATTTTTATACTTAGAGCAGGGCTTCCTGTATTAGTATTAGGATCTATAAAGATGTGTAGTGAACGAGTCCTTGGGACACTCAGTGGAGCCAGAAGTTGAGAATTTTGTATGAGAAATGAAGGGGTTGAAAGTCAGCTGGAGATGGCCAGCTTCCAGCATTTTTTTTTTTTTTTTTCCAGATTTCCTCCTTGAAAGGGAGATATAGACAGGAACTAGCGGAACTTTAAGCAGAAACTGATTTTTCAGACATCATGCAATGCCAAAACTGGTCGAAAACTAAACAGATTTTGAATGAAGCCAGTTTTATAATCTTACAGACTGCAGAAACAAATTTTTACTGTCTTTTCGGCTTCTAGAAAGTCAGATGTGCAGAAGCCCTGGAGAGAGAGGGAAGGGGAAGGGGGAGGACGGGCTGCAGTGATGTGCCAAAATAGGGAACTCAGACACAGTGACTGCTACAACTTGATAGGCACCTGATAATGATTAAGATCTAGATCTTGCAAAATATGATTGATGTAAAGAACTTAAGAAGGAAAGTTATTCTTTATTTCACTGACACCCTGAGGTACCTGTGACTTGTGTGAGATGTATTACATGTCTGTAACTTTGCAGTGAAACTGAAAGGAGACCAGAAACACTTATCAAGTTACACACACGCATACGCACACACACACACACACACACACACACACACACACACACAGTGACAGAGTGACATGACATAATATGGCTCTGGGTGTGTACGTACATTGATGCACACAGAAAAAGACTCAATTGCGCACACTTTATGAAACTTGTTTTTTTATGTGTCACTCTGGTATACATATGTCTACAGACATCCCTGCCTTAGTACCTACAGTACATTTGCTAAGTTTTAGCATGATAATGTTACAGTTAAATGGGTTATAATACTGATATGTGTTATAGCTAAATAAATGTGAATTTAGAAAAGAAGAGAAGGTCGAAAGGAATCGGATATTACACAAGCTACAGTAGGACTCCCCATTGAGCGCATTTATGCATCATTTAATGAAATTACCATATTTTTTCAAAATTTTACTCGTGTGGATATAAAAATCTGTGCAACAAAATGTTTGCCTGTACTTGTGTACATGCTGCATTGCAAAATTTGCATGCATCCATATTGACAGACTGATGCAAGAGCTTGAGAAAGAGTTGACGTTTGGTTTGAAATATATGCCCTTTACAGTGCTATGTTTACCACAGACTGTTTTGTGTATGTTTGCGTTATATATTTGCAATTGGCAGTATTGAACAAATTATTGCTCGGGAATTAAATTTTATGCTTAAGACACATGTACACACACAAAAAAGCAAGTTAAAAAAAAACAAAAAAAAACTAAAAGCGTAGTCACCGGTCAGTAACCACTTAGTTAAATCTGATCATTGAGTTATTATCAACTGTTGGGTCAAGTTTGGTTTAAAGACAAAAGAAGGAGGAGGTACACTCATGACAAGAATTATTCATCCTTGAACAGATCTTGATCTTGAACAAATTAGCCTAGAAAAACAAGATTGCAAGCTGATTTGTTGGAATTACGTAGTGCTAACCAATTGATATAAAGTCAGCTGCCAAAAGTTTGTTTCAGGGTCATCAAACTTTCTGCATTTGGCAAGAGATGGCTGTCATCCTCCATCATATTTTACAGCTCTCTACATTTCTGGTGCTGAGTGTCAAGAAACAAATGCATGCCTGAGGTTAGGTAGTACAGACTTTGGTATCTTCTCTCTCTAGTGAAGTGGTTTTGATTGCTATCAATACTAGAACTAAGAGGCATTAATTGATTGAAAGCTCCTAAGGTGGGAAACAGTCACCATCAGTCTTTGGTCACCGGCATTAAGGCATTAGGCTCCTGTGGGAAAAATAGGCATGAGGTTCCTGTGAAAAAGTGCCGCCATTAGTTTCTGTGATACTTAGAGTTTACATTTTTTTTTTTTTTTTTTAAATAATTTTTTTCAGATCCGTCCCAGAGCGAGGTGTACTCACATCCTTTTCTAGAAAACTAGGTGGTAAGCCTGCCTCTAGCAACAATGTTCACTTCAAGGATGCAGATTGAAATGGGGCAAGATCGGTGATGAGGGAGACTTAAATTATGATAGTATGAGAACATCGTGGATTGGGTTGTACCAGGGCTTTCCATTTAAGTCCTTTTGCATCTAGGCATTGGAAGCAGGAAGACAAACATGTTAAGAATTTTCAGAGGGGGTCCCAAGATGCAGTTAAACTGAAATGAGTGGGTCAGAGGACGCACAGAATCTCGGTGGATGAGCGTCCAGTATCATGTCTGCTTGGGCATTGTCTGCTTTTCTATTTCTGTCTCTTTATTTTAAAGAAGACTGTAAGAGCTACTTGCTGTACATGAACAGCTGTGCCCAACAAGGCCATAGCCTTCATGAATTATCAGCACCTTCGTAGGCGTTCAAGGCCACAACGGTAAGGGGTGGTTTAGCTGTTGAATACTGGTCTTCTTTGCTTTCTGGTGTACAACATGGAATCTGTGAATGGTTTTGAAAGCATTGGGCAGTGCAAAAAAAAACAAGAACAAAGCAAAGCCCATCCCCTACCTCTCCCGAAAGATTTAAATTTTAACAAACATTGGCGTAGATATCACTATCACTGATAAAATCAGGAAGGCAGGATGTTTTGTACTCTGTGCTGTTACGCAGATCTATGTGAAGAAGTCCCATTTGACCTTTCGGAAGAGCAGGTCATTGTGTGCTGATGAATATTGAATGTGAATCACACAAACAACGGAATATTTAACACTGGCACAAAAGTGCAGCAGAATCTTTAGTTACGAAGATGGCTGCCTAGTAGATCTTTAAAGTAGCTAAGCAAGTTGAATAACTTAAGAGAATGCTTTCGTCATCAATTGAACAGTGTAAAAAGCAGTGACTGACTGCATTAGTGCAGACGAAAGGCGAAATCTGGCAGAATGAAAAAAGAAATTGTTATGGCTGAATGCTAGTGCTAATAGCAAAAGTTAGGAAAAGGGTAGGCATTTCAAAGATACAACAAGGAAAGGTTAAGGCTTTTTTAATACAACAGCCAGAAATCAATTGAAAGAGCCAGAACTCACTCAGTCCTCTCCGTGCCTGCTGGCGCTTGAGGCTATGGCAAGAGATCTCCATCTGGCTCTGTCTGTGGCTGCTCTGGGGGCTGTGTTGAGAGTCAGTCCTTTGTCTTTCAGCTCCCTTTCTATTGTCCTGCGCCAGGTTTCCTTCGGTCGTCCCCGTTTTCTTTTACCTTGGGGGGTCTAGCGCAGGGCTGTTCTGGGGAGTGAGCCGGGTGGCATGCGACAGACATGCCCTAGCCATCTCCATCGACGCGCCTGGATGGTGTCCTGTATTGTGGAGACTCCTGTTCTAGTCCTCAGTTCTTCGTTTGAGATGATGTTCGGCCAGAAGATCCTGAGGATACATCGCAGACACTTGTTCTGGAACACTTCCAGCTTTCTCAATGGCGATGGTCGTCTTCCAGCACTCCGAGCCATACAGATACACTGATACAGGAGGACGCTGAGGACATTGCTCTTGAAGAGTTGAATCTTCATTTGGATGCTGAGGACGGTGGATCTCCAGATGGGCCTGAGCATTGCGAAGGTTTGGTTGGCTTTGCAAAAGAGCCAGAAATCAAGTGAAAAATATTTGCAATTTTGCATTCAAGCAATTAGAAAATTTAAAAAGCTGTTAAGAAAGCCAAGAAAAAAACCCTGAAGCTTTCCATGCATTAAGCCACAACCAAAATGAAGACCAGTGTAGGTGTTTCATATACATTTGATGGTAAAATAATAGCATCAGTTATGATGAGAAGGCAAAGGTGCTGAACCGCTTTTTTTTTTCTTTCTTTAAAAAATTTAAAAAAAAAAAAAGCAGTATTATTGATGAAGATGTAGCTTAATTGCCAGGGTGTAGAACGCAGTTCTAGTAAAACACCTGAACTATCTAGTGCAAGTCTAGATCCTCTGGAAATTCTAAACAAATTATAGACATTAAAGACAGTCAAGTTTGCAGTGCACATCCCAGTCATCAGACTTCTGAGGACAGTGGACTGAATTCAGCTGGGAAGGTCTAAGGGAAGACGGCCGACATATATACACAGATGGTACGCATTAGAAGGGAGCGGTACCACAGGGCAGGGCTCTTGCACTAGTTAGTTAGTATTGTTTATCGTTTACATAATTAGGATTTGCCAGAAGTAGTCTCCAGTTTGTGCTGGATGTATGCTGATGATGCTTAAAAATGCAGTACTTAAGATACGAAATGCCAGAAGATAGCTCCAGAAGGATCTGGACAAGCTGGAAGATTGGGCAAATATATGTGGCAACTGCACTTTCAGTCCTTGAAAACAGGCACAATTTAATGGCAGTTGCCAAAATGAAGTTTTGGGAAAGCATGGCAGCAAGGACAAAATCTGTAGACGAATTAAGTTGAAAGCATCTGTTGTACAAAAGAACTTGGGCTGAGTTGCCATAATGAATTTTCAATGAATAAGCCAAAGAGGCTGCTAGGATTCATAATCTTGACCATTTGAATTCTCAAATTGCAAATCATTGAAGATGTTCAATGTGCTGGTGTGTGTACATGTGTGTTTAAAGTTCAACAATTGGGTATGGTGTCCTCATTGTGTAAAAGACAAGATTACACTAGAGGGTGTGCTCCTGAGAACCACAAAACTTGTCCAGGGCTGGAAAAACCATAATATAATTTCATGAACAGAACAGATTTTGATTTCTCCATGTCTGTTGCCTTGTCGAGTAATTCTGATCCAGCTTTCCATCACATTCTTTCAAGGCATGCCACCTGTGATGATGTGTAGCACAGCGCAATTAAATCACTGCAGTAGTGGGCACATATATTTAGTGAATGCACTATTTTCAGTTATTTTCTAGTTCCTGAAGTAGTGCTTTGTGCTTCTTCTTTTGCACAATTGCAGCTCTAGAAATTTCTAGATGTGCACTTCAGGCGACACATTGTGAATTATGTTACTGGAATTCATGTCAGTAGACAGAAGAGAGTGGAACTTTCCTAACAGCAAGCATGCATTCAGAAAGTAAGTGCACTCTATGATTAATTCATAGTATTTGAACTGAAGAAGAAAGTGGAGAAGGATCTTTTTTTGAACTTTCTTTCTGCGTACGCAGGCTGATACTCCTGCGGACACTGCCTGTATCTATAGACAGGCTGTGGAGTTTTGTGTGTATGACCGTTTTTTGTCCTGCCATTAAGGCAGCCATACTCCATCTTTGGGGAAGGTGCATGCAATGTGTAAAATGTCGTCCATACCAACGGCCAAATTGGCCTTCTCTTCTGAAAGTTGATGATGGGATTTTACGTGTGTGCAAGATGTGCGTACATTCACACATGGAACCTCGGTTTATAGTCTCATTCGAAGGACTTATGGGGAATGGAGTTAGAACCAATGTTAACTCCGAGGGAAAAATCCCCTGTACCGAAACGAGGGAAAAATCCCCTGTACCAAAATTCGTACCCGCAACGCCAGGATCACGAGTTTGGCGCTCTACCAACTGAGCTTTTCTGGCCCCAGGAGAAGAATAATTTGTTTGGTTTGTTCACATGCAGCATGATGATGACATATGATCTGTAATGAGAGGATTGGAAATACTTAGAACAGGTTCAATTTCGGTGTGGGGGTGGGAGGAGGGGGGTGGGAGGGGAGGGGTCCTGGACCTCCTGTCAGGGCCTAGGCCCAGACCTTTTTTTCCTGAGAATTTTAGGTGGCTCCGGCCTGATTGCTAAATTTATCTGTGTCAGTGGGTGTAGCTGCCTGTACCAGGTTAACAGGTTATTGTTAATTCAGTCGTCGTGTTATTTTGAACATCAGGTTTTTGTTTTTGTTCCCTTTGTTTGTTTGTTTTTAACTGGAGAGAATCAATGCTGTGTGCGTGTGTGCACGCAGGCACATATATTGGGGATGGGGTGGGAATATTGCCTCATTCACAGTAGGTAACAACTAACATGCTTGTGTTTTCATGTTTGTGTAGTGGGCATGAATGAGACGCACGCTTTTTGGTGTGTGTGTGTGTGTGTGTGTGTTCCAGACTTCTTCGATTGTGCCCTACTTCAGCTTATGCAGATAAATGAATACCTTCTTTTGAATCTAAATGGCTGCAAAGTTAGCTGATTTGTACGCTGACTGTAAAATATGAAATATCTTAGACTGTTTGAGTGGTTTTATTCCTAAAATTATTGAGTGACAGCATAAATATCTAGATCTATCATTCTATGCCCAAAATACAAAGAGTCTTGAAGTGCACACCGTGACACATTGATTTGAATCCTTAGCTGAGTAAATGCAGAAGAAATCAGAAAGGAATGCCTGAATCAGAAAGGAATGCCTGAATAGGCCTTTAATTGACTCCAAACTTCAGTTTGGGGACATCAGGTCAAAATGACCCAGTCTTAAAGTTGTAGGAGCACTACACTTGGAATGTTGCCAGATTCTTTTATGTGATGCAAGCAGCCCTCAGTTAGTTAAACTTTTTTTAGCAGCATTTTTCAATGTTTCAGGCTGAAAATAGTGATGGATCAATAGCATTCAGATGTTGTATTCTCTGTGGAGAACAGATCGACGAGTCTGCAAATATTCTAAACAATGATTTAGATTTTTCTGGTAGTTACCACAAGTTCTGTGACATTATGCAACCACATCTTTACTGAATATGAGTTAGCTATAGTATAAATTTGACTTTGCCTAGAAGAATAGAACAAGTGATTTTACTCCAAGAGCAGGGGGATGAGTTTTCTTTTAGAATACTTGCAAGAATTTTTTTTTCATCAGTCACTCATAACACTTGTAACAGGAACATTAAATACATATTTAAGGCTGCATCCTCCAGAATTTTTCCCCTTTGTGCTTGTCATGTGTACATGTGTTATTATTGATATTAGGCCTAAGTAATCCATGATCGATGCACAAATTGTGGTCTACAGCTGAATTGATGCACCGCCTTTTTTTTTCTTCACAGTAATGATGGAACTGAAATTTGAAATTGCATGCACTGACTGATTGAGTATGGAAATTAATTAAGTTTACATGCCTGATTAAGTTAGTGAGAAAATTACAGGCTGTCTTTAATAATTTATTAATTTGTTGTTTTTGTCTAAGGTCTTAGGTTGCCCACCACCTATAGTGTATGCATACAGACAAATGCACACACGCACACATCTGTGCGCACACACGCACACACACATTGCTTGGAAAATTTTAATCAAACATGTATTTTCAATTTCAGTCAACCATTTTTCACTCAGATTTGAGAAAAAGATTACGGAACTTTGTCTTACACACAATTCTTTCAGACTATTGAATGGATTTCAGTTATTTTATTTTTGCCTCCATTTTTGAAACTTGATCATTGGATCCAGGTTTTCAGAATGTTAGAAAAAGACGGCTAAAGAAATGGTAAAATTTAGGTGCACATGACACTATAGTTCTTTTATATTGTCATCAGTTCATTTGATTTATTTGGCAATTTAGCAACTCAACTTTTATGTAAGCTAACTCCTGTCTGCAGTCACTCCGCTTACCAGTCTGTCGGTAAATATAGAGGCCTTGGAACATCTATTGATAATTTAGCCCTGTCATAGGTCACAGCATTACTACAGTCTGTAGTGTGTCCACACAAATGCACATGTTTACTCACACACTCTCTCTGTGAGTCTCTCATACAGGTGCTCTTACACACATGTGTATGCACGCACACATGCAAAGCTTGATTTTTGTAATTTTATAGAATCATGAAAATATACGATATTTTGCTTCATGTACTATGTTATATTCAAAAGATCAAGATATTTGTTTTAATGAAGGAGCATTGTTCCGGTTCTTCTCCACCCCTTTCTTTCCCACTGCACCCCTTTACAAAGAGATCAAAAAGAAGAATTAATTGATTTTGGTTTGATTTACGGACTAGAGAGTGGGGGGCATTGACTTGTAACATGACACTTACCATACAGTGAAAACAAAAAGGAAAGGCTTTTTCTGTTTATACCATGACACTTAGCTTAAGTACTGTGACTTTCGTGTGAGAACAAGAAAAATTTCCTTAATTTACGAAATGCAATGTATGGACAGTTCATTCATGGCATGGTGGATTTAGCCTAACTGTAACTAATCTCTAAGTGAACCAATAATTTGTGCTTTGCAGTATATGCTGTGTATTAAAGACACTTCTAAGTTTGTGCTTTTTGTTTGTTTTTATCACTGCAAATTACAAATGAATGCAGTTTAATAGTAGATTTCAACTTGAAAAATTTATTCCTCATATTTGAGAAGCTCTGACTGTATAAGCTGGTGTATGCCACTGTATGTGTGTGTGTGTGTGTTTGCGTGTGTGTGTGTGTGTGTGTGTGTGTGTGTGTGTGTGTGTGTGTGTGTGTGTGTGTGTGTGTGTAATGAAAATAACAGTAACAGATTCATGGAGTGGCAGTCATTCTTTCAGATGTGTTTTTTTTTAATCAGGTAGATAGCAGGGTGGTGGGTATGGGGACACAGACATTGATGTAGTCATGTTAGTATGTTTGTTTTACTGTCCTTTGATTACTTAGGTTAGCTCTCTTTATTTGCTTCAAGTGACTAGGTTGTTTGAGGTTGATCTGATCGAAACCTCATTCAGTGATTGGTTCTGGCTGGTTCGGTTACTGTATAATAATCGGTTTGGGTTAGTTGTGCTTAACCTTATCATGTCCATAAAAATGTCTATCATTCTTTTCTGTGTACATGTAGAACTTTGTATGGTGTTGCATACATAGAAGAAAGTGGAGGAAAGTGGTGTGTAAAATGTGTGCATGGTTGTAATTTTTGTCAGACCTGAGCACAACTTCTTCAAATTAGTGTGTTTAAATCACATTTAATTAAGAATCACAGTAAACAGCTGCTGTAGCACAGTGGTCTGTGTGGTGGATTCCTGGCAGGGAGAACATGGGTCATTTATTAGTTGGATTTTTCTATCCCTTTGGACCCTGCTGATGGTGAGTTTTCTGTAGACTCAGTTGGGAACGCTGAGACCACACAGTCAAATTTCATCCACAGTATGGATGCATCTCAGAGAATATTGCTCATATTTTCTGACCAACACTATAGGTGCCTGTCTTGGGTCTTGTTGACACTGGGATACATTATGAAAGTAGAGTACAACCATGTTATGCTGCCTCATACTGGAATTGAACTCAGTTGCATCATCATCATCATCCTTATCCACTTCGATCAACTTACAAAAGAGGTCTATGACTCTGTGGCCCTTCCTGTCCAGCTCTCATGGTGACCTGAATGTCATTCACTTATCCGCATATGATTTTTCCATGATGAGTTCATGTCATGAGTGCCAATATTGGCAAGTTCGTGGGGGTTGTCATTGGATGGACGTGGTGTGGCTTCCAGAGGAGGAAACTCACTGAGTTACTATGTTGGTTCCATGACAGAATAATTAATCATGTCATGAGTAGGGAACTGGATAAATGGTCTAGGTGTATGTTGGATCAGATCAGACGCCACTGAATATCACCAAAGTGATTTGGCAATAATGCAGTGTCTTCTCTGGTGGGTTGCCTCTTGATCAGTTGATGACTTGACATGTGACTGCTCGCTGTGGACTGCCACCAGTGCTGGGCAACAGCAGGACAATCCAGGGTATACTATTGCTGTGGATGGAGAGCTGGAATTAGCTGTGTGGGGGTAATGGCACTGTAGTGTAGGTGTAATGGAGGAGGTGGGGGGGGGGGGGGGGATTATCAGAATATAACTTGTATTTTTGTTTCTCTCTCTCTCTCTCTTCCCTCCTCCCCCCCCCCCCCCCCCCTTTTTTTTTTTGGTGTGTTTTGTTTTGTTTTTTTCTTGCACTTTTACATTTACTGATTTAGTATGATGGACCATTCTCTTCAGTATTTCCAAATGTATGCATAGAAAATTTCATAATGCTGATTTGGTTTTAAATGTATTTTATTAGATATTACTATGTTTTGCTGCTTCTTGCTTTAATGCAGGATAGGCCTGTGTTCAGCTCTAGCGTGAGTACTGAATTTGCTTACACTTACAGACTTGTACATTTGTTGTATTAAAGTTGCACACCGCTGATCTTTGATTTTGATTGCCGATGTTTTAGTATGCCAAGTTCTTTGTGTGTGTTTTTGCTGTGTTTTAACTGACGTGACCAGTGATATTATCAAAAATAAGAAGTTTTATGATAAAGCATAGCATGAATAATTTAGAATAAAAAGAAGTTTTATGCTTGTTTATAAATGAGCTTCGTTGTATATTTGTGAAGCAGTCATCAGAGAGGTAAATATTTGGTCACAATTCAAGAGTAATGTCATAGAAAATGGCTTTTGGTAACATTTCATATGTTGGCAGTATAGCACAGTCATCTAAACCATAAAGAAATTCAAAATGTTGAAGCTCACCCTTATGCATGCATTGGAATATTTCCTGGGTTTGATTAGAGTAAAAAAAAAAAAAAAAAAAGAACAATGGACAAGATATTTAAAAAGAACAACAAAAAAAGGAGCGAAAAATCTGTTCTAATACAAATAGTTGTTAAATACTGGTTGTGTGCGCGCACAATGTTAATTTGCAGTAGTTTTTTTTCTTTACTGCACATGATAAAACAGTTTTTCAGTGTTTTCAGGCTTTTAAAATGTTATAAACTGATTATTAATCTGTTAGAAAAATTGCTGGAGGTCACATTTTTGTCATCGTTACAGTCAGCTTCAGCATTCTAATTGCTTTTGCTATCTGACCTAAGCTGTCGAAATGGCAGGGATAGCAAGTATTGCAATTTTTTGTTGTGTATGGCATTTTTACATCACACTTTCAGAAACGCCTGCATCCCATGGACACATTTTGAGATGGCTGCCTTGGCAGTTGATGAATCATGTGCATACATCTCTTGTACACTTTCAGGCCTTGTCAGTGTATAAGCAGCAGGCACGCTTGTGATAGTTACTGAACTGAATGGTGATAGTGGGATTTGAACCTTGTAAACTAGCTAGTTCTGTGATTGAGCACATTATGCTTAGGTTTCGATTTGTTTACTAAAACACAATGATGAGGATTCCATCTGTTTTCAGTATGTTCGCATTTGCATACTTCAACATCTTCCAAGGTTTTTCACTATGATAAATTCACAGCAAGTTTAGCTGAAGTCTGTTCAGTTAAAAAAAAAGAAAAGAAAGAAATTGCAGTTGGTAGCACTCAGATATTGGCTCATGATTTTTTTTATATCGTAGCATAAGTTTGATCTAGACCTGGTGTATAACTTCACATAAGAAACAAAAATTACTTTAAATGTTTTATCCAAATTTTTCAGTTCTTTTTTTTAAAAATGTTATTGCAGTTGTCAAATTATGTTTGAATGATGAATTCTACTGAAGTGAAAGAACTTCCTGCATATAAAGTGAATTACTGTTCACTTTTGGCGGCCTACACAAAGTCATGATATTTTGAAGAACAGTGGAGGTTGTGATGTTATGTTCTATGGTTGACAATACACATTTTCTTTAATTTCAATTTATGTAAATTTAATCGGATCATGTGTTGATATGGAAAAAAAAAGGTTTTAATAGGAAATGGAACTTCATGTATTATTCCAGTGGTCTATCACTATATATATATATCAGGCTCTCATTCAAGTATCATTGTTTGTGTTTTTGGTTTAAATTTTTTTTTGGATATGTCGGTGAGTAACCATTTGCAAACTTGACTGTGTGAGTATTACCAGTGTAAAAATCATTGGTATAACACTGTGAAGTTGCGTACATCAATGATTTTTTTTCCTCGCAACTTTCAGATATCAGACGCTGAACCTTCACTTTTTTTTTTTTTTTTTTTTAACCAGTTGTATTATAGAATTATGTATCTGAATTCTGATACTTTGCTGTGTTTTGTGGTTATAAGATCATCCTGCATATTCATGAAATCAAGAATTGGCCGTTTTGTACAGTACATATTTATTCTCTTGTCAGTTATTACATAAGGGAATGTCAGTGATGTTTCTGATCAGTAATGCTTTTTTTCTTTTTTTTTTTAACAAGGACACATGACAAATAGGTTAAAAGATATTGCATAATTTGGAGTTTCAGATTGTTAAATTTCAGTCAACAGTGAAGTTGTGGATCTGTCCCAAAGTTCCATCATTAGCAGAACTTTGAAAGGCACTTTTAAACCAGAGTCATTAATTTTGTCCAAAAAAAAAAAAAAAGAATATTTTTTCTTAAAGTTTGTTATTGGAGGTGATAAATATCAGACTTAGTGTTAAATTTGGAATCACTTTTAAAGAAAAGTGAGGGAGAATATTAATTGAATTGTCATGCTAACACAACATTCCCTTTGATTTTGTAAATATTCAATAAAAATGAACCCATTTGTCAAATTCTAATGTACAGATGTTACATAAACTAAAAGTTTTGTATTATTTTCTGCAGTTATACAACTTTAGGCGTTTTCATCAAAATCATTTTAAATCAATTCTGAATATTAGTTAATTTGCAGCATTGACAACATCACATCAAAAAGAAAACAGTCATGTTGAAAATGTCAACAGGTTTATTTTGGTCAACTTCTGTAAACTGTATCTCTAGTAGAATTTTGTTACTGTTGTATTCAGGACAGGCCTTTTTATTCAAATCCTTTGAAGGAAAAGATGAGTAACTTTAAATGTTGTCATGTTGTGAAGGGTTAAATACACCAGGTGGTTGTTTAGACACCAATAAATGAGTCATAGACGAGATCTTGTCGAAGTGACACTTGTAGTGCATGCAGTTAGCTGTAATGAAGTAATCTTCATGCAAAAAATACGATTTCAGTTTTGGTAATATATGTATCTACTTTCTAATGTCGCTTGCATGTAGACACCATAACTGACTTTGACCATATGCAAACTGTGATGGTTAAATGATAAAATAATTACTAAGTAGTAATGAGTATACTGCAGCTACCATGCTCGCACACATGTATGCTCCAACCTATGCATGCACATGCGCACAGACACATTTGCTTGCGCGCATGAACATGCTGCGCACACAGCACCACACCAACTGTATATACACCATACATACACACGCACACGCACGCATACACACACACACACACACACACACACACACACACACACACACACACACACACACACACACACTTTGAAACCTACACATATTGTGTCCACAAAGTGGAAAGTACCATCATCTGGAGCAGATTGATGGTGCTTTCTCTTAATACTTGGTTAAAACTGTACGAGAGCTTCGAAGTGCCGAGTTCAATTTGCTCCATGTCTTTGATATTTGTCCCATGGTGGTCCAGAAAAAGATATGAAGCTCTGAAAAAGATACATCTGCAATAAAATTGATGCACAGTAACAGCCACTTTTAATCGAATAGTACTGATAAATTTCTCATTCCATTAATTATTGTCAAGCACTCCTTGTGCACAGTCACAATAATGGAAATAATGAATTGGTATGAGAGTTTCCAAGGACAGAACCAAGAAACAAGAAAGTTGTAAAACAAAAATTTAGATCAGTATGCATGATATACTAGCTTTTATAACTGGTGGTATCTTCAGCAGGTCTAGTGTAATTAAAGTAATTTGTTCAGTTTGTTGTGATTCTTTTTGCATGCATGACAGTTTTTTTTTCTTTTGGTTTAATTTCCAACATTGAGTTTGTATTTGCCTATAGAGGTCTGCTGATTATCAGTGATAATATTAGTGGTCAGTTAAGTTATGATACATCAGACCTTAGTGGGGGGAGCTGATGAGGAGTAAGCGTTGTGTGTAAAGAGCTCCATTATTAAGCTTTATTGATTTTTTTTTTTTAATCAAAGTGTTCATAGTTATATATTTGAAATATGCATACCTTTTTTTTTTTTTAGTTTCCCCTGTAAATCCTTTTTAGTTCTCACTTTAGAATATTTAAAAAACATTTTAATCTGATGCTTTGGTTGACTCTGTGTGTGTGTGTGTGTGTGTGTGTGTGTGTGTGTGTGTGTGTGTGTATAAAAGATACACACTAGTGAAAAGTAAAATATACATTTATAATTGAGTCAGTTTTGATATAATTTACTCTTTTTATTCTTATTTATTTATTTATTTTATTTTATTTTATTTCATTTATTTATTTTTTAATAGTTTTAGAAAGTACTGCAAAGTTCTGCTGCTGTTATGCTAATTGCAAAATGCCAGTTGATCTTCCTTTTTTTTTTCTCGTTTATTTCAATCTCAGGAAGGCAAACACCAGTTTATAGAAAATATCCTCTTTTTGCCCATTATTCTAAGGAAGGTTAACATTATAAGAATCAGTGAATGACTCTCTCTGTCTCTCTCTCTCTTTCTCTCTGTCTCTCTCTCTCTCTCACACACACAGACACACACACACACACACACACACACACACACACACACACACACACACACACACACATGCACACACACACAGCCCACCACACACACTGCCTACAAGGCACCAACAGATGGGTGCTCCATGCCATATCTTTCTTAATACTCTACAAATGTGTTTCATGCCATACCTATTATTGGGTAGATACCATACAGGTGGACGTCCCATGCCTTGTGTATATACTCTGTCGTAGCCATTCTGTCCACCGCTTCATTTCGGTCTTGCCTTTGAGGTACTGTGGAAGGATGTGGGAGAGATGAAGTAATAAAGCAAAGTGTTTATTCAGTGAAAGGACATTCAGATGAGACACCCCCCCCCCCCCCCTCCACTCCCGTCCTCCCTGAAAAAGATGAAAAAAAGGAAAACTGTCAAGTTGTATGTAAGAAAAGGATGTTGGTAGAAAATTTTCTCTTTTTCTATTGTAAAATTGTAAAGTTTGGTTTCCCTACAAGAATCTGAAAGTGAAAGAGTTAAGATACTTTGAGTTCCTCTGGCATACATGTGCTATGTCATTTCTTCACCACAGTTTCTCTGTGTGGGCTGTTTTCGTGTGTTTTTTGTTTGTTTGTTTCTGTGGCTATGGAAAAGACAAAAATAGAAGTTTACATTCTTTGGTAAAATTCGAGGTTTCTAGTGGGTGACTGGAAATCTTAATGTGTGTTGAGAAGAGGGGGGGGGGGGGGGGGGGGGGGGGGATTGCAGTTGCCACTGTATAAGTGATAGGTGTCAGGGAGCAAAAAAGTAACTTGACTTTCAGTTTAATATTGGGGTAAAAGTTGCCAACTCGACCCATTTTTCAACTCAGAAATTATATGTTGAAAAGTGCAACCTTAAGGCATTTATTTATTTATTTATTTATTTGGCTTGTTTGTCTGCCTTTGCAGTGAATGAATTATCGTTATGAAATATTCTTTTGACTAAGGGAGACTCAAATATTCACAAAGAACAGATCCAGAATCAACATCGTCACACTGTTGGTCTTGTCTGTGCAGTCACTCATCCCTTTTAGTTAATTGTTTTGAAGCATGATTGTGTGTGTGTACATCTTCTTTTGCTGATGTCAGATAATCTAAGACATGTAGAGCATGAGATAGCTTCATCCCCCATGTTTCTGTGGATTTTTTGTGTGTGTTTTGTTTGGGCTGTAATGCTTGGAAATAGAAGGTAGTGTGTGTGTGTGTGTGTGTGTGTGTGTGTGTGTGTGTGTGTGTGTGTGTGTGTGTGTTTGCCATGATTTATGTTGATCACTTATATGAAAAAAATGCAGAATTACTTTGGCAGGAAAAATGATGTTTTGTTTACATAATTGAATTAAATCTGTTGACTGAAACATTACATAGCCTTTACTGAAAGATTTCTAAATTGTGTGCAGTGCTTCTTTTACTTTTTAAGTTATGTTTCTTTGATTTTTGTTGTTGTAATGCTTTTTGTCAGAATTTTGCTCTCTTGCAGAGCTTTCTTTCATAATGTATGCTCAGTGTTAAGCAAGTTTTTTTTCCCCTTGTAATCTGGGAACAATGAAATAAGACTCTATACATTGTCAGAGTGGACATAGAATGATCATCCTGTAGTGTCCAGTTTCCTTTGGCATTTTAATATATGTTTATGATCATATTCAATTTTTTAAGAAAAATTGTGGTCTGAGAGTAAAGAAAATCAGGGGAAAAGCATAGTCTTGTGATCTGCCTGAAAGGTCTGAATGGATTACACGTACATGTCATGTTGAAATTTTACTGTATGTTCTTCAAAATAGTTATCTTAATTATTGTTTCTTGCTGGCCAGGACTTTTTTCCCTCCTGTATGGAGACAGCATTGAAAAGGCCATGTGTGGTTGTCTTGGCTATAATATGAAAGGAAAACGGAAACAAGTATTTGGTTCCTTCTTTTTCCTGAGAACCTGTCATTTGTCATCACACCTTGCCACAAGCTGATTACTTATTGCACAGTTATAAAATCAACTTATTCTAGTGTATTGATGTGTTTTCCAATCTCTTGTATCGCTCTAGGCCATCATTTTATAGATTATGACAGTTTTTCCGTGTGTATGCAACACTTAGTCACTGTGTGCAATTTTACTTTGTATATATTGATTGTGTGTGCTGTATATGACAGTTGATATTATTTTACCCTACTATGAATTTGTCTGTTCCAGGATAAGAAATGGAACAAAAGTGAACGCCAGAGGTTCAAGGAAGAAGCAGAGATGTTGAAGGAACTGCAGCATCCAAACATTGTTCGCTTTTTTGATTACTGGGAAGAGCATAACCACCGCAATAGAAAAGTGATTATTCTTGTCACGGAGCTTATGACGTCAGGAACTCTGAAAACGTGAGCATTACATTTTTAGTTTAAGTGATGCATTTCTTTTGGCTACAAGTCTCTTGTGACCATATGAAGGGCCTTTGATATTTAACTGAAAAAAGTCTAATGAACATGCTTAAATACTGGAATATATGTGGTATTAAATTTCACAGGACACATAAGTGCAGTTTGCGGTTGTATAAAATTGTAATAATATATATGCTGTGTGCTGGATTAATGTGCACACTGAATGATCAATGTTCCGAACAGTAACAGAAAATACCCTGTCTTGTTAGTAGGTTGTATGAGTCGTTTTTCAGTTCTGGGCACAAAAAGCAGGATTTACGGTTCAGTAAACTTACCACAAGCATAACAGACTGGGACATTTTTGGCTTTATTTTGTGAAACTGTGTGAAGTTACGAACACTACTTTGATTTTCAAGTTAGTGTGGAAGTAATCACAAATATGACTGTTAATCATTACACTGGCCTTTGTTAAATTGTTTTAGCCTGAATCAGTGTACCTTTCTACTGAAATTGCAGATTTCAATACAAGCCTGCAGTGTCACAAAAATGGAATCTTTTCATGCTTTTGGCCATATAGTTCTCTTTACAAAAACAACACTTTTAAGTGTTTGTTCATAAAACATTTACTATTTCTTTCAAGTGACTCTTGCCAAGTTTGGATGAATAAGTCTTTCAAACAGTAAAGTCTTCTCTACAATTTCATACAAAGAAGTTACACTGACAAAACACTGCGAATCCCAAACATATTCATAGCCAGTTTCTGTTAGATTTACTTTAATGCCACAAAGCCAGCTCGATGCCATAGCTGATTTATCAAAAAGCAAGCATGTTAATTTATAAATCTGACATGAACATTTGTCATGTTTTGAGGTAAAAAATTTTATCGCTCTCACCTGGATTTTTTTCTAGCTAATAAAAACTTATCGTACCATAAACAAATTACTCCATTTAAGAATTAGAAATGTAAGTTGCAGTTTTCTAGTCCAAGTTGTAGTTTTTCTAGTTTAAGTAGCAGTTTTTTTTTCTGTATTTGTCATTCTGAAGATCACATGACTTAATATTTTTATACATGTTAACGACAACATTGATATATATGTATATATATTTATACATATTATTGACAACATTAAATAATTTACCATGTATACCATTCTGAAACACTTGTATGAGATAAGCTTCTTCTGTAGATTTTTTGTTTCTTTGCACTTGTCTAAACTGCTGATTTAAAATTATCAAAACAGGTGCACTGATTGACATAGATGTATTTTTTTGCTGTTATTTTATTTTTTAGATAAATCCATGTTTATGTTGGGTTCTTGTAATTTCTTTTTGTATACAGTTTATGATACATTTACTGAATAGCATAAAACTTACTTATAGGTAACATTTGTGATTTTCTTAATTTTGTCCCTCTGTTCTTTTAGCTTTGATGTTTGTTTCTAAACAGTTACCTGAAAAGGTTCAAGAAGATCAACTTGAAAGTGCTGAAAAACTGGTGCCGTCAAATTCTAAAGGGACTGTACTTCCTGCACACCCGCACACCTCCAGTCATCCATCGCGATCTAAAGTGTGACAATATTTTCATCACTGGCACTACTGGCTCTGTCAAGATTGGAGATTTGGGACTGGCAACTTTAAAGAACAAATCCTTCGCCAAGAGCGTTATAGGTAAGTCGATCTGTCCATTAAATTATGAATATAAAAAGATGATGATCCCCATGTGCCCTTTTGTGTAAAATACCTGTTTGTGCAAGATCTTTTTTTTTCTTTTTCTTTCTTCCTTTTTTTTTCATTTTTTTGTTTTTTAATCAAAATCTCCTACCCCATCTTGTTATCCCATACCTCTTTTATGTTTAAGACTGCATCCCCTCCTCCTCCTTCTTCCCTCCTCCCTCTCCCCACCTCCTGTCTCCCATCTTCTGTGTCCTTTCCTCTTCCAGTTTTCTTGGCAGAGCTGTTTCTTCTTGTCCCTTTGACAATATTCTCTGCATCTAAATAAAGAGCAACTATTTTTGTTTAAGAAGACTGTTGTTTTATTGTTTTTCAGCAGTAACTTGTTTATGTGGAAAATAACCAAAGTGTACACTTCCGCAAAGAATAATGATAAATGATTACTGTCTGGTGAGTACATGGAGAGTAAGAACAAACTTACTTTGTAGTGTTAAAATACATATGAGGTGTCTGATCAGCAAGGAGAAACTTCTGTTATGTACACTTAAAGAAATAATTTTTTTTTTAATATAAGATGGATATATAGCATGTGCATATTTACTTTGTCTGTGTATGCATAATTAAAAGAAAGTGGTGGAATATGGAACAAAATATCAAATGAACAGTAATCAATCGTTATGTTTATTGCTCAAGGCAGTATGGTTTACTGATGATTTAAAATAAAATCAAACTTTCATTTTCAAAGCAGTGTATTATCGTAAATTTCTATTGATTAATTCTAGAAATATAGATATTTTATTTGATTAGCCCATGAATGAGTAAAATTTATATATGCGATCATTTTTTTTATTATGTGTATGTGCCTCTCAAGTAAGCAACATACTTGCATAGCTTCTTGCGCAGATTAGAGTCTGTCGTGATCTGTTTTGTATTACATGATCTAATGACAAGATGCTGCTCCATACACTTACTTATATAGTGAAAAAAGAAAATTGTAGAGTCAGGTTTTTTTTTGGAGTGCAGAGGTACAGACGCAAAAATTAATGTATGCCATTTATAATCATGTCTTTATTTTGTTTCAGCATATTACCAGTCAACCAGTGGTATTAAGTTTAAAAGAATTTGATTATGGATGGGTTGTAATTAAATGTACTGTAAAATTTGAAGAGGACAAAAGAATATGATTATTTTATTGATTGGCTGTGAAATTATGCCTGGTATTTAAGATAATTGATTATGAAATTTAGAGAGGACAAAAGAGGTGGGAAAAGTGTAATAAGCTAGTGGTCGTGGAACATTAGTGAAATTTCCTGATATTGCTGCTTAGCATGCTTTCGTGTCGAGGTGTGTGTGTTTTGTTTGTTTTAAAATGAATTATGATTTTTAGATAATGCAATTGTTTACATCATTTTCATTTTATTAGCAGGTGGTGGTAAGTTTGATTATTGGATCTGGAAAGATGAATTTGTGATAAATCATGAATAGTTGTTTGCAGAAGTTTTACATGTAGTAAGAAATTTTGAAACATCACGTCTTTCTTCTTTGTCCCTCCCTCTGTCTGTCTGTCTGTCTGTGTCTCCTCTCTTGCCCTCTCCCTCTCTCTCTCTGTCTCACTCTCTCTCTCTTTGTTTTGTTTCCTATCCATTTAAAGAGTATTAAGTTTTAAGGCAGTTTTCTTGGTACTTTTTTCCCTTGAACATTTTTTTTTGGTGGCATACTGTAATTTCTTGTGGTGCAGAATTTAATTAGTATCATACTCAGGCTTAGAGCATAAACATTTGGCAAATATGTGATATTGCATGTTTGTATTACTTAACAGGTATCTAAGCTTGCATACATGCAGATAGTTGAGTTTCAGAATGGTGCAATTTCAGATTCAGTTTTAGATTATTGTGATCAGTTTGTCTGCCCTAGTTATTCTCTTGGGTGTGTATGATTTCTAATTCTTTCGCTTTTGTCTTTTTGTTTCTTTTGTTTCTGTATGCAGTTGTGCAAGAAAAGTTCAGGAAGCAAGGTAAGGCTTGTCAGACTAATGTGTATTGATCTGCTACATGACAGAAGTAAAACTGATGATTTTTGCAGCAACCAGAATGGAGGTGATGTGACCCACCTGTGACTAATCAGCTTGTCCATGACTTCCTTTCCCATTCTAGAGTTACGGAGCCAGTGGCTTACCGCCTTCATCATCAGTCTGTGGCAAAACCCTTCCCATCCATCGCATCTCCTTTGCCAGGGATGGCATCACACAGGGCCCTCCTTTGTGTTGTGTAGGTACGCCCGAGTTCATGGCTCCTGAGATGTACGAGGAACATTATGATGAGGCGGTGGATGTGTATGCTTTTGGCATGTGTATGCTGGAGATGGCTTCTTCGGAGTACCCCTACAAGGAGTGCACAAACGCTGCTCAGATCTACAAGCGTGTCACCACGGTAGGTTTTGATTGTAATCCGTTTCACAAGTTAGATGATGAATTGTTAAAGTCCTGGTAGCCTGGGAATTTTTTGACATGATATAATGCATATTGTGCGCAACTTTATTTTCCTTTGGTCTTTACCACTCTGCCAGTTTCATTAAGAAACCTATTTGTAAATTTATGCAGTGTGTTGCCAAAGTGTTTTCAAGGCTCCCTTGATGTGTGTGTGTACATAATCAAACAGGTACATTGGAACCCAGAAAGGTAATTGTAGAGAAGAGGTAGAGAAACTTGGCAAAATTCTCACTGATGTGTTCTGTGATGCGCTGAATTGTTAAGCTGACCATGAGGCCTACAGCCAAAGATAGAGCGCATGGTAATCTTTGATCACCTGCCATAGCCCCTTGTTGGGAGGAAGGGGTGGGGGAGGCGGTGTGTGTGTGCAAGTTTCTGATCGTACTCAATGCAGCAGTGTCACAGCAAACAGAAACCCCACACACACTTTATAACTTTAAGACTCAAGCGTGCCCACTGTCACTGCACCCACCAACTTCGTTCAAATGCCTGTTTATACTGCAGCTGACTGCTTCTAACCTAAAGTGCAATGGAAAGATCTTCAACAACATGGCATCTTGAAAAAAATATAACCATGTTTCAGCTGTCAGGTTCTGTATCATGATTCAGTTCAGAGCCAGAGGCAGGTGTGAAAGAACCAGGTCCCAAGAAAGAAAAGGTTCAGTGTCAGTGTTTCAAGGAATTGTGTTGAAATGAAATGTTCATGGCTGATTTGTGAAGTTGGTATTATGACATGCACCAACTTAAGTGTAAAAGATGCTAACATTAAGTCGTGTGTGTGTGTGTGTGTGTGTGTGTGTGTGTGTGTGTGTTTCTTGATTTATATAAGCGTGATTTTACCCTCTGAAAAATTTGTGTGAAGATTAGCTACTCTTAAAACTTGCAACTGGAGGTACATATACTGTAAAATGAAAATAGTTGGGAGCACTGAAATCTGTGAGAAACCATATTACTTCCATCACTAATGTCATTGAATTGTTATGGTTGCGTCCTTTTCGAGAAAATGTACACTTTACAGGGATTGTCGGGAGGATTGCTGCTGGGTATCTTGCCCCCTTCCCTCTCCTCCGAGTTATTTCCCACAAGGCTTGCTTCCTCATATCTGATTGTCTTATCACTTTCAAATAATCATTTTAGAATACTTGTTACTTTATTGCCTTTTTTTTTCTTTTCTTTTTTTCAGTTGTACACTTTTGAGAAAAACTGTAAGTTGTTCCTGTCGCACATGTGTGCAGGCCTCACTCTGAAGGTGCATTTGCATCCAGTATGATGTAAAGATTGTGTGAAAACAAACCTGTCAGATTGTGACCCTCATTTTGTGAATGATTCTTTACAGGGTATTCGTCCTGAGGCTTTGGAAAAGGTGGAGATTTCTGAGATCCGTGACATTATTCAGCATTGCATTGCTACCAAAAAGGATGAACGGTATGATACACTGTAAAGTACTGATTTAAACAGGTTATGCATTGCTACAGTTTTATGGAATCAGGATTTGCCATACTGCAGAATGCTTTGTTTTAAATCCAGAGGAGTATGCCATATGACAGATTGTATGCTAAATCAAGTTAGATACATATCCCACAGCATAGCAGTTCAGAAGTGATATATATTGATTCGCATCTGTTTAATTTCATGCTAATTGAAAGAAGCAGTTTTTCACTTCTGGTGTCATTAACTTTACACCTAAAGCCTCTTGTTCAAACAAATTATTTGACTTTTTTTTTTTTAATCTACAATGTGACATTGGCAAAAATGCAAGCCTTCTCGAAGCTTGAAGCTGGAAAAATGTGTTTTGGTCATCTCCAGATTGCAAGATTGTGTCAAATTATATTCTGGATCAGCAGGATGTTGCTGGATACTTTTGAGTTCCTTAGAGTTGTTTTTCCAATACTTTTTCTCAAATGGAGGAAAAGTAGCTGAATATCAGACCCTCTTGAAGCTTTTAAATTGACGTCATTTAGTATCAAATGAAGTGAAGGAGAAAAAGAAATTGCATTCCACATGTTACCTTTGCAAAATCAGGTTTTGAAGTAGCAGTGTTTCCTAGTGTTTTGCCTTTTATACCAGGACACTCTTTAACCCATAGTTATCACTTATTTTGTATTGTGTTTGCTGTCAGTTGTGCATGTACATGTCTGAGAGAGAGCATAATTTTTTTTAAAGTTTCATCAGCTTGATCTCTATGATTTAAATTTGCAACTTGTAATTTGGGACACTGTAACACATGCAACATCACTGTCAAAACAGTTATTGTCAAATCAGAGACACGTAGGTAATAGTTTCCAACACATCAATGGTTGTGCTTCTACAAGTGTTGCTTTTCTTTGGCAATTTTTCATTTTGTGCATAAGGGGGGGGGGGGGGGGGGGGGGTATTCATTTGCATGCCATTTCAGAGTTATGTGGGACATGTTTGTGTGAATAGTGAAGAAAGGCTGGTATTATACATTGAACCGTTGTGATGTGAGTGAATTTAAGTAAATCAAATGCTAAAGACAAGAAGAAAAGTCTCTCTCTCTCTCTCTCTCTCTCTCTCTCTCTCTCTCACAAACACACACACACACACACACACACACACACACACACCGTACGATTTCTTAGCGTATTTTGCGAAATTTGAATGGAAAATATAATACGCCGAGTGGGGACAGAATACGAAAATCGGCAACATTGGCTACAAAACAAACAAAAAAGTACTATTTTCCTGTTTGAAGACGCGAGTTATTGTCTCTAGTTCCAGTTTGCGCGTGCTCGCTTACACCATGGTCGGCCATCTTTCATAGTGAGCGACTGACACAGATATTCACTAAGAGAATGCCGCCACCAGTGAAATATGCGTTCATGAGAGTGATGAAGAGCTAGATGATGAAAAGAAGATTGCCAAAACGAGGGAGCAAGCTTTCCTGGATGCACACCATGCAAACTTGGAAGTGCTGAGTCCCAAGCTCAAAAAAGGTCCATCTTTGGTGTGGTGCACTTTGTGCGAAACGGGTTTTAGTTGTGCTCATGGAGGGCACAACGACTGCATAAAGCATGTTTCGTCAAAATCACATTAAAAAAACTATCTGAAGTGGTGAAAGGAATGCCTTCAATTGTACAAGCATTGAAAAAGGCCGAGGCGAAGTCTAGTGGCGGACCTGGAGCAGCAGGTGACAAACGCTGAGATGATGATCATGATGTATAGGCTGGTGGCTGATGTGAATCTGTCCCTGTTAGCACTGATTGTCTTGTTCCCTGTTAAAGATGTTTCCTGACACTAGTGACAGCAAAATTGCTCAAGGTGTGTTTGTCACTTTAACTTCTACTGTTAATTAGCTCCACTCCCCCCACCCACACTCCCACCCCCCAAAAACAGGGGGGCAGGGGGGATGGAGTGGCAGTACAAAGAGAAGAAAAAGATGGAAAATGAAAACTGTATGAAGGGTATACATGTGTGTGACTCTGTGTGTGTGTGTGTGTGTGTGTGTGTGTGTGTGTGTGTGTGTGTGTGTGTGTGTGCAGAGGAGGGGGGGGTGAAAGGGAGGAGGGCACTATAATGTATATATATATATATATTTTTTTTTTATGAGATGGTCAACTAGATACATGCAGTGTGTGTGTATTGCACTTGTGCTGATTGGTGTGAGTGCTTTAGAGTGAGTACAGCGCAGTGAGTTGCTGCAAGAATTGCGCGATATAAGATCCATATTAAAGTTCAAGGTAAGAAAAATACTCTTCTTTTTTTTGTCATGGAATACTAAAATTTACTGCATGGAATACTAATGGTTCAGTTTTGAGGTAGACAGGTCTGACACATGCACCCGCGCACGCACGCATGCACACACACATTTTAGAAGACATGGGATAACATGAATGAAATTAGGAGAGAGGAATGAAGGTAGGGGAAGATGTTGAGGTGGTGGGGAGAGCAGGCAGTCACATTTCAAGAGAGGAGGTAATTTGAGTATTCAGTTTTGTGCGGGGGAGGCTCACAGCATTGGCTGATATTTAACAAATATTGAGTTTTTTTTTATATCCATGTTTGCAGGCAAGTAAATTTGTGATTGAAAGAACTACCACAAATAAATAGAAGCAGTCCCATACAATGCTCAAGATGTTTTCAGTGCAATTTTTAGATTCACAGACTACAGTCCATTTCCCTGAGATAGAACGCATTTATTTTCAGAGTGAATTTTACACCAAAAAGATTTTAATTCCAGAAAATTAATTTTCCAAAGATATGGTATATAGATATTAGAAGACTGGTTTCAAGAATTTTATTGGATACAAGCTTTCAAACACTTTGTGGCCCAATTCAGACTGGTTTCAAGAATTTTATTGGATACAAGCTTTCAAACACTTTGTGGCCCAATTCAACCTATAGAACAAGCTGAAAAGTTAGCTCCATCAAACAATCACCCAGCCAGATCGGGTAAACACTTCAAGAATTGATTTAACGTCATTAAAGAGTGGATGTTTATGCAAAACACAGCCTCTTGGACATTGGCCGCCATGTTACATGCTTTGAAGACAGAAACAGAAGGGACACGTCATTGTTTTTGGCCATCATACTTTGTTGGTCCGGGATTCCTGAGTGAAACTTTTTTTTTTTTTTTAATGCTGATCGATGAGAATGAGGATGATTAAGATGATGCTACGGATTTCCATTTCGGTCTGAGACTACATGACAGGGCTGTACTCTACGCTTCCTTTCATAATATATCCTGGCGTCAACGAGGCCTGAGAGATACAGGCACCTGCAGTGTTGGTCAGGGAACTTGAGCAACACTCTCAGAAACGCATCCATTAAGTGGATGAGACTCGACTGTGTGGTCCCAGTCTTCCCAACTGAGTCCGCGGCAAACTCAACTCTGGATAGGAGCCGGTCGGGGCAGAAAAACCCACATGACTCTGATGGGATTCGAACCCACGACCTCCCAGCCGGGAGTCTGCGACGCTAGCCACTTCACCACGGCGGCTGGTTCCTGAGTGAAACATCGTCAGTTCATCTCTATAATGTGTTTTTGAACATCCTGGCCTAGTTTTGTTTAGGATCACATGACGTTTCGTTAATTCAGACTGTTTGAAGCATTGCGGGCGTTACAATTGGGGCTTGCCATTATCTGAACTGGGATTATTCTTGGCTGTATTGATTTTTTTCAGCTAAAACAGTACTTAATAGTTCAGCGTTTTGTGTTTGAAATTGATATGAAGAAAAATCACATGCTATGCCCTTCCTGTCTGTTGTCAGATGATATCTAAGTGTGAAGTAGACTGGGATACAGCCTGTAACACCTGCAGTGTGAATGTTCACTCCAAGGAATAAAAGAAATTAGAAATACACTTTAGCATAGATTAGGTTGATTTTTTATGCATAAAGCTTAAATATGATAAACATAAAAAATACAACACTTATCAGTAATGTCATAATATTCTAAATATTCTCAAAGTTGGTTGGTGTTCTCATTCCTAGTTTTAGCTGCAGTGTTTCAAAAAATTTTTTTTCGTGCTTTTTTTTTGTTTTTTTTCCCTGGTGTATTTTCAGTGTGGAATTATGAAATTAGCTCATTTTTTAAATACAATTTATACTTTATGCACTTGTGAATGTTATAAAAACAAAGCCAACTTGAATGTCCGGCTTATCCTGAAAATACATGCAGTGTCAAATACGCTGACTCCCCAGTGTGACCCAGTGCTATAGAACAACTGGACATTTTGGTAAAATCAGTATTTGTTGTTTATCCTCCTTTAGATTATATTTGGTGTAGCACGATAAAAAATTGTGTTTTTTTTCTATCAGTTAAATTCATGTTGGGTTCAAGTGTAAAAACAGTGTTACAATGACAAGCTCTATAAATTGTTTTTTTTTTCTATCAGTTAAATTCATGTTGGGTTCAAATTTAAAAACTGTTACAATGACGAGCTCAAAAACTGGAAAGTTACTAAAGTGTCAGAAAGCAGTTCCCATCAAGCGGTGGGCCTGTCTGCATGAATAGTGACAGTGAATGTATATGAGAGAAGAAAAAAAAACACCTCCAAATATGTGGGGGGAGAACAGCTCAGGATGGTCACAATTAGGTCTCAGCACCTTTGTATTGAACTTAAAACATAGTGTGAAGGTTGAGGTAAGAACGTTGTTTATGACTCTACCTTAACCTGTACATGTTTTTCATGGTTTCAGCAGAAAATGAAAACCGTTCTCCAGATTCTGAGAAAGCCTAAATGTTCACTGTGAAAGATGAAAACAACAGGTTTTGATTCAGTCGAAATCCCCTCCCATTCCCTCCCCCCTTTCCAACCTTTGTGAAATGTCCTCTGTTTTTGCTTGCTTTAGTTTCATGCCTATTAATCACTTTAGGTGATAAAACTTGATGACAGGGGTTTAACGCTTTAGGCAAAGAAACTTGATGGCGCATATGTTTGAAATTTGACCAAACTCCCAAGAGTTACCTTCTGTGTTCCGCTCTGCTTTGCTTAAAAACTGTTAAACCATGATATGTAACCCCATGTCTGTTGGAGAGTTGTTCCCTTATGAACTGGTATATGCCAGAAAAACTGAATTTCTATGTGACCACTTTGCTGTAAGAACAGCTCACAGAAAACAAACAAGCTAGTCGGCACGTTGTGTTAACAGAACTGAGAAGCAAACATTGCGCTTCAGTTATTTTGCCCTCCACATGGCTGCTGAGCGAGTGAAATGCTTGTGCTTTGACCCCAGCATAGATTGACCACTTATCCTTTCCTCTGCTCTCATGCCAATTCAAGATAAATGCCAGCTGACAATGTCAGTTGACAGTCAGTAGACTTTGCTCTGCAGTAAAAACATTTAGAAACATTCCACCTTGTGTCTGTGAGTGTTAAAAGAGGTGTGATCAGACAGCCACTTGCTCATAGCCAATATTTCACTTGACTGACAGGGGGATAGGAGGATTGGTCACCAACAGAATTCCTTGGCACAGTACTAGTTGGCTCTTAGTAGCTGGGGGAATGTAAATAGATCAGTTACCAGAATGAAGTGTACCAGAACACTCCCGTCTTTAGTGTGTTAATTGTTTAACAAAATTGCTACATATAAGTATTGAGACATCTGATACCAAAGCAATTGTGTATGAGATACATACTAAGGCAGTCAAAGCATTAAATGAGGAGAAAGATCAATCACTCCCCTTTACCTTGATCCCATTTTGCCTCCATCTTTGAACTGTCACTGTCATTTGCACTTGTTTTTGAAAGCAGCTGAAGCAAGCAGTATTATAAAGTACAATCACCATAGGTGCTCAGCCCATCACTTTTCCTAAGATCATTGCTTCACATTATTATTCTGTAGGAGGAAAAAAGCAGCCGACACCCAGGTAGTGCCAGTTAAAGTTTTCGGTTTATTAAAGCTTCTTCTATGAAACCAAGGACTGACCATTATTATTCTGTAGCTGATACTGTAAAAATAATTTTGAAACCAAAAGCCTGATAAACATGAGTATCATTGCTAACATGCCTCTTGGAAGAGTTTGACAGATCTGTTGACCTGATGTGTCTGCTTCAAGTGGGGCATTGTTTATTGTTTGTTGACATTGTGCTCATTTTGTGTTACTACGGCAGTGAGTAGATAATTCTTTGTCTTTTGATATTATTTGTTTTGACTTTTTATGTTTGTTTTTCTTTTGTTGTTTTTCTTTTGTAATGAATTCACACAAAAGCGGTAAATCAGACAAATATGAAAGAAGATCATTGATAATTTCCAAGGGAATAAGATGGATAGAACAGTGATTTATTTTCTGTTTTATGAAAGAAATATCAGCAAGATTGATGGAGTGATTCAAAAGGTGATGCAGTGAAGCACAAGACAAGTCACCCCAGTTTTGACCAAATGTAAAGCGCCAAGGAGAGAGAAAACTTGAATACATTTGCCTAGATATATTTAACATGTACAGTGGAAGCACCTATAAAGTTACATTAAAACTTTTTAAAATGTCACTCATCCTTGTGTCGCACTCCCAGCAATATTAAGTATGGTGGAAAGAAAAACAGTAAAACAACCAGCTATATAAATGGCAAAGTAAGTGGCGACTGTAGATGAGAATAGCATATAGGAAGGAAAAAGTGAAAACAAAAAGATGCAACAGTGAGACATACCTTATAAAATTTTGGGGATTTATCTAAAGAAATGCCAAGTTATCTGTCCTCAGCAGTAGGTCCAGCTTATTATCAGAATCTTGGAAAGATGGGTTGGTAGATAGATAAGTTCACATGCAGATGATCACAGACACCAGTTATCAGTATATGCTTGCACAGAGCCATGCAGGCACATACACACAAACAGTTCTGTAACAATAGTATTTCAAATTACTGTTCATGCCTGTATGGATATTGGCATACTGAAATCAATGTTTGCCAATTGCATGTGCCTTTGTGAACTTTGACAAACCAGGGCTCAGAGCTTAAGTTTACTGAGCAGCCGACATCTGTGTTCAATTTGATTTCAGCTGAATGCACTTTGTGCAGAACATCTTCTCCTTGGATATTTTTTGTGTAAAAATGACCGCACCTTCGTTGACTCTTTTTGCTGTTTGATGCCAAGACAGCCTCACTTTTCACATTCGAATTTGATTTTGAAGTAAAACCATGTTTGACTTCTTGCCATGTTTGTAGGGTAGGTGGTCATGTGATTGCATAGCTGCCATCCCTCCTAAACTTGTCTGGAATTTCCCAGTTTAGAAAGTATTCTAGCAATACACTGAATTTGATGAAAAAATGCTGATTTTCAATTTTTTTGTTTAAAATGTGGGCTTGGATGGTCTTTTTTTTAATTTTATTTTATTTTATTTTTTTATTACTAAGGTATGATAAAGTGTTGCAGAATTAAGGCCAAATAATGCTTTGTGGATGTTGGCAATTCTATGTATGGAATATGCATTTCTTCACAAGAGAGCTTCATATGACCTGGGTGAGCAGCAAGCAGCTGAAGAGATCTAATAACTCCATTCTTTAACATATGGAACTTAAGAACATGTACATTACTCAAGAACCATGGTTATACATTGTCATGTGTGCATGTGGTTTTCTTTCCATGTGATACTCAGAATTAGCACATGGGATGACACTATGACCGGTAATTTGATGCATACACACAAAAAACCTGGTGCATCCATTTAAAAGTTTTTACTTCGAGGCAGTGGTGTGTGCATCCAGTGATGACGTAGTGTGTCAGAGACTTGCTTCTTTAGTGTAACATTTATCACTGTTGCAGTGGGTCTGGGTTTTTTTTTGTTTTTTTTTTTATCCATGAATTTTTCTACACAAATTCTGTCGGTTTTTCTTTCCGATTCTTTGTCATACTGCATTGGCCTGTGATATAGAGAGACTAAAGGGCACCCATGATGATACTGCTGACAGGTACACAGTAAAAGACCTTCTTCAGGATGACTTTTCTTGGAGGACTCGGGCCTTAAGCTGGAGCTGGTGAATCGCGAGGACGAGGCCAGCAACTGTCCAGACATCCAGCTCCGCCTCAGGGTGGTGGATGCCAAGAAACGCAGGGACAAGCACAAGGAGAATGAAGCCATCCAGTTTGATTTCAACATCCTGAATGACCAGCCAGAAGAGGTGGCTCAGGAGTTGGTAAGAGTTGACTAAAAGCCAAACGGATTGGGTGAGGAGAGTGGAAGAGGTGGGGGAGGGGGGGTGGGAGAACTTTTAAGAAAGCCAAAACTCTTACTTTCATCATGCCTACATGCAACCATGGAAAATCAGGAGGGGGGGGGGGGGGGGTTGTAACTGCTCTCTTGTCACCTCAACCCTTTCCCATGTTCTATGTTCAGTGATAATTATTTCCTAAAAATTAGGGGGTCAGACTCGGTACGAAAAAACTGACTTCCAAATTTTCAGGGGGTTACAAAAATATTTAGGGGATCACCACTGCTAGAAAATGTAGTGAACACACACACACACACAAGTGTGCTCTTACTGGCTCACACACATAAATGCACAGAGAAAGGGATAGAAATACATTAGAAAAGAGGTTTTATAATAGAGATAGAAATACATTAGAGAAGTTGTGTTTATAATAAAGTTAATAAAACATTCTAGACAGTGCTAAATATTATCTATCCATATTTATGTTCCTATGTGTTTAAAGTGTTATCAACTAACGAAATGGTCATGTTGCATAGATCGTTTGACTTTTGTTCCATTCGCTGGATTATCACCACGAGCCACAGCTGATCTGTTGGATTTTGATTCTGAAAAGCCGAAATTCCTACGGTTTTCCATGCTTTTCCCCACATAGCTGAATCACGTGATCTTGTGGTCCAGTCATAGACTGGATAGGTCTAGTCTATTTTGACGACTCTTGTTGAATCTTAAATAAATGTTAGCGAACCGCCCAGAGAACGTGGACAAACGAGTCACAAGACGAAACACAACTAGTTTCGACCTCCTAGGTCTTCATCAGGTGAGACATTAACGAATAAAACAATGAAAATTCACTTAGCTTTGATCGCTTCAGATCACTTCGTAGGGTTCAGCGCAAGGAAGAAGGCGTTGAATGAGAACGAGGCTGTTGGAAGGGAAATAGTGAGCGAGTCAAAGTCGTAATGAAGATAATAATATTACTGATAGGAATACTAATAATGGTCAAAATACTGAGAAAAAAAAAAGAAAAAAAAAAAGGGACAAGATTACTACCAATCTGTGTCAATAAGTATGGGTATGGGAGAAAGGAGAGTGGGTTAGAGGATTCTTAAACAGCAGGGTTGCCGTGGCAACAGTCCCAGAGGCGAAGGCGATGGTGATGTCAATGCCAGTGGTAGTATCAATACTAGCAATAGTATTACTGAATGATACTGCTAACAACGATAGTGAAGGTTAAGGTAATGAAAGCATGATACAGAAATATATTTAGAAAATACATTTTTATAATAATCAAATAAATAAATAAATGAAACATTAAAAATAATAATAAATTAAAAAATCAGTAAATAATAATAATAATAATTAAAAAAAATAATAATAATAAAATAATAATAATAATAATGATAATAAATGCATAAATAAGATAGCTATAAGTTGTGTGAGGTGAATAGTGGGAGATAAGGTAGTATGTGTGTGTGTGGTGGGAGGATATTATGGGCTGAGATTGAAGTAGTGGGTTGGTTCTCTTGTTGGTTTTCAGTAGAGAAGAGTTCACAAGCGGAAGTGTTCATTGATTCAGAACGTTCTAAAACGTCGAGGAAATACACGTTTTTAACTTAGTTGTGGTGGATAAGATGAAAGCCCTTTCGCATGATGCGCTGCTCAGAGTTGTAATGCAATATTGGAGAAAATCAGTGCGTCACGGTAAATTTTGGTATGTTTTTATGACGCACTGGCCTGAATTCCAGTGCATCAGATGGGAAGTTTACGCGTCAAGAGACGCACATTTGTGCATAGGAAGTATCACTGCATGTTGATAGGAGTATTGCTGGAAGAGTTTGATTTCTTGTGTTCGAGCAGGGTTGGTGTTTTTTTTATTTTTTTTATTTTTAATTTTTTAGGAAAATCTTAAGTGAGACAGGGAGTTATTTTTGCTCTCACACTGAAACAATTACATGCCTATAACTTGGGACTTATGCCATGTTCAGTGTCTTTAATCCAGCAGATGAGGGCAGTTAGTCCAAACAAAGCAGCTTTCCCAGAAAGGGAAGTTTCAATGCATCTTTTGTGCATGAGTGCTAGATCAGTGGGTATGGCAAGTAGAGTTATGTGCCTTTAATTGTTTCACAGTGGAAAAGAAAATTAACTACTTTGTCTGTTTGCAGATAAGTGTGTTTGTGCTATTTAAGTCGTTTTTCTTAATTTAAATATAGATCTGCAGACATTCTGGATGGATAATACAACTTTCTTTGATGCAGCAAGGAGTCTTCATTTGAAAAGAATCTCTGATGTTCACATGATATTTTTTACTGTTGTTACGTTCTATCACAAAATGAGCATGATGTTACCAATTTGTTCTTTTAGAATTTTTAAGTGTTTTCTGTCCCATTTCCATGTCGGTAAACTGCTCTGAAATCATATAAAATGCAAAGTCAACAGTCTGATGAAGGAGATTCATCAAAAATAATTGTATGAAAACTTGAAACTCAGAGTTTCATGAAAAGTGCCTGGCTGGCATTTTCAAATACTGTCCTTAGAATTACAGTCCATCAGCCAAGATTATTCATAATATTAATTATTTTCCTAGTAATAGTTATTGTCATAATTGAGTAATCCAAGTTTTAATCATTTTTATCATGTACTGCTGTCATGACTTGTGAAGCATTTTGTGATAGAGAGACACATATTTAATATTCATGCTGTTGTATTCATGTCAACATGAAGACAAAGCGTGCTAACAAAAACATCGGTTCTGTTGTGTCCGTCCATAGAAATGAATTGATCTGAGCTAGAAAGATATTTTTTGTTGTTAAGGTCAGCTTTCTTCAGCGAACCAGCGTTGAACACTACAGTTCCTCAGTGCTTCTTTTGTGGATTCTGTGCAGGTGAACTCTGGTTTTCTCCACGAGGATGACATGAGAATAGTGATCCGTCTGATACGTGATCGAGTAGCACAGGTGAAGCGAGATCAAGAACGGCGGGCTGAGACGGGCAGTCAGCAGAGCATAGGCTCCATAACTGCTGACAGTACTTTACAGACCACTGCGCAAGGTGTAGGCGTGCCAGCAGGCCAACAGCAGGTAGCCAAAAGTAGAATCAGGATGGGTTTTGCAGAGCTTAAATGTTGCAGACTTGGTAATGCTGTGTGACTTCGTGTTTTTATGTTTATGATATACTTTGCAGCTGTTTCCTTGCAGTCACATATAAGAAAAGCAAAATTACTGCATCAGAAGGTATGACTCTTGAGTATGTGCATATGTGCGGTGTAAATTAATTGGATGCATTGCATTTAGAAGGAAAAATATATAAGAAATATCCCCCAGATGTATTTTTATCTAAAGTCTGTTTTGCTGTGCTTTTTCACTGTCCAGACCAATGCCTTAATCCCACTTTGTGTGGAACAATGCCATAATATCAGAATCCCCTAAAAAAAAAAAAAAAAAAAAAAAAAGACGAATGAAAAAAAATCAGAAAAATCTTGAGAGCTGGGAGCTAACCTCACCTCAACTTCCAACCAGACCAGTCAGAGTGATCGCCTGTAGTGAGTTCACAACATTGTGTCTTTATAGAACTAGCTCAGTTTTTGCCTTTCCTACGGTAAAGAAACATGTCTCCCACAGCTCTCAAAGTTTTGATTTGGCACGGTGATTTGACAGAACTTGATAGTCATGTTTACTGCCGTACTCAAAAGTTCTGTTCTTAGGGTCAGGTTACTGCTTTAAACATAATAGCCAGCACAAGTCTTGAAAAGCCACTGGGAGCTTTACTAAGTTAAAAAGCAGTTTTTTTTGTTTTCAGCATTTGCACACTTGCTCTGACTTAATTTCATATATTTGGGATAGTCTTCCATGTTGAAATCTTCTATGGTGCAGTAGGAGCTACGAAGATGAAAGACTTTGAAACTAAGTGATAAAAGTCTGTGTTTAAATCTTTATCGAAATCCATGTACCAGTCCTTTGAAAACAGGCGCACAATTTACTGGTAAGTTCTCTTAATACCTGCATCAGCAACAGGCACTGTGATTCCATTTGAGGGCTATGACACATGTTAGTGATGTTGATTTGTGTATCCAGCCATCCTGTGTTTCAAATTTGTGTATCTGACCATCCTGGCAATCAGCAGGGGCAACCACAGCAGCAGGCAGTGGGAGAATCATTGGCACCACAAGCAGCTGCTGGTACACAGCAATCCTTACAGCCAAGCCAAATCCCAGTTCCTTCAGGAGGTGAAAAGCTGGCTGCGCCCGCAGGACAAAGTGCCCAGAGTACAACCTCCAGCATACAGACGGCTAGCAGCAAAGCGGAGCCTAGGCCTGTGGAAGGTATCTGGTCTCTTTAGTTTTTTTTCTCTTTTATTTGCATGCACACACACACACATGGATGCACACACGCATGCGTGTGTGCGCTCACACGCATATGTTTATATAGAGAGAGATGTATATGCATGCATACGGATTGAAGAAAATAATGATGCATATTACATACTGCCCACTCTTGGTATTTATTTCTCATGCTTTGGCCTTAGTAATGGCTACATCTAGACAGGAAGTAAATACTGGGGGGGGGGGGGGGGGGGGGGGAAGAGGGAGAGGAGAGAAAAAAGGAGGGAGGTGGTGGGAAAGAAAGGCTGAAAGACGGCCAGACAGACAAGCCAAGGGAGCCAAAAAAAAGGTTGGGGGGGGGGGGGGGGGGGGGGGGGGAAACAAGAGAGAAACACAGAAAGAGGAGGGGAGTGAGGGCAGGGGTTACAGGAGAAAAAAGAGAAAAATGGAGAGCTTGCTGGGTGGGGAAGGAAAGAAGAAATGAGAGAGGTGGGAAGTTGGACACAGAAGAAAAGGAATTTAAGAAGCCTAGAGATGGTGCAAGGGAAAAAGGAAGGAATGGAAAAGAAAGGAGAAAAGAAAAGGAAGGCAAAGAAAGATGGAAGAAGAGTGGCGTAGACTGACAAACCTTGCATTTTCAGTGGAATTCATCCCGCTGGGGGTCACTTAAAGTCAGTTCTGCTTAATCCCCAAAATTTTGACAGTGCTGGATGAAAAAAAAAAAAAGCCTTTTTGTGATCACTTAGTCTACACAGCATCATAGGCAGTCCACAATTTCAGCCGAAGTTCTTCATTGCCACTGTCATTTTGCCGAGGCATGGATCTGATCCAGGCTGCTGAAAGTTAGAGAAAAAATTAACAGAAGTTTCGCTCAGAGTACACCAAAAAGAAAAAAAATATCCATGTACATCATGCTTGATGTACAGTTAGCCCCTCGGACTTGGAAAGTTTGCATGGAGTTACCTGAATGACCAGTGTTTACCTGAACTTGGCAAAAATCAGACTGGGTTTCGGTCTTCCCTGGACCAAAACACCACAGATGATCCTGAAGTATGAAGCACGGCCGCTCTTCAAAAGTGAAATGAGTGACGATTTATCGCTGAAATGAGAAAAAAAAAACCTGAAAGGGAGATAAAGAAATCCACTTCAGCTTCTCTTAAGAGTAGGCACTGTTTAGAGGACCCATTCTGCCATTGACACAGTCATTGATAGTGACATAGAGACTGCCACAGAAATGAAAAGAAAAAAAATGCAGCAGACACCAGAAGTGAATGTTTTGAGATGTTATGAAGGAAGAGGAAATTAAAGTAGTTGGACTTGCAACATGAAAAATTTTAAGTTTGGTTTGGGGTGTGATGGCACGCCTAACTTGCTCAGGTACCTTCACATTTGGCTCTGTTGTTGGAAAGTACTCTTGGCGTAATGAGAGAGAGAAGAGGAAGGAAGGAAGCGAGACAAAAAGTGAGGAATGGAAAGAGGGAGTGACAGAGAGAGAGGTGGGCAATTAGATGTAAAGGAAAAGGAATTCAGGGAGCCTAGAGAGAAGGGTGCAAAAAAAGAGGAAGGAATAGAAAAGAACGGAGAAAGTAAAAAGATACAAGAGAAGGAAAGAAGAAGAGCAGGGTAATTAGAGAGAAAAAGGATAGAAAAAGGGAAAGTCGGAGGCGACAAAAAGTGAGGGCGGGAAAGACCAAACGGGAGAGAGAGGTGGGGGAGGTAGACACAGAAGAAGTGAAATTTATGTGAAGGAGCCAAAGCAGGAATGAAAAAGAAGTGGAAAAGAGGAAAAAAACAAAAGAAAAAAGGGGAGAGAGAGCGGGGAGGGAGAGGTAAGGGGAGGACATGATAGAGAGAGGAGGGAAGGGAATAAAGCAGAAAAATGGGAATGAGGAGGAAGCAAAGGGGGGAACCTGGATTTGGGGAAGGGGGGAGGAGAGTCGGAGAAATGACAAGTTAAGAAATGAAGCTGCTTTAGCGTAAAAGAGGAGGAAGACTGGAAGGAAAAGAATGGATAACAAGAGGGGATCGTTGGGTAGGGGAGGTGGGCACGGCTGTTCAGAGCAAGCCACTTAGTTTTGAGAGGCAGGGAGTTTACAGCTCGCCCACAGTTGCAGAGGCCAAGCCGTGAATGCAGGTCAGGGAAAGGGGTGTTTTCTGCAGGCTGCTCCCCACCAGCCAGTTAACCGTGCCGTACTCGGCGAACTGAATGTCATTTGTGTAAAGCCGGTCTGGCAACAATGTGTTCGGCATAGCTGAGCGGCCATTACAAGTGGGGCTGTTAGTTTGATAATTAGTGGTTGTCATGAAAAACGTAATATATCTGTGCTTTTGAGATGACTGAATAGGCGAATTCCCAACAATTCTTTTAGTACCAAACTCGACTAGGTTTATTTTCCTGCAGATAATGTAGATACGGCATGAAAGCTTGTACACAAGTGGTCAGGCGATATTCAAACAATGACAACACACACACAATTGTGCAAAAATGACGTCATCACTTTCTGGGAAGTTAATTTTTCCTAGTGAACTAGTACACAAGTTTGATACATGCCTCTGCTTGGACTACAACAACAAATATGTTGGATCAGAAATGTGTAAGCCTTGTTTGTTCGGCCCTTTAACTAAGTGTCTCGCATTGGACGGAAAAATAAAGCTGTGTGGGGGGCAAGTAGTGTAAAGTCTCATAAAGGAATTTGAGTTGTAAAGAACAAGAAAATGTAATTTTAGGGTAAAACGTTACCCCTGTTCTGTGCAGTTTCATGGATTTAATGAAAAATTGGGGTATTGTGAAACTAGCATTTTTTTTTTTTTTTTTTTTTGTCAGTAGTTTTTAACTGTTCAAACAAAGAATTTTGCCATATTGAATTTTCGCTTTCCAACACCTGTATCACTTACAGATTTCTTTCAGTGGCCTTTTCTTTACATTGACTGTCAGGTGTGGAGCTGGTATAGCTCTGGCTTTCTGTTTCATACAGGATGAACGGGTAAACTACTTGCTTATGTCGAAGCAAAATAAACCTAACTATTAGATTCATTTCTTGAGTGCTAGACAAAACTGGGTATTGTTTTGACACAAATGTCTCATGAAAACCGTCCGCTGGTCCAGATCACTTCAGACTTTGTGCAAAACTCCAGAACTGTCGTAGTGGAGGTTATTTGATGCACGTGTGTGTGTGTGTGTCGTTGATGTTGATGACTGACCATCATGGACAGTCACCTGCTTGTTGAATAGTCAGCACATCAGCTTCACTGTGCACTGCATCTGGATCATGTTAAGTCCTAGTCATCGAAGTTTGAATCAGTTTCAGTCACATTTGTACAGTCTGCTCAAGCGTGAAATTCCTCTGGTTTCAGTGGACACCCATGCCTCCCTTTTCTTCTTCTTTTTTTGTTGTTGTTTTTTTGGGAGGGGGGGGGGGGGGGGGGCATCCTCAAGAAACGAAAATTATCCTCTACTCTAGGTTGATATCTATCAAGTTATGAGTTGTCATTGTTTTAGCTGCACTGGGTCTCGGAATCACCCACATTCATGTTATATATACTGTCTGTCACTGTCAAGTATTAGAAGTCACACTGAATACAAAGTGAAAAAATATTTGGATTTGTTTGTTTATTGGTTCATTCTGAAGCCATGACAAAAGTGTGACTGCAGGATTGAAATTTAACTAGGCCAAGTCAGGTGTCTAAAACCCAGTGTGTATCACGTATGTCAACAAATAATAGACCGACATCTTGACTGAAGTGGTAGTGAGCGATCAATGACAGTTGCAAGTGAATTGGTCAAAAGTTGAAGATCAGATCATTGGATGGATTGAAAGAGCAAATAGTGTAAAGGATCCCTGTTGATTCCCGTGGAGCATGTCTGCAGGGAAACATGTTATCACTGTCTTTGTCATCGGGACCATAAGGTTTGGTTCATGAGGGAAGGTTTAGGCTTGCCCTGGTTAGGAGTAAGTTTTAAGCCATGTTCAGTTTTTTGTGGTAAAATGATACACTTGCTACATTCAGAAATACTACAGAGGAGAAAATACATAAGCAAAAATTGATGTATGCAAAATGATAGTAATCCGTTGAGAGAAATGCAGTAACATATGTGCTTGATAGTGGACAGGGATATGTGGTCATACTGTGTATTTGCAAGAGATATGCAAGAAAATGACTTGGTGAATGAAGTTAAGGGGGGGATGATAGTTATATAGCTATTTATTTTCTTACCCTTTTTTTCCTCAGCAGACATTTATTTGTCTTCTTTAATTGCATATTTTGTTTTGCTTGACCTGATGTTTAGGAATAGCAGAGATGAAGAAAGTCCTGAGTGAAAAGGTCAGCTGTTTGGGGAGACTCCGGCATTTTGTAGTCTCATAGCCACACCTTCTGGAGCATACCTCTTAATAAGAGGTTGCTAAAGTGGTCTACAGTCCCCAAGAAATGACATTGAGGACTTCAATGGAGTCACCAGCGAAACGCTCATTAACTCGCTTGGGACGGACAGTTCTGTCCCTTGTTTTTCCCTTGTGGACTGGCCATTTGTTATGGTTAGTAAAAAAAAAAAAGATCACCAAAAATACAAAACAAGAGATAACTCAAGGAAATTTTCAGAAAGTTTTATTCATAAACTGTGTTAGTAGAATACAACAGAAGAAACTTCCCACTTTGATATGATTTCTTGTGCTCGAGGGTGAAAAAATGACCAGTTTTTTTCAGGTGCATCACAACACTCTTGCACAGAGTCAGTGGGTCCATAGCTTCACATTCAGCAGAAAAAGCCAGTAAATACACTAAATGAGTTGAAAAAGTAGGTAGATACACTCCAGGAAATAAAATAAGATATATGAATCACTTGCCTACTATGCACTAGCTAACTTGGAATAATGCAAAAATGGGGGCGTGGCACTCAGCTGACACACAAAGGCCAGAAGTACCAGAAAAAGGAGGCACTGTCGGAAAAAACTTGAATCATCGCGCCAGTCGCGTAAAGGAAAGCCAATGAACTCTTGCTCACTCAAATTCCCAGTCTTTTGCGGCATGCAAACGCCCCGCTTGCGTGGCGAAGTGGCCCACCCACACCTTCATCATCACTGAGCTCCACAAACGAGTCAGTGTCAGTTTCCTCTTCTCGAAATTCTTCACTGGAATCACTTTCATCAGCTTCGTCATCCTCTTCTTTAGTGTCTGAACCTTCCGTTTGTAGCATTTCAATAACTTCAGGAATGCTAAAACGTTGCCGACGGGCTCGACTTTGCTCTGACACATTCACAGAAAAACTTGTTTGAGACGCCTTGTTTCTATGCAGATGAGTAAGTCATGTGGGTTGGTCTGGTCAATCAGCCAGTGAGGCGAAGTGGGTGATGGTGTGCCACGAAACCACTGTGCAGGCGAAGGAAGGAATGCTGACGATACTATTTATATCTTGTTGCCGTGTACTGATCACGCTGCCACCGCATGAAAAATCGGTGAAGGCCGAAACCTTGATAGCGTTCGTTTGTAGTGAAGCGTTACGTCATTAGAAAACGCTATAGCGTCTGTTCGTGACAAGAGAGTTAACAGTCACGTAAAAGTGTTTCTGATGTTGCAGGAAGCAGAGATGTCACAGATTCACCTACTTTTTCTAGCACCGAACTTGCTCCTGCTGCTATGGCCACTCAACAGGAGGTAGGGATCGGTGATTGTGTGTGTGTGTGTGTGTGTGTGTGTGTGTGTGTGTGTGTGTGTGTGTGTGCACACTTGCCTTATTTATGTATCAATATTTTTACCTAGACTATAAATCTCACATGTTTTGCCTTGAGCATCACTTTGTAATTGAACATCAGAAGAAAAGTGTTATATTTGAAAGACGAACTTAATTTGAGTAAAGTTGAAAATAATATGAGGCAGGGAACAGTAAACAATAAACAGTAAACAAGTAGGTGAAAATAATAGGCAGGGAACAGTAAACAATAAACAGTAAACAAGTAGGTGAAAATAATATGAGGCAGGGAACAGTAAACAATAAACAGTAAACAAGTAGGGTAACTCTTGCTCCCATAAGAAAACCTAACACAGAATAACTTTTATTCAAGACTGGCACAGCCTTTTAAACTTGAATAAAGTCAGACAAACACAAAGATGAACAATCTGATAGTGGGGGGAAAACAAGTGCAGGCCGACAACCCCTCCGTCATCACAGTAATGACTTGGCAAAGATTTGAACTTAAGAGAGAGGAGGGGGGGGGGGAGGGGGAGGGGGGGGGTTGAAGATGAAGAAAATGGGACATAAAATTAAGAAAATATATTATAAATATGAAAACTCTTCACTAGCTGCATGAGAGAACCATCGTAATCCCTCTTGAAGGCAGATTTATTTGTATTGCCTGTTCCTAGGCCTTTCGTCCGCTGGATCGGACTCCTCAGGGAGACACGGCTGATTGTGTCTGCACCTGGCGTCAAATAGAGACGCACCATCACCACCAATATTGAGTAAAATTTCCAAGTTCAGTGAAATAAGTTTTTCTTATACTTACCTGTCCATACAAATGCCTTATTCCCACTTGGCATTGAACAGTGCCATAATATCCAGATCAACCCCTTCCACACACATGCAAATAAAATTAGGAGAGCTGGGAGCTAACCTATCCTCAGCTCCTAACCAGGGCAGACAGAGTGATCTGTCATGATAGAGCTAAGTTTTTTCCTATTCATTGGTGGGGGAACACACCTCTCAGCTGTCTAGTTTTGTTTTCGATTCAATGTGGACTCAAACAGGAGACAGTTTAAACCAATTTTTTTCCCTTTTGAAGGGATAGCTTCTCATTCTTTGGCTTCTCAGCAGGAACATTTTTTTTTTTGGAAAAAATGTTCTGTCAACGATTCTCATGAGACTTGCGACTTCTGTATGAATTGTTCTCTGTTTATGTGTTGCATATTGTGTGAAAATTGCTTGGGTGCTACATGGCATTCTGTATAGGATTTCAATGTGCGTTGCAATTCCTGTGATGATCCACCAGTTTTGCCAAGACAGTCCGTCACCTCTCCCAGCACACCCATTCCAGTTCGGTCCTGAGGCCACTGGAGATAGACCAGTGTCTCCGTCAAATCCTTTCTGTACTAACGGAGCCCATTGCGTACTTCTTGATAGGATCTCTGAGACCCCATCAGTACTCCCAAGTGGAGACTGCCATTGGTCATGGAGTATCTGGCCTCCAGTGACTTTGAGGCACTCGCCTTGTGCTTTGTTGGAAACTTCATCTTGAATATGCACTTTTTATTCACGTTAGCTTCAGTCAGTTGGAAACTTTATCTTGAATATGCACTTTTTATTCACGTTAGCTTCAGTCAATAGAGTGAGTGAGGTGGTTCATGCTTTCTCCAGGGACCCAGTGTCCCTGAAGTGGCGCGAAGATGGCTGTCAGCTCTATGTCCTTCATTCCTACCCAGGATCATTTAGCCCAAAGAGTAGCCCTGATCGTAGTTTTCCCTTTGCTGGTCCCATCATCTTTCTGTCCCAGGCCCTGGCAATTGAAGGTGGAGCTAGTTCTTTGTCCTGTCAGGAGTACTGAAGGAGTATCTCCTGAGGACGGTCTTGCTCCTTGTCTGCCCTTTAATAATGTGGTAGGCTGGGTGCTGCTGTCAGACCCCAGATGGTAAGCTGCTGGTGAAGGCAGGTATTCAGCAGGTTTACATCTAGGGCCAGAAACTGCTTCCCCCTAGATTGGATATCGGGGCACATGAAGCCCAGGCTCTTTCTTCCTGTTGTGCCCTCTGGTGAAATTCTGCCGTCACCGACATCTGTTGGGAAGCAGGCTGGAAGACGCAAAGTACATTGGCAGATTTTACTTACGTGACATGACCAGAGACAGGGAAGCTGTTGATTGTTGAGGGGTATGATGGGAGCCTAGTCAGCTACTATCCCACAGTGAGTCAATAAATCAGTATATATATATAAAAAAAAAAAACCAGAAGAAGAGAGCAGTTGCCTAACCTGCTGTTTCTTGACTAGGTTTATGTGTTTTTGACTTACCTTGGAACATTATTTTTTTTAAGTACATAGGTGTTTTGCATATGTGATGTGGAGAGCTGTAGTGTTTATTTGCCTGCACCTTCATTGCTCCCCTTTTGGGTGTTCTCCATATCCTGATCCTGGCAGTGCTTTTCTTGATTTTGCTCTCTTGCTGTCTTTTGACCATATGGGTGATGAGTGGGGACAATAGTTTGTCTCCAGACTATTTTGAGAGACTTTTTAAAGGCTTTCGAGCCTCTGGCGCCTAGTTGTTGGCTGGAGAAATGTACAGAGACATTCTCTTGTGTATTGAAGTCATAGAAAATGTCTCTGATGAGCATGCTGCTACCATCCTTTTCCACAATCAGATATTTGTTTTGATAGGTAAATATGAGAAAAAAGAACTTTACCTGTAAAAGTAGTTTTATGATATAATTAACCTGTCCAGCTACTAGGATGCCCTTCCACCTCCCCGTTTTATCAGGAAAAGGTGCAAAAACTGAGCTAGTTGTGTCTTGGGGCAATGTTGTGAACTTGCTAAAAATGATCAGTCTGGCTCGCTTTGGTTCGGAACTGAGACAAGATGTGCTCGCTGCTCTCCTAACTTTGTTTTTTGGTGGATCCTGATATTATGACACTGTTTTATGCCAAGAAAGAGTACAGCATTTGTTTGGACAGGTAAGTATATCGTAAAGGTACTTTTAGATATAAATTCCTTTTCTGGAAGCAGAAGAATGGATACCATCTTTATGAAATATTTTAATTTTTCTACAAGTTCCACCAAATTTAGTATGTTTTCAAGAAAATGAATTAAATCCAATGAAATGTGTGTGTTATTGTTGTTATACCCTGTGAAATGAAGCAGAACGCCAGTAATACCTGTATCAAAACAAATGTGTCATACTGAAACAATAATGGATAATATACATAGGTGGCTTGAACATGTGAATTTACAAATATTAAAGATGGTGTTCATTCCATCAACCAGTAATTTGCAGGGAAATAAAAGACATAATGCAGGTATTATGATAATTGCTACAAGCTGTCTCATGTTTTCCATTGAATAAAATTTGTACATACCATAAGTACTGTTTTATACAGTCTGTAACCTTTTTCAAGATTAAGAAAAAAGTGTTTTCTATCTCCTTTTTTTGAAAGGCATGTATAGTAAGTAAATGACCATTATATACAATTGACCACAACAATCCATAATTAGTATTTAAAAAAGTGATTAGGAAAGCAGACAATTTATTGTTTAAAAAAAAACAAACCCACACACATAAGTGTAACTCAGTTTGTGACTTCAGTCCTGCATCTGAACTTCTTGGGATGTATGTTGGTGCAACTGAAAACAAACAGACCTGTTAAAAAAGGCAGAAAAAAGGGTGATATAATGCGCAGCTGCTTGCATTTGCATGGACTTGTTGCTATCTTTTAGACAGGTGGTGTCAGTGTCATGGATAGTGCAGCAGCCCAGCAGCCTGTATCTCAAGCGCCCCAGCAGCCACCTGCACAGTCTGAGGTCACCGGTGACACCCAGACTCCCAGCTGTTACTATCCTTCACTCATTACCAGTCATTCTGCTTCCTACCTGACAGATGAAGCTTCACCTTCCAACCGAGAAAGGTAAGCAGCAGTGACAAGGAAAAAGGTAATGGGTTCCAAGGTTTGATCCTGCTGAGTTCCATATGTGTGTGTGTGATCATCTTTATTTTATTTTGATCAGAGAGGGTAATGTTTCTGTTTTGTCTTTGTCTTGTCTATGATGAAAAGAAATGAATAGATGTAATCGCTGTATTCTGTGTGAACTGCTTTGAATGCAGATATCAAATTATAATACTTTTTGGTGTGCAATGGTTCCCATAATAACATTTGATTCATTTGGTACCTCAGAATGCTCATTCTGTTGCAGTGAAACAGAGATGAACGTTCCAACAGTAGAAAAGAGAAAGAAGTCAAAGGGAAAGCGGCGGAAAACATTGGAAAAGTCCCCACGGGTAACCATACTGAGCTTTGAAGAGGACGAGCAAGAAGTGGAATGTCGACTGGAGTTGTCCAACCGAAACACCATCACCTTTAAGTTCGCATTGGAAAATGATGAGCCTGAAGAAATCGCTGAAAATCTGGTCAGTGTATGTCTAGGTGGTTAGGACTAGTTCTGCAACATTTGTTCATGGATCACGGCGCACGCAATTACAGCCTCTTGGCCGGCGAGGGAGGCCCGCCTATTTTTAACGAGCGCCCAACCTCCCTCCCCCGCAGTAGCACTCCCACCTCTCCCCACCCCCATCCCATCCCTCTCGCATCGCCCGCACATTCCTTCCCAGCTTCTCTGTGGCGAGGTACACGCAGCGCGGAACGGCAGCATCACTGTGGCGAGGTACACGCTGTGCCGATCGGAATGTGTAATGCTGGTCTCCCCAGAGCCAAGAAAGTGGCTTTGCAGAAACTACTGACCACTTGTACTGCTGTGTCAGCCCCGATATGGCCCTTTGCGGTCGGCTTTCCTATAAACAACATTACAATTACCGTACTGCTGGACCGACAAGGAGAGAGAGAGAGAGAGAGAGAGAGCAAAACGCACACACACGAAGAGAGAGACAGACAGACAGACAGACAGACAAAGAGAGAGACAGATAGAGGGCAAAAGAAACACACACACACACACACACACACACACACACACACACACACACACACACACACACACACACAACCTTCGTCTAATATCACTTTATGTGGAAAGACAACAACAACAACAACACACAAAACCACCTTAAAGACGCATCTTTTCCCTCGGACTGATTAACAATATCCACTTACAACTGTGCGCGTGTTTTCTAGTGTTGAACGCGCTCGTGTGTCTGTCTGCGTGTGTGAGTTTTTCGGCGGGGTGTGTGTGTGTGTGTGTGTGTGTGTGTGAGTGTGTGTGTGTGTGTGTGTGTGTGTGTGTGCTTTGAATAGGAATTATAATGTTATCATATTTATCCTTTTACATTACATTACATTACGTTACACACACACACACACACACACACACACACACACATCCATCTGAAATCACTTTGAGTGGGAAGACGTTAAACTGAAGAACAACAACACACACACACACGTAGAGAGAGAGAGAGAGAGAGAGAGAGAGAGAGAGATTTAATACTTACGGTAATACTTACGTTCACTGTTTGCTGCCCTCAAAACGTTGTCAAGCCCATTCACCAGACGCAGACGTAAACACACACTACTAGCCAACACAATTTGTTTTGCGTGTTTCATGCTTTTTTTTTTTTTTTTGCTGTGAGTGTAACATGCTTAATTTCCACATAAACATGAACAGATTTTGGTGTGCATGTTTCATGCTCTTTTACGCTACGTTTGTAACATGCTGAGTTGTTTTTTTTACGCTACGTTTGTAACATGCTGAGTTTTTACACACACACACACACACACACACACACACGAGCATGTCTGTGGGGGAGAGAGAGAGAAAGAGGGAGATAGAGAATCAAAGCAACGCGAGAGGGGGCGAAAGAAAGAGAGAGAGAGAGAGAGAGAGAGGGGGGGGGGGGGGGCAATGCAAGACAGGACAGAGGAAGACAGAGAGATTTTGTACTCACGGTTGTGCAGCGTAGTCGATGTAGGATGTATCCATCATTGTTAAAATTCAGCTCAACATGTTACTTATCACGGACTGTCCCGTTAAATGGAAGATGATAATACAGTATTGCTGTTTTCCTTTGTATGCAAACAACTAAGAAGTCTCACAGACTGATTCTCTTTATCACTTTCCTGTGAATTGATTTGGAAATTGTCGCGTTGGTTGCCAGCCAGCAAGTACTCGACTCATGGGGGAGCAGGGAGGGCGGGGTGGGGTGGGGTGGGGGTGGGGCATTAAACCTGAGTTATGTCTACAGTAAAGTAAATGTAACATGCAAAAAAAAAAAAAAAAGAACGGTCTTTACTCTTAAAAGAAAGCAGTCTATATGGGTGCAGTGCAATGAATGAATAACACAGGGCTCAGTTGCAAAGAACAAAACAAACGTGGACTTACTGACATACCAAACCAAAAGCTGCAATTTTCATACAGTAAAGCAACAACAACAACAAGAACAACAACAACCAGTCAGCCAACCCAACCATCCAAACTAACAAAGAAAACAAATTAAATAACAAAAAAGCTTTAAAAGCTAATGGACACGGACAAAAAACCGACACTAGACTATATACAACATAGAGAACAGGAAACATGATGACTGTGTAAGTTGGCACCTGAGAAAATGCATTTATAAGCATATGCAGCTGTGCATTCATGATGACTACAATGGGCGTGCAGTTATCTGGTGAAACGCACACACACACACACACACACACACTCTCTCTCTCTCTCTCTCTCTCACACACACACACACACACACGCACGCACGCACGCACGCACGCTCGCTCGCTCGCACTCACGCACGCACGCACGCACGTACACACGACCGCACGTGCGCATGCACGCGCGCACCCCCACACACACTGCAGACGGGGAAAAGAATAAATCAGTAAGTGAAAGTATAGGGGTGGGGGACGGAAGTTGTGAGGAAATTAACACGGGGAAAAGCCGCCGAGTTCTTAAGTGAAGAAAACACTGGGGAAAATTGATGATTTCTGCAATGACGTAAGTCAGAAGCATGCAGAGATAGAGAGAGAGAGAGAGGGGGGGGGGGGGGAGACAGATACAGAGAGAGAGAGAGACAGAGAGAGTGAGAGAGAGAAACAGCACGTGGCCTGTTGTCAGCTTGTAGGGAGCATGCAGGGCGTGTTAAATGAACACACAGACAGTGACGTCAGACACGGAGAGGCTTACTGAGCTGGGAACAAAGACGGTTTTACACCCCACATATAGCCTTCGACCGGCCTGTAACTAGTAAATGACTTAGATAACTTAGTACTTGAAACTAAAAACTTTCCAGTGAACAATTGTAAGAGCGGACACCAACCCCCCAAAAGACCTGAATTTAAGTTTTGATATTGTCAACAAACCCCAAAATGCACGAATTTTACTGATCTCAAAGAAGGAAACGTTTTCCCGTTGCTCACACTGACGGAGATGGCGTTTTGAAGATTTGGACAAAAGTGATATCCTGTCTACTTCTTTACAGAGCTAAGACTATATGAACACTGAAACAAACGAAGATGATGAACTGCAGTATCCAAAACACACCGAAATTCGCACTTTTTGCACAAATTCGCCACAGAGAACACCACGCGCAACTATGGCGGGTAGCATCTTTCTTCTTCCCTGCAGCTGAAGCTGATCGCAGTGCGCGCGTTCACGCTGATTGGTTAATAGCTGGCCGCTTTATTTAGCTGACGGCCAGTAAAATGGCAAAGTCTCGCTCACACTAAGCGCGGGGCAAACGACGGGGTCTCGTGTGCCGTGGGATATCAACTTTGTTGATATATACTAGAGGATGGAGGTTACACAGTGCCAGTATCAGGTTTTGGACTTCATGGGTGTTGGCCTTTATAGTACTGCTCATGATGAAATACACTGACAGGAAATGTGTTTGAAAGGAAGGGAATGATGGCCAGCACTAGGCCAGTGCTGTTTTAGGAATAGTAGCACTGGCTTCTCTAGTAATGCTGGAAATAGGGTAAAACCTTTGCATTTTTGGAATTTAGAAACGATGTGAAATGGGGTGGGGGGTGGGGGGGATACAGAAATCTTTGCTGGTGCAGATCATTTACCCATATGGTTTTCCATGTTTAGCAGGGAAAAAGCAGCCAAATACGGAAATATGATCTTGCTTAATGAAATATGATAAGGACTTTCTGAAATGGAGGAGGAGAGAGGAGTGGGGGAAGAAAGAAAGTCAGTGTTCCGCCCACTTGTCGGTCGATCTCGGTTCACCACCTCATCAACCCATGATGCAGAACGCAGTCAGGTCAGATGTAGATCAAGAAAAACAAATACAGATATTGAGTTGTCTGTTCTACAGTCTTTATCTTTAGATCACAGAATAATGTTGCGACTGTACCTGCCTCTATCACCGAGTTGTTAGTAGAATTTGCTGCGCGAACTGGGGTTACTGAGTTTAAACAATTGTAAAAGAAAACCTTATTGAGAGAAAGACTTATAATTTTCAGCAAAATCTATGGATAGCTGAGCTTAACCCGTAGAGTGCCTTTAAGCCGTCAGCTGACGCCGCATTAAAAATGCTTTCCCAGTGCCTATGGGCCGTCCACTGACGTCATGCATTTTTCTTGAATTTTCATTCGTTACTATTTCTATCAACGGACTTAAATAGAGTGTGCGTAGTAAGCCTTATATGTCTGTAGTATTAAAATGATATGTAAATGACCACACGTGAGGGGAAAGCCCATTTATTCTCATCACTGACTGGATGACCAGCCAGCACTTCGTCTCGCTTGCAAAGATGGCGGCGCAACCTTCAACAAGCGCAGCGACCAAATCAACGTATTTACACAGCTGAGCAGGCTCTGCTAATGATTTTTGACAAAGACAATAATCTTTTATTCAACGACTCACTCGAGCATGAAGGTGAGATGATGATAGTGATGGAATTGCCGACCGTATTCGTCAGTTATTGTGTCGGGCTGTGTGACCTCAGTGTGTGTTCAGCTGACTGGTTTGCCAGCGTCGAACGAGCTCGCCTAGTGTGTACTCTGCACTGCGTGCCAGTGGTCAGTGACGTGGTAGTCAGCGTGAGAGGGGAGCGCGGCCTGCTCGCGGCGCGGCACAGGGCAGAGGGAAAGGTAGGGGAAGAGGAGCAGTGAAAGAGAGGGTTGAAGTCCAGCAAGGGGGCGTGGTGGGGAGAGGGGGGCGTGGTCGTGGACTGACCTGTCTGCATAGAGTGTGAGCGTCTTGATAGACTTCTAAACTGTTTTACTTTCATTTACAGGTGTAGTGTGACAATACAAACTTTATTTTCAACTTTTTTGCTTTGTGTTCTTGTTTGGATGTGAAGATGTAGTGGTAAATACATATGCTTTTGATCGTGCAAAAAAAACTATCCAAATCTAATTGTCTAAATACTTTTTTATTATCAAAATTAAAACGAAAGAAGCCCAGATTCAAAATCTTCATTCAATTTCCTTCAAAAATCATATATATTTCATTGTTATATCTTTTGTAGTTTCTGAGCTAGAATTTTTTGTTAATTATTACCCCCAAATCATTAGATTTCCCTGGCACTGGGAAAGCCTTTGTTTGTAACATTTTCAAGCAGCTTCAAGCAGCGAACGGGTTAAGTTTGCAGTTGTTGTTTTAGGTATCTGTCAAAATATTTTTCTGGCTCAACACACACACCTTAATTTACCTGAAAAAAATACCTGCGTTACTGAAAGAGGTGATAGGCAATACAACACCCATCAACTTTTTTTATAGTGCCTACCGATTTGATGGCAACCTTATGTTATTGAGCCCATTTGAAAAGAACTGGTAGGTGTTGTGAGGTGTTAGTTGATTTACAGGTAGCAAGGAAACTATGCAGAAATTTTGTGACGCTTTTCAGTCACAAAATTTTTTGTGCAGTAGTAAAAAAATATATAACAGTTGATTTCAAAATGAATTGTGTTGCGAGTTGCTGGCTATGGGCAGGGGCTAGAGTGAGTGGTGTTCATCTGAAGAAGGTGTAACTCGTGATCGTGCTCGGTTAACACACACACAAATAATTGGATTTGGGGGAATGGAGCAGATGATCTGCAACTGGCCCTGAGACTTCAACTGATCACTACAGCACAGTAATGGGTTCATATTTCATAGCACACGTTTTCAGCTTTTTGTTGCTGTTCAGAGTGGGTATGCTTGCTTTACATCCCACTTGATTGCCTTGCATGCCATCCATTTGATGCTGGGCTCTGCCTTACCTCATTGAGCCCATTGTGTTTGCATGGTGATGCAGAAAGCGGAAGACCTGCTGCAGGAAACTCAGGTGCCCATGGTGATTCAGTTGCTGCATGAGGTGGTTAGCATGGTGACAGAGGACAGCAAGGAAGCCACAGGATTCTGCGTCACCTTCATCGCCTCTTCCTCCAGCAACCCACGCACCCTGTACAAAACGAAACTGACCACTGGCATTGAGCATGAAAAGGTGGGTACAATGTGTGCTAGGTCTTTTTTTCAGGGATCAGATGGCGTCAGTGCAAAGTGTTTGTTACTAAAAACAAACAAACAAACAAAAAGTGTGGGTTTCTAGATGCAACTATTGCATGTGTTAATTTGTAACAGGGAGATGCCGCAGCTATTGCATGTGTTAATTTGTAACAGGGAGATGATTATATGCCAAACAGAATAAGTACATGTAGGTGGAACATGAAATAAGCGTGTGCTTTTTTTTTTTTTTTTCGTTCTGGGTGAGCTAATTGACAGAAAATATGAGATAACAGAAAGGTAATTTGAAATATTTTGTTCTGTTTTCTAAGGTTGAGAAGTATGATCACAAAAAGGTAATAATTACTTCTTCAGGCCCTTTTTTATTATTTGCATGGGTGTTTCTGTGCCAGTTACGTGCCAGAATGCTGTTTTTTGATAATAGCTGGTGCTGGTGATGCTGTTTGTTTTGTTTTTTTAAATCTAAGGAGGAAAGGATTTTTGAACAGACGGCAGTTCTGCTGTTAGTTTGAATTCTGATCCAAGTTTTCAGTTCACTGTTTTCCTCTCTTCCGTGCTGGAAGTGCGAAGTGCCCCACTTCCTTCATGTTGGCTCGACATGCTAGCATGACAGTGGAACAATTGTTACAATGCTGTTTTTGGCAAAAGTCTCAAGCCTAGAGGAGGTGGAGAAAAGCTTGCGAAATCAGTGGCAATGGGAATGGCTGATGGAAAAGGAAACAAACGATGAAGCATTCAGCCTGTGGCTACAGAAGATGGACATGCCAGATGTGGCTTTCTGTTCCAATTTTTTGAAGTTCCTGAAATACAGAACAACTGAAAAGAAAAAATTTGGGGAGCATGAGGATCTAGCTGCACACCAGAAGAATATGAAGGTAAGAAACCTCAGCTGTTGTTCGTGATTTATGGTGCATTATGTGGGTTATTTTTATTCAGCTGTTAAGTGACTTAAGTGAAAAATCTCAACAATTTCTTTTTTTTTTAATTTCATTTTTTTCCTTTTCTCCATGTCTTCATTTTGTATTCTAGATCTGCTAATCTGTTATTTATATCTAGTAGTTGAATGAGTTTGTTGTGATAGTGTTCTAGTTTCATTATTGTTACTTCTTAGTTAAAAAAAAAAGGAAAGGATAAAACAGATTACATACTCACAGTCATGCAAACATCATTTTCAGTAGAATCTGTTGTGCTCTGGATTTCACTTTTTTAGCATTGGTACAATTTATGATGGTTAAAGCCACGGAAATATATCTCTTGAAAGAATTGCTTCACAACTGTACCCCTTTGCTTTCATTTCTTCTTTGTCTTTTAATTCATGTGTATGCTGCTTTTTTATGGGCCTCAGTTGCATGCACAATGCAGTTCATGGATTACTTTTTCATGTGACGTCTTCTTCATCTGCACACACACATACCAATCTTTTCTTTTTGTTCCCTTTTTCTCCCCTCCATTGCCCCCCTTTAAACATTTCTGTTGATTCATCTATGTATTATATGTTTGTTTCATCAACATCATTATTATACAGATTTGTTACCACATGTCTCTTTCAAACAAATTACATGTCTTTAATATGTTTTCTTTTACTTATTTATTTATTTATTTATTTATTGTTGTTGTTGCTTTTTTTTGTTGTTGCTTTAGTGTCTATGGGTTTTTGTTGTTGCGCATGTTCACAGATGCCTTGGTGGTTTGTGTGTATGTGTGTGCTCTGTGAACATGGAGGTGTGTACAGTCCTCTCTGATTTCACTGTGTGTGTGTCAGTGGGATTGCCACTTGCAAGTGTTTGCAAGTGTCTAGATTTTGTGTGTGTGTCTAAGCATGCGTCTGTGAATGAGAGAGAGTGCATACGTGTCTGTGTTTGTGTGTGGAGAGAGAGGGAGGGGGTGGGGGAAAGGGCAAATAATGTATATTGTGTATGTACGTGTTCACAGGTATATGGGTGTGAATGAGTCTAGAGCTCTACATGTGTTTGCTTCTGTTTACTTATTCATTTACTGACTTTGTAGTTATTCGTGTTATTAACTTTAACTTGCACATGAATCCTGTTACTCACTTCGTATTTTTTTCCTGTGATTAACTTTTACTTACAGTTACACATGTATCCTGTGACTCACAAGTGCTAATAAGCCACTGCAGTTAGTCTGGCGTCAGTACATACACGCGCACACTCGTCAGCACAAACCACCACCATGCGTATGTGCACGTACACATACACATGCGCGTGCACGCGCGCAAACACACACACACACACACACACACACCATAGAAGGTAGTGCAGACAATGTTAGCTGTGTGACCCAGCGCTAACCAGTTCGCTGTGCCGGTGCGTTTGAAGCGGTTTTTTTTCCTTTTAGTTATTCATTCATTTAATCTGGCTGTAATCCCTGTGAAATATCACAAGTAATCTGAAGGCTTGGTAGGTGTGTGTAGCATGTATTGACTAGTCTGCAGTCAGTAACATTTCCCTAATGAAATGTGTGTGTGTGTGTGTGTGTGAGAGAGAAGTGGAGAGAGAGATATATGTATGTGTGTAGGCCTGTGTGTGTTTGATGTATTATAACACAACTCTACACTTCTGCTTTGTAATGAAAACAAGCTCCTCATTTTTTATAAAAGCGAAACTGATCTCCCTCGCTTTGTTTGTTTCAGGTGCACAGGTCATGTGAATCAGTAGTTGTAGAAGGAACAAGCCCTACTACAGCAACACCACCTCCAGGTGTCAAGGTTTTGGCAGACTGCTTTGATGAGCGGAAAGCAAAACTTCTTGGGTTTATAGCAGGACACCGTCAGCCGTTCAGCATTGTCCTGGATCTGGTGGAGCTGTGCCAGACACTTGCTGAGGATTAAAAGACAATGATGAAAATGTGGATGCAGAGGCAGTGTGAGGCCTACACTATGATCCATGGCTTGGCAGCAGCTGTGACAAAGGAGCTGAGACAGAAGCTTCATGGTGGTTTTTTTACTCCTTGAACATTGATGAGGCCACAGATAATGCGATGGATGAAATTGTCAGTGTCATCATCAGACATTGTGATGAATATGGGTTACAATGCTGCCTACTGTGGCTTAACTGGTCAACCATCCTGTCGCAGCCCGCCACACCACAACTTTCCCCCTTCCAAATCCTGCACTCCAGGTTTCCTTCCCAAATTCTCTGCTGTGAGCTACAGGCTGCCTAGGCACTGACCGGAATATGTGCCGGCCTGCGCCGAGTTGAAAGTTGCAGCATGCAGATAAGGCCAATGACTTCTTGTACCACTTCTGATTCTTTCAGTTGCCAGCTATCAGTCTTGGACTTGGGAAATCACTGAGAGAAAGAGAATATATCACAAAACACACACACACACACACACACACACACACACACACACACACACACACAGAAAGAGGAACAGCGTGAAGCGAAACACCAAGAGATTTCTTACAGTGCTGTATTTTCAATACTTGCGGTCACCGCTTGCTGTCTCAGTATGGTGACATGTCCGTTCACTGAGATCAGACACGGATGCACAAACATACGCCACAAGCATATGTATTTTGTTTTGGATGTTCATGCTTTTTGCTGCTGTGATTGTAACATGCTTGATTTTTTTTTACACAAACATGAGCAATCACACACACACACACACACACACACACACACACACACACACACACACACACAGAGTCTTTCTGTCTCTCACACACTTAAACATGGTGCCCATGTAGCTCGTGAGAGAGGGGTGGTTGTCTTGTCCAGGAAGCAAAAGTTTTACATAGCTCCAAAGAAGAGTAGCAGATACAACAGGAAACAAAACGGTGCAGGCTATAGAACAGAGAAGGAGCCTGAGCTGTGGATGGTGACCGAAACTACCGACAGTACAGGAAAACATTTGGAAAGAGGCTACCCGCTCGAAAACTTTCTGCACATTTTTGTCACAAGTCTGGCTGCGAAAAGGGGCAGGAAACAAAGTTTCTGTGTTCCTAAAGGTGACATCACTTGAAGATTTAGGAGCATACGCAGCAACTCTTATGAGAAAAAATTCAAGTGTGAAATTGGATCGGACAACAAGGATTTGTTCACTCGCCAGGGAAAGGAACCGAGGCTGAAACTCGCTCAGAAGTGGTATAATCTGTCTGTTGTCAGTGGAGGTGAGCCAGAGAGTGATGGAATATTGAGGCATTGTGTGAACAGGATTTGCTCCCATTTAATTTTTTTTGTTCAGGCCTCCGAGTAGTGGAGGACGTTGTGCTTGTCAAATGTGAATATGAAGTTTGTTTGGACAGGTACACATAACCAAAAGAATTCATTAGTAATCTTCATACAGACCTGCCAACCATTACGCATTTCGCGGAATTTATTACGCCCAAGTGATAATTCTTACGCCCTTACACATTTAGCCAAAAAATTACGCATTGAAAGTTTTCAAATTAAAAAAAGAAAAAAAAACCCGACAAAAAAAATCGGCTTATGTACAGACACGCACAGCGCCGTGCGTATAACCAGTAATCTTCAAGAAGCGTTTCCGGTCATGCGCAGTTCATTTCACCATCTTTACCATTCAGCGAAGTTGGCGTCCTTTTGAAGTTTTAGCTGCGAAAATGTCAAAACGTGGAGCAGAAAGTTCTGGACAAGATGCGAAAAAGAAAAAAACTTGGTCAAAAGTTCCGAAAAGAATACTCAGAAAAGTTCCCCTGCATACGACTTTCGGCTAAAGGTGTAAATTGTGCACGGTGTACCACTTGTGAGTCGGACTTCACAATTTCCCATGGCGGGATGGTGGATGTGAAGCGTCGCCTTGAGTCACACAAGCACATCGATTCCTCTAACACGCCGAATTCTTCCAGCATCACACAGTTTTTTCAAACTGTAGACACCTCAAAAGAGGATGAAATTAGGAAAAGGGTCATTTGGGCTGAAGCATTGGTGGCCAGATTTTTCGTCGAGCACAACATCGCTCTTAGCGCAGCCGACCATGCATCCCAGCTTTTTAAAGAAGCGTTCTCAGATTCGGAGATCATCAAACAGTTCAAGAGCGGTCGAACAAAGACAACACACACTGTAAGGACCCTTGCCATGGAAGCCTAAACTGCTGCTGCATCTCGACTGCAGAATGGACCGTTTGTGTTGGAGACTGATCGAAGTCAGGAAGGGGGGGGGGGGGGGGGAACACGTTCTTTCCTGGGGTGGTGCGATATGTAAAAAAATGACACAATCGCCACTGAGCTGATAGCCAACCCCACATGAACAGAATCAGCAACAGGGGAGAACATTTTTTTAGGTTATATATTTTCTTAATTTCATGTTTCCAGTTTCTCCATCTTCAGACTCCCCCTCCCCCCTTCCCCCCCTCCTTAAGTCCAAATCTTTGCCAGGTCATTACTATCAAGACGGTTGAGTTGTTGGCCTGCGCTTGTTTTTTCCCCCACTATTAGATTGTTCGTCTATGTAGTTGTCTGACTTTATTCAAGTTTAAAAGGCTGTGCCAGTCTTGAATAAAAGTTACTTTGTGTTAGGTTTCCTTATGGGAGCAAAAGTTACCCTGCTTGTTTACTGTATATTGTTTACTGTTCCCTGCCTCATTTCATTTCCAATTTTTTAGGTTGTTTCTGGCGCACTATCAAGCCTTGCTGTGCCATGCCATGATGGTGTAGGGGATTTGTGTGTGTTTCCAGTGAATTCTACATTTTCATAATTTGTAAAGATTTTTTGTGACACTTAAAAGAAAAGCTTGTTTTTGAAGAAAAGTAAAGTTCACAAAAATTGTACGAACAATTTCATCGCGTCGTGTTTGTTTGTAAAAAGGTAAGTGTCGCGCTTGATTACTCTTAGCTCTCAGAAATTACACATTTCTGCTTCACTGAGCTTCAGTTCTTACTCATTGGTCTCTTAGGGGGTTGGCAGGTCTGTTCATAGTGGAAGTTGATGTGCATTGGTTAGCCAAGTCAGTGAAGTTGTATGTGTGCTGTTTGTTGACAGAAACTGTTGATGTGCATTGTTTGGCTGAGTAAGTGAAGTTGTATGTGTGCTGTTTGTTGACAGAAACTGTTGATGTGCATTGTTTGGCTGAGTATGTGAAGTTGTAAGTGTGCTGTTTGTGGACAGAAACTGTTGATGTGCATTGTTTGGCTGAGTATGTGAAGTTGTAAGTGTGCTGTTTGTGGACAGAAACTGTTGATGTGCATTGTTTGGCTGAGTAAGTGAAGTTGTATGTGTGCTGGTTGTTGACAGAAACTGGACAAACCCTTGGCCAAGGAAACGCAAGCTGTGGATGACAAAGATCAGAAGGCAGAGGGGGATGGAGCTGATCCAAACTCTCAGATCATTGTCAGCAACAGCAAGCGCTTTGTTGTCAACAAGGTTCTCATCCATCACCCACGGGAGGCTCGCATGGCTGAAGATGAGGAAGAAGAACCCAGCACATCTCCAGACAATCTGACCATGCCCCCCAACCTACCTTCAGGTGGGGCAGCTGACAGCGAGGAGCAACAGCAATCTGTTAAGAGTGTTACTCAGTCTGGGGTACCAATCAACATCTGTGATCTGCAAGACAAGCTCAGCCGCCTTCACTCTGGACAGAAACCTGTGAGCGTTGTCCCCCAGGCAGGGAGTTCTGACGGCGTTGGAGGTGTTGCTGGCTCTGTGACTCCGACAGGATCCCAGTTGGAACAGATTGGCCATGAACAGCAGGTTGGCAGCGTTCAGGGTCCCTCTCTGTGCCCTCCACAGCAACAGGTTGAGCCTTCAGTGCAGCAACAGCCATATTCATTGCAGCAACCCACGTCAAGCCAGCAGGTGACAGCGCATCCTCAGCATCCAGGGCCAGTGACTCAGCCAGCTGCAGCCTTGGTGCAGCAAACAGGATCGCAGGGGGCTGAGCTGAGTCAACCTTTGCCTCAGCTAACCCAGCCAGGTCAGCTAGTAACCCAGCAATTGCCACAAGCGTCTCAGCAACAGCATGTACCCTATCAGCAGGTCACTTCGCTGCCGGCCCACCAGCCCCAGCCTGTTGCCCAGGTTGGACAGCAGCATCCTGTAACACAGCAAGGGGAGAAGCTGCCTCAGTTTGTTCAGTCTCAGCCTCCTCAAACAGGTCCACAGCAGACTTTGACGATGCAGCAGATGGCACATGGCACACCACAAATGCCAGCTGTCCAGCAGATGGGACAACAAACACAGCAAATGCCTCAGCCAGTTACACCAAGTGGCCCACAGCAGCCCCTTGCACTACCGCCCATGGTTCAGCCACCTCTGCCAGGTCAGCAGCAGGGACAGCCTGAGCACACTGGTCAACCACAGCCAGATCAGCTGGTCAGTCAGCAGTCAGCACTTCCATTTCCACAGACAGGCCAGCAACGGCTTCAGCCTCCTCAGACAGTGGGCCAGCCCTCCCCTGTTCAACCTCCAGATCCTCAGCAGGCAAATCAACTTCAGCGTCAGGGCTTCACCAGCCAGCAGGCCCAGTTCCAGCCTAGCCCGGGACAGGGCCAGGTGGAGTCAGGCAGTGCAAATCCACCTGTTCAGCACACATTCCAGGGAAATGTGGCCACTCAGGATGGAGTTTCTCAAGCAAAGGGCGTACAAGAAGCTGGACCTTCAACTCACCCTCACCCCCTGCACATGCCTCATCAGTTCCCAATGGCTATGCAGCATTTGATTCCACATATGGCTACTGGTTATCAATATCCACATTACTATCCAAGCAGTCATTTACAGCAGATGCATCAGTTCTGGCAAATGTATGTACTGTACAATCAGATGCTACAACAACAGCAACAAGGTTTGATGCACAATAGCCATCAATACCAGCCAGTGCATGTACATTCTACACAAGATGGCCATTCTGTTGCCTCATCTGTCAACCCAACTGCTGCTGCCCAAAGTACAGATTCAGGAGTACCCACTCCAAAACAGGTGATGTCACCACCTCGGTCACCAACTAGCAGTCGTCGTGGGCCACAAGATGAAACACAAGGTGCAGAAGGGTCTTCAGATAATGCTGTATTATCCAGCAAAGGCAAACCAGAATTATCGAACATTTTGAACCTTGAACAAGCCTTAATCAAGACAATCCATGGCAATCGGAAAGACATGGCCTTTGTTACGCCTGTCACAGGTCATCAATCAGAAACAAGTTTTGTGCCTTCGGAAAACAGTGCTGAGCTTTTAGAAGGTGGCAGTCAAGTTGAGGATGACAGTGGTCCCATAATAACAAGTACAGACAGCTACATCAGAGGTGGACCTACGGAGAGCAAGTCAGAACCCTTGGTGCACCATGGCCAGCATGTCATCCGTTCTTGTTACCCAGTAGAGAAGGTGGTTTTCCCCTCAGCGGAAGAAAAAGGTGGAAAAAAGACTTCAAACGATGAAAGTAGTGCAGTATCCGGCAGCCAAACAAGCATTGAAGGGACAGAGGTGAAAGGGAGGTTCAGGGTGACAACGACAAGGGATAGCAAGAGTCAGGTGGATGTGTCAGAGGCAGGGACAGCAGCTGTCACCAAACATGAGGAGGAGGATGCTACTAACTCTGCCGCTTCTGCTTCTGCTATTAGCACGCTCTTTGTCTCTTCTGCTAACACGGGAGATGGCTCTCATGGCTTCTCTGGAAAGCTGTCCAAAGTAAGTAGCAGTAGTTCCATTGTAAGAGATTGTAGTAACTTTAATAAATCTTTTAATCCAGATGCAAGTCCTCCTTTGCAGCATCTGAATAGAGCTGGCTCTTTTGACGTTTCAGGCTCTGTTGTATCAAGCTGTTCTAAGAAAAAGCGTTCTGCTTCTCTAGGCGAACTAACCACAAAAACATTTACCAATAATAACCTGCTTAATTTAGATGGTGGGAGGGTGTGTACTGCTTGCTTATCTAAGCCTGCTAAAGATGATCTGGCAATGCCAAGCAGTGAACTGTGGTGGTGCCAGTCGCTTGATCCTGATCAGACTGACACAGCCACCCAGACCACTCCTACATTGCACCCAAACGGAACCTTTCCAAGACTGAAAGGTCCACTCAGTCTGGTGAGTAGACACCAGTGTTTTCATAGCCTGTGTTTTTCCTTCTTATCCTTTTTTCCCCCTGTTTTCTTTTATTAACCCTTTTACTGCCAGACGTTCTGTTTTGCATAAATCCCCATCGTTGGCCATTTTTCAAAAGAACTCATTATTTCATACCAGCATGTGTGAAACGCGGATATCCCTGGAACTAAGCAACCCATTGTCATGCTGTTTTTTTTTGTAAAATGGAGGAGGTACACTGTATTTTTTATTATATTATAATGTGTTAGTAAAGGTTAGTCGACGACAATTTCAAATTTTTAGTAATTTCGAGTGCAGAAAAAAATAGAATAATCTTTCTTCTCATTATAAACAAGATGCAAAGCATATAAACGTACTCCCAGTTTATCCTGAATACGCGTGATATATTCCATAATGAGGAAAAACCGTCTTGGGCTGGTCTAACTGTTAGTAATGACTATTCTGGTAAACATCGGCCATCATCTGTGACCTATAATGAACATACTTACAAATTTTCAGAAAGATCGGCCAAGAACTTTCTGAGATTTTCCATAAAGAAGAAAACCATTATTGGCCGTTAGTAACGGCTGTAATGGTAAACTTGAACATCGGGCATCATCCGTGACCCATAATGAACATATCTACAAATTTTCAGAAAGATCGGCCTTGTACTTTCTGAGATATTCCATGAAGAAGGAAAACGGCCCCAACTGATATGGGCCGTTATAGCCGTTAGTAACGGCTATAACAGTAAAATAAAACATCGGGCATCATCCGTGACCCATAATACCTACAAATTTTCAGGAAAGATCGGTTAAGTACTTTCTGAGATATTCCATAAAAAAGAAAAACCATTATGGGTTGTTATAGCCGTTAGTAATGGCCATAACGGTAAACTAAAACGTCGGACATGATCCGTCACCCATAATGAACATAACGGGTAATTTTCACAAAGATCGGCCAAGTACTTTCTGAGACATTTCATAAAAAAGAAAAAAACGTTATGGGCCATTACAGCCGTTAGTACCAGCTATAACGGTAAACTAAAACATCGGGCATCATCCGTCGCCTCTAATGAACATACCTACAAATTTTCAGAAAGATCGGCCAAGTACTTTCTGAGATATTCCATAAAGAAGAAAAACTGTTACAGGCCGTTACAACCGTTAGTAACGGCTATAACAGGGCAAACTAAAACATCAGGCATCATCCATGACCCATAATGAACATACCTGCTAATTTTCACAAAGATTGGCCAAGTATTTTCTGACATATGCCATAAAGAAGAAAAACCGTTACAGGCCGTTACAGCCATTAGTAACAGCTATAACGGTAAACTAAAACATTGCTCATTATTCGTGACCCATAATGAACATACCTACAGATTTTCAGAAAGATCGGCCACGTACTTTCTGAGATATTCCATTAAGAAGAAAAACCGTTACAGCTGTTAGTAACGGCTATAACGGGGTAGATTAAAACATCGGGCATCATCCGTGACCATTAATGAACATACATAGAAATTTACAGAAAGATCGGCCTCGTACTTTCTGAGATTCCATAAAGAAGAAAAACCGCTACAGCCGTTAGTAACGGCTATAACGGGGTAAACTAAAACATCGGGCATCATCTGTGACCCATAATGAACATACCTGCTAATTTTCATAAAGGTCGGCCATGTACTTTATGAGATATTCCATAAAGAAGAAAAACCGTTACAGCCGTTAGTAACAGTTATAACAGTAAACTAAAACATCGGGCATTATTTGTGACCCATAATGAACATACTTACAAATTTTCAGAAAGATCGGCCAAGTACTTTCTGAGATATTCCATAAAGAAGAAAAACCGTTACAGCTGTTAGTAACGGCTATAACGGGGTAAATTAAAACATCGGGCATCATCCATGACCATTAATGAACATACATAGAAATTTACAGAAAGATCGGCCTCGTACTTTCTGAGATTCCATAAAGAAGAAAAACCGCTACAGCCGTTAGTAACGGCTATAACGGGGTAAACTAAAACATCGGGCATCATCTGTGACCCATAATGAACATACCTGCTAATTTTCATAAAGGTCGGCCATGTACTTTCTGAGATATTCCATAAAGAAGAAAAACCGTTACAGCCGTTAGTAACAGTTATAACAGTAAACTAAAACATCGGGCATTATTTGTGACCCATAATGAACATACTTACAAATTTTCAGAAAGATCGGCCAAGTACTTTCTGAGATATTCCATAAAGAAGAAAAACCGTTACAGCTGTTAGTAACGGCTATAACAAGGTAAACTAAAACATCGGGCATCATCCGTGACCCATAATGAACGTACCTGCTCATTTTTACAAAGATTGGCCAGGTACTTTCTGAGATATTCCATAAAGGAGAAAAACCGTTACAGCCGTTAGTAACGGCTATAGCGGTAAACTAAAAAAACTGGGCATCATCCGTGGCCCATAATAAACATACCTACAAATTTTCAGAAAGATCGGCCCAGTAGTTTTGTCTGGAGCGAGTGGAACATATTTTGACCACGGACACACAGACAGACAGACAGACAGCATTTCTTCGTTCTCATTCTAAAGTACTCCCTGTTCTATAAGAACTGGGAGTACAAAAAGAAGAACGCATACTAACAAACCCTCAACAAGGAAGGAAAAATACTCCACTCACCAAATGAAGACCAGAAAGTATGGAATATCCAACAGGAAAATGGAAAAAAAAAACAGCCATAAATCCACATACTCCAGTAGCAGAAATCTGGTGACGGCAGTGCACAATAGACAAGAAATTGTCAAGTTGGTGGTTATGTCCAGGGTTTAGTTTTCAGACAGAATGACAAAAAAGTATTCTACAGCTACAAATGACTCTATTCCTACTGTCTATGCTGTACACAAAATGACTGGGCAAACTTAGAGGTATGAGTCCAGCCCATGGATCAGTTGACCAGCGGCCTTCCAGAAATCTTGCCATGTGTCATAAAAATTCAAAGCTAACAGTGTGGCACATGGGCAGTGTACAGGTTTTACACTGAAAACTGGTCTGCACTCTCTTCCACCCTGTTTGTGTCCTGAAACTGCAGACAGTGCAGTCAGGATGGTTGTCATCATCTTTTTTTTTTTTTTTTTCAAATGTTGCTCCATCAAGCGTGCTGGAGGTTGGACTGTGTCATCATCAGCTGGAATGCAGCATCAGGGAAGAAGAGCTGGAAGTAGTCCACAGGTTGAAAATCATCCTTGTTCACCAGCACGTCTGAAACAGCAATCAGACGAATAATTCGCGATATATATATATATATATATATATATATATATATATGAGGTGATTCAGAAAAGCAGTCTCACACACACACACACACGACAAGTTTTTTGGTTTTCACTCAGCATACTTGCCATTTTCAAGAAAATATAGAAATCATTGATCGTGGTTGAAAATTGGTTTTATGTTAAGATTAAACACTTCTAAACATAAAATCATGAAACTTGAAAGAAAAGGACAGCAGACGCTGTCTTTGGAAAATATTAGGCTTGACATACGCCAACCCCCCAAGTTGCTAAAAATTCATATATTGAAGTGAAGCTACAACAGTTCTTCCCCATATTCAAACACATGCTTGTATTTCTTCATAAAATACTTTAAAACAACCGACAGTATATTAACCCGTTCGCTGCTTGAAAATGTTACAAACAAAGGCTTTCCCAGTGCCAGGGAAATCTAATGATTTGGGGGTAATAATTAAAAAATTCTAGCTCAGAAACTACAAAAGATATAATAATGAAATATATATGATTTTTGAAGGAAATTGAATGAAGATTTTGAATCTGGGCTTCTTTTGTTTTAAGTTTGATATAAAAAAATATTTAGGCATTTAGATTTGGATAGATTTTTTTGCACGATCAAAAACATATGTATTTACCACTACAGCTTCACATCCAAAAAGAACACAAAGCAAAAAAGTTGAAAATAAAGTTTGTATTGTCACACTACACATTTAAATGAAAGTAAAACAGTTTAGAAGTCTGTCAAGACGCTCGCACTCTATGCAGACAGGTCAGTCCACGACCACGCCCCCCTCCCCCCACCACGCCCCCTTGCTGGACTTCAACCCTCTCTTTCACTCCTCCTCTTCTCCTCTGCCCCATGTCACGCCGCGAGCAGGCCACGCTCCCCTCTCGCGCTGACTATCACATCACTGGCCACTGGCACACAGTGCAGAGTACACACAAGGCGAGCTCGTTCGACGCTGGCAAACCAGTCAGCTGAACACACACTGAGGTCACACAGCCCGACTCAGTAACTGACGAATACGGTCAGCAATTCCATCACAATCATCATCTCACCTTCATGCTCGAGTAAGTTGTTGAATAAAAGATTATTGTCTTTGTCAAAAATGATTAGCAGAGCCTGCTCAGCTGTGTAAATACGTTGATTTGGTCGCTACCCTTGTCGAAGGTTGCGCCGCCATCTTTGCAAGCGAGACGAAGTGCTGGCTGGTCATCCAGTCAGTGATGAGAATAAATGGGCTTTCCCCTCACGTGTGGTCATTTGCATATCATTTTAATATTACAGACATATAAGGCTTACTACGCACACTCTATTTAAGTCCGTTAATAGAAATAGTAACGAATGAAAATTCAAGAAAAATGCATGACGTCAGTGGGAAAGCATTTTTACTTTGGCGTCAGCTGACGGCTTATAGGCACTCTTCGGGTTAAGAATGATTAAACACCACTTAGACAACATTTTAAGAGAATAAAGAGCTGGTTACATGTTAAAATTTTCCCGCTTTCTTTTTAAAAGGATTACTTTCACAAAGAAATACACTGCAAAACTTGCACAAAACCAATGTAAATGTGCTTTATAATGACACTTTATAATGAAGTATAGACTTGTTTTGTACACACACACACACACACACACACACACATACAACTCAACATAACACAACACACTTCTTATGCCCCACTGGTACACACATGAAAGAAAGAAAAAGGGAACACACACACAAACACACACACACACACACACACACACACACACACATCCCTTGCACTCTCACTGTTGAAAGCAATATTTTTTTTATGAAAACAAAGTATTTCACTTGCCTGTTGGTCTCTGGAACCTGAGCAGCCATTCTCCTGGGGCGTATGAGTCAAGCTGATCATAATTCCCACTCAAACACATCTCTGCTGCTCACCTCTGACACATGTTAGTTGGCCACACCCCCTTAGACCTTGACCCCGTTGCAAGCCATCTGTGCTTGCAGTTCATTGTCTCTCAGCTATTCGTGTAGCTTGCCCCCTTACAATACACTTTCAGCTGTCAGTCACTGCTGGTTAGCTCAAAGCCAAAACACTGGGTTACACATGCTAGCCTGTGTCTCATCTCATCTTCTCTCCCCTCCACTTGGCACGTGTCCAACGCATCACTTTGCAGTTATTCGGTCAAGCTATCACTATCCCATAATATTTCCTGGTCACCATCTGGGTGTTCTTCATCTGAATCAGGATCAGCTGACCGTCTGTTCAATATTTCCAGCACTGATTTGTGGTAAATGTACGGCGAGGCCGAGTACATGAAGTGCTTGGTTGTGACGTCATAGTGGATGGAACAACAATCAGTATAAAGTGAATGGAACAACATTCAGTATAAAATCAAGAAAAACACTTAACTGAACGGTGCTCTTATGAAGCAACTGGCTGTGAGCACAGGTCAGGGAATCCCCCAACTATGACGTTTATAGCTGGCTTTCTATCTCATCAACTTGGGGAGTGAGAGTATTGGGAGTTAGGTAACCCTAACTGGTTGCATTTTGGCGATGTCGGCGGTGAGCCACTTTGTCGCAGAAATGCGATGTCGGCGGCATATGGGTTAATGAAGAGAACCAAAAGAGTGGTAACGGATAAAGAGGACTGCACATTGAGTAAAGGTATGAGGAAAAGTTGTTCAGCGAAAAGAGAAAAGTACGTTCAAAGAGTGTCTTCCTTTTGAAGCAAGTGAACGCTGTGATGTTGTTGTTAAGATTGCATGATTTTTTAGAAGATTCCTTGGTTGTCTCCAGGTGGCAACCATTTTCAAATTTAACACTCCCAGTTCTACAAGGAGACCCCCCTCTCCCCAAGTGTTCACTAGGTGTATGAACAAAGAACAAGTCACAGAGCTGTTGATGTTGTGCTGCTGCTGTTAACCTATCACTTGTTTTCATAGTAGACGTTCACTGAATGTAAAGTCAAACCTCGGTGGTATAAAGAAGTCACAGAGCTGTTGATGTTGTGCTGCTGCTGTTAACCTAGTCACTTGTTTTCACAGTAGACGTTCATGTAAAGTCAAACCTCAGTGGTATAAACAAGTCACAGAGCTGTTGATGTTGTGCATGCTGTTGCTGTTAACCAAGTCATGTTGTTTTCATAATAGTTGTTCATATAAAGTCAAACCAGGATGGTATAAAGAACAAGCCACAGGGCTGTTGATGTTGTGCTGTTGCTGTAAACCTAGTCACGTTGTTTTCATAGTAGATGTTCATGTAAAGTCAAACCTGGATGGTATAAAGAAGTCACAGAGCTGTTGATGTGCTGCTGCTGTTAGCCTAGTCACTTTGTTTTCATAGTAGATGTTAATGTAAAGTCAAACCTGGATGGTATCATTTCTTATAGGAATGTAAAGCAGTGATTTTTTTTCATAGACAACCATGGATGTGACTGGCGCTAAGAGTAAAACTGTGAAATGTTATATAAAATGGGAGTATGGCATGTTCAACAGAGTGATCATGGCACAGCCGCTGCTGAAGGCAAGGACCCAAAGAAACCTTACATACTGGAGGAGGATGAAGAATATCGGAGTATGATTACCAGGTCAGTACAAGCACTCTTTGTTTCTCTGTTTCTTTAAATACCATACATTGAAAACTGTACCAAACTGCCATTAAGTCTGTAGATCAGTTTACACAAATTAGTGCTGTTTTTTGAAAAGAAAAGGGTGAGGGAGGGGAGGCTGAAACTGTTGATCACATCAGATGTTGTATGCGTAAAGCATGAGTGATGGATGTTGTTTGATGTGCAGCTGTCTCTGTTGCTGTTGGTGATCAGTTGACCATGTGGTCAGTGGCCTGCTCTTTGGAAGTTCAGGTCATTGATGCTGACTCGAGACATCTGGCTCACCTTAATCATTGTCACATTCTGTGTTTGATTTCATGTTCCTATTGGTTTACACTAATGTCTATAAGTTGTATTTATTTAACGGTGCCTGTAAACCACAAAATTGTCCACAGTCATATTAAGTATACTGTCACTAGACCTGTATGTGGCCACACTGAATACAAGGTGAGAAAGTAAGGTTTTTTTTAAATACACTTTTCTTGCCCATCCTGAAAGCAGAGCAAACAGCACTTGCAAAAACATTGCATTGTAACAGTGGGTGCTTCAGCTGACCATGGGCAGTAGGCTGGCTGGTCCTTGGAAGAGCAGATTGGTAGTGAGTAATGGCTGATAAGTCCGAAAAAGGTCTCGACGGCAAGATGGTTGAGACTTAAGATGCTGTGTGCTGAAGATCAAAGTGAACAAAGGGGATAGCCCTCATGAAAGTTTCCACTGTGACTGGTGGTTTACTCAGCTCAGTTTAACTGAAAATGTTTGAAAGGTAGAATGGAATTAATCTGTCATGAAATTTGGGGTCAACGGGTGTCAGGTTAAAGGTCTACTTTAGAGGTTTTTGATAATTGGTCAGCTTATGCAGAAATATGAAATGTTGATAAATTGGTAAAATAAACATCCGATTTGCTCCCGATCACACAAAATCGATCCGCGAAAGTGGGCATTTTCACCTGTAATCAAGAAAACGGGAGGTAATCAACTAAATCTTGGCAGGCTTAACTACTCTTGGATGTGACGTCACATGAGTGTCAGCGATGGCGACAGAAAGCAATTCTGATGGTTCTTGCACGTCTCGCTCAGTATTTAATTTATCATGTTTGATGTAAAAGCAGTGACTATGATTGCGACAGCCAATGTGACTCTGGGGATGTTTCTGCAAGGCGTTTACCTTATCAGTTTGAACGCTAAGTTCTGTTTACCACGTCAGTTCCAGCTGGACCATGGAAACGAGCTATTGAGTTCCAGCTGGACACCCGAACACAGCATTCCGAAGGCGTACGGACTTTACCGAAGTCTCGAGGGAGGCTACCGACTGACTTCTTGATGCGATCATGCGTGGACGGCGAGCGGAGATTCTCCTTCCTCAAGCCTTAACGTGTTCATTCAGTTTAACAAGTGTGATCTGTCCATAGATAAGAACAGAATAAACGTGCGACTATCGTACTCATCTGTACGAGCTTACCACTCCGCCTTCAAAGTATACGCGCACAATGCAGACGAAGTTTTTGATCCACTCGAACGGGCTCAGCAATTGTCGGTATAGCTCGTTTCCGCGGTCCAGCTGGAACTAACGTGGTAAAAAGAACTTAGCCTAGCGGCCCAGCATGGTTGCACGAACCAAATCCACTTCTTTCGAGTATCTGGATCAGATGGAAATGTGTACAAAGAATATCCGTCTCCTGCTGAGCTGCTGCACTCGCCTACAGCACAATATCTGCAACCCCCTCGTGACTTTTTAGGCTGTGGGGGATCGCAACACGTGTTGATTTCACTTGGCGTTGGCTTGTTGTGTAGGTCGCGGCTGACGGCCAGTCCATCAAGTGACGTCACGGTTTTCGGTCTACCGCGTGGGGTTTGAACAGGTGTGCAAAAGTCGTTTTTTATCTGTTAAATTCTTCCGGCGATTTTTTTTGGAAAAATGAATACCATACTGTAGTTATATGACATGTAGACCTGTTTTTAACAAATTCTCGAAAATCTCTAACGTAGACCTTTAAGGTGGTAATTACATAGTAATTATGGTGACTTGACAGCACAAAAGCCACTACAGATAAGATGTCCAGTTTTGTTTACAAAGAAAGCAAAAAGTTTGGATAAGAGATCTATCTATGTAGGTCTAATAGTAAAGCAAGCAATAAATGTATGAGCTAAACAGTAGTAATCATTTTGTTAGATATGTTAAGTTTTCCTTAAAAAAGAAAAGTGTGTGTGTGTGAAAGAAAACAAGGACAAACAAAAAGTGCAGCATTATGCAACCGCTAAGACTTTCAATCCTAACAGTCAGT
>CM065734.1:12595003-12615003 GCA_033310375.1 Conus canariensis | reverse complement strand
ACTTCTTATGCCCCACTGGTACACACATGAAAGAAAGAAAAAGGGAACACACACACACACACACACACACACACACACACACACTCGCACACACATGCGCACACACTTCTTATGCCCCACTGGTACACACATGAAAGAAAGAAAAAGGGAACACACGCACACACACACACACACACACACACACACACACACACACACACACGCACACACTGCTTATGCCCCACTGGTACACACATGAAAGAAGGATCAACTGACCATCTGTTCAATATTTCCAGCACCTGATCTTTGGTAAATGTACTGCGAGGCCGAGTACCTGAAGTGCTTGGTTGTGACGTCATAGTGAATGGAACAACAATCAGTATAAATCAATAAAAACACTTAATTGAACATCGCTCTGATGGAGCAAATGGCTGTTAGGCACAGGTCAGGGTATCCCCCAACTATGATGTTTATAGCTGGCTTTCTATCTCATCAAACTGGAGAGTGAGAGTATCGGGAGCTAGGTAGGCCTAGTTGGTCGCATTTCGGCAACGTCGGCGGTGAGCCACATGGTCACAGAAATGCAGCGTCGGCGGCGTAAGGGTTAAAGAAATGGCTTTTTCTTGTCAAGTTAATGAACATTGTTTTGTGTTGTCAGTATGTTGTTCATGACTTCTGACCTTTGAAGATTGGAATGAGTACATGGACTCTTATTTTGAGAATCCTATATAAACTGGAAGTCAAGACATTTTAAAATCTGTAGCATTTATTGTTGCATTACTAGTCGACTTACCATGTACTGGAAAAATTATAGCTATGCAATACTCGCGCTCTGAACAGCAGTAAAGTTCAAGATGCAAATTACAGGCTATTAGTATTACTGAATGACATCAAGGATGCAAAACTGGCTAGCTTACTTTCTGTATGCTTAGTCATAAAAGTTCTGTTCACAGGCACACACAAGAGACGGAGGCACTGCGGCAACGCCACCAAAAGGAAGCTGAAGAGTTCTGCCAGCGACGGGGTTTGACCATGCCTGTGATCAACCCGGTGCTGGCCAGCCCCACCACTGTGACGTCTCCACTGATCATGGAGGCCTTGTCCAGCCCATCCTTCCACTTGTCTACTCCCCTTTCCCATGGTGCTGCCGCCACATCACTGAGCTCAGCATCTTCTGCTTCAGCACGTCAAGGACTTGCGGAAGATGGGGCATGTTGTGACAGCCCTAACCCTGACAAACCCGGTAAACTGATGGAGGACATGATGAAATATGTGGACTTTACCTATGCTCCACAATCAAGCGGCAAGAGTGATGCAAAGAAAACTTTAAATATGCTGAAGCAGGAGAAAGCCAAGGGCTGGGAGGGAACATTAATTGCTGATCCCTCTTGGACGGGAACACATGGAGCAGCCAGACAGCCTTCAGGTGACCAGTCTGATCAACAGGCTGATCGGGGCTCTGACTCAGGCAGTCGCAAGTCCAGCATTGATATGTCTGCCTCGCAGAGCTCTATTGCAGATATGTTGCGGCAGCAGCAACAACAGCAGTCGTTTTCTACGGGAGGTAATCCTCTGGCTGGTGCCAGCCAGTTTGGCCAACAGTCTTTGAGCCTCCAGCAGCAGATGCAACAGCAGATGAGTCAGCTGAGTGCCTTGCTCAGCTCCACTCCGTTCCCCCACTATTTCTATGGTTTTGGTGGACCGTACACAACTTTCCCTGGCAGTCATGGTCACTCCCCCTCTTTCCCACCACTCAGCAGTGCGACATTCGCCATGCATACATCCCACAGGCAGGGCCAGCAGGGGCCTCAACAAGGGGGTCTGCAGTCTCAGTCTTCATCCAGCTCTGGCCTTGCTTTCCCCTCCGGTGGTGCACCTACAGCTCCCAGCACAGAAGAGGAGGCCCATCATGGGGTTCCTGGCTCCAGCCTGCCACCACCTGCCAACCAGGGTCCAGGAGCTGACCCCGCAGGTGGAAGTGGCTGATCACTGGAATCACATGCCCCAAGTCTTTCTGTTGTGCTGTTTTGCTTCCAGTGTTGCCGTGCATTTTTTTTTTTCTTTTAAAGATTCAAATCTTCTCCACTTTGGAAGCTTAATTTATGAAATTGCACGTGCACGCATACACAAAGCAACAATTTCTGTGAAAGCATAGGAAAAACTGAATTACAAGATTTTGTCATGTTTGTTGCTTACGTGTGTGGGTTTGTTCTTGATTTAGGTGAGTGACAGAAACAATGGATGACCAGCAATGTACACATGCTTGGGTGAATATTAAAACAAAGAGTTGATCATTTGTGTCTCGTACGTTTGGACTGCTTGTTTCATGGAGAATATGATAGAGATTCTTGTGATAATTATCCATGGTTTTAACATGTCTGAATTTTAGAATGACTGTAGACACCTTTTTTTTTTTGTTCAGTAAACTTACATTTTTCGTTATTTAAAGTACATATTTATCATTCCCATTTGTATGCCACATTAAAAAAGCAGACAAAAACAACAACAAAAAGAAAGTGAGTAGAAGAAAGACAGTAGTATGGTCGTCCTTATTTGTAGACAGGCGTATGCTGTCTGAGTTCCAAGGGTATGAAGAAATTTGCTATCACTGCATAGCTAAATTCATTCTTTTTATGTTAATTAAGACAGTATTAACTATTGTTACTTGGTTGCCATGAAACGTCTTAATCCCACAGTAACAGTGTAATGCAATTTGAGAGAATACATGATGATTTTTAGAAGATTGATTTCCTTGTTTTGGTACTTATGGGTCCACAAATAAACAATTCTTATTCTGTGTAAGTGTAAAAGTGTGTGTATGTGTGTGTTGGACTTTTGATTCTGATTTGCTTGTTGCATTGTTTCCAAGGTATATATAACTGTGTTGCATTTTTCTCAACGACGTGTGCGTGTTCAAGAGTTTTCAGTAACATCCCTTTGCAATGTTTTAAGTGTTGAATTTTCAATTTGAGTTGCCTTCTTGGTGGTTATGGTTTATCTTTGTGCATTTTTCGCTGGACTTTTTGGTAATATTGCTCATAAACTGACATCGAATTTGAAAGGCATCAACATAACAATCAACTGTGGCTGAAGTAATTTGTTTGCACGTTTATTTACATATGATATACAAATACATTGTAAACTTGTGTGTTCAGGAACACAATAAAAGTACTGTTTACTTACACCATTAGTATATTGTGCATTAAACATTGCATATTTTTTCTTTGTCCAACAGTAGATATGTATGAGCAAGTCTGAACATTTAACTACATATAATGTATGTGATGTATTCTGTGTAGAACTGAAACTTGTAAAATGTAAAACTAATCTTTTTAATGTTCTTTACATCATAACATAGTACCATTGATTTCTGAATATTACCAGTGAATATCCTGAACAATTATATGAAAAGAGAAACCACTACAGAACTGGTTTCTGCCACATTAATGTTTGAGAGAGAGTCGGGCAACATTTTTCTTTCTTCTGATCACATTAGACTGACTTGGTAAGGCTTTCAGTAGGGAAAGCAATTATGGTTTTGTACAGATAGGAAACAAATGGTTTGTTTTATGATATTTGAGTTGTATTTTTCTTTCACAATAAGCTTTTCTGCTCCCCACCACCCCCAAACAGGGTTAAAATTATGTTCAGTTTTGAAAGTTATTTGAAACACTAGTCTCAAGTTCGGGGGGGTTTCAAAAGAGTATTGTCATGAGGGAAATAATTGGAAAAAGCTCTAAACTGTAACAATTTTAAAGGGCCATGTTTTAAAGCACACATGTTCACTCTTAGTGCAAAGGTCATACACTTCTTCAATCTGCTTGAGATTTGTTACCACTTTTCAAGGCCTTGAATTGTCTTAAAAATGTGAGAAATCCCATCTTAAATTATATGTAATCCTTGAAAAGCATTGTTGCTGGTCATGAGTCATTGTTTTATGTAATTCTCAACAGTTTTGGAGTTTTTCGTATTTCTTCTTACCAATACCAGTGCAAAAATCTATGAAAATTTCTCTTACTATTTTTTTTGGTTGTTGTTGTGGTAAATGCGTTTGTTTAGTTTGTTTCAGTTAACTATTCCACTAATGACAAAAAATATGTTTTTAGATGTGATAATGTGGAAATGCCTCGGATTACCAGTGATAAAAAGAAATCAAGGGAAAGAACTGCAGGGAGTTGAACAGACAAAATTATGCTTTTGTAGATGAACAGGAAGGAGACTGACACAAAAAAAAAGAGTTCTGGTTTGTAAGGTTTTACATATTTCTTCTTTCTTTCTTCCTTTTTTTGTTTTTGTTTCTCAGACATGCACACTGGTGGCTCAGGTGAATGCTGCAGTCCACATGTTAATGCATCAGCGGTAGACACATCCAGGGGAGGTAAAACATACAGGCAGAGAAAACCTGGGAAATCAGTAGGACTTAGGACTGACAAGACTGTTCTCCCCATTCATCGTCCATATAATTTGGAAAAAACTGCCTTTGAAATGTCTTGAAAGACTTTGGGAATTTGAATTATGGAGAGGATTGGTTCACAAGTAGATGGATTAAATGGAGAGGATTTGTTCACAAGTAGATGAATTAAATGGAGAGGATTCGTTCACAAGTAGATGAATTAAAATGGAGAGGATTTGTTCACAAGTAGATGGAGTAAATGGAAAGGATTTGTTCACAAGTAGATGAATTAAATGGAGAGGATTCGTTCACAAGTAGATGAATTAAAATGGAGAGGATTTGTTCACAAGTAGATGGAGTAAATGGAAAGGATTTGTTCACAAGTAGATGAATTAAATGGAGAGGATTCGTTCACAAGTAGATGAATTAAATGGAGAGGATTCGTTCACAAGTGGATGAATTAAATGTAGATGATTCATTCACAGGTAGATGAGTTAAATGGAGAGGATTTGTTCACAGGTAGATGAATTAAATGGAGAGGATTTGTTCACAAGTAGATGAATTGAATGGAGAGGACTTGCTTACAAGGAGATGTTGGTATACCATTGATACTGGTTGGGCACAGAAAGGTGAAGGAGGGTACACATCCTTCCATTCCTGTGATACTGCATCTTGGAATTTTCCAGTAACGTCCGCTAACCAAGGTCAGTAGTCTGGGTTTTGTTTGTTTGTTTCTAATTCCATTTCTAGTCAAAGATATGCATCAAGAAATAGGATTTCAGGCTTGAACGATGGAAACCCATTTATTTTACCTGGTAAAAATGACTTATGCAAGTGATTGGGTGTGTACTCCAGTTTCTTGCTTAGGCAGTCTAAGGGTTTTTTGTGTGTGTTGGGTTCATTGAAAGTGGTTGTCGCCTCTGTCCATGATGTGCGACCGTGGACCCACCGCATCTTGTGACCATGCTGATCCTCGTGGTTTTCTGCTTTTATGGGGTTTTTTTATTGTTTTTTTTTTGTCTGCATGTTGATGATGTGATGAAAGCACTTTTCAAGTTACCACTAATGGTGGTGGTTAAAGTAAACAAAGTTTCCAGTGACCAGAATGAGTACACAGTAGTGTCTGTAGAAGCAGGTTTGCAGAACATCCATTATAAATGTCTTGATAAAATTGTGCCAGAATCGGGTTTTAAAGAAGAGACACTGTCTTAAAGTGGTCAATGAGAAAGGATTGTTTTACCATCAGCAGTATCTGTTTCAAAAATACAAAGGGGAGATGGAACTTTTTCCTGTATGATCAGAATATGTGACTCGGTACATAAAGACCCAACAAACCTACAGATGGCTAGCACTAGTGGCAAGCGAAAATCATCAAACCGTGTGGAAATCAGATAAATTGAAAATTTTACATATTTATCACTTTTAATGTATAATCTTCCGTTTCGCAAAACAGGAGTGCTGGAAATGGCTTCCAAATCTACTCTACGACTTGTATTAGTTGTAATCACCTTTTGATTTTAGCGTCGCCCCATGTTTCCGACAACTTCTGTCATTTTAGCATGTGTTTCCTGCATCATCAGATTGTGCACATTGGATATTTCATTTTACATGAAAGGAAAATTATATCATGAAGTGCAGCCTTTTTGGAAGCTGAATCAAGCAATTTTCTACAATTACGTAAAATGTGAGAACCACAAATATTCATTGATTGATCCAACTGTGCTGGTCAGTTCAACGAAGCAGTAGTTTAGAGTAATAGACAGCAGCTTCAAAGTGTGTGACACAGCATTTTGTGGCCTCAGTATGACTCTTTGTCATGATCAAACTGCCAAACATTGAGTATATGGACAGAAAAACAGAAACAAACCCAAACAAACCCTGAGATGGATTAATTCGGTGTTTTTGTGTGTCAGTTTAGAAATATTGTAAATTTACAAAGGGCGAAAAAGTCAAAAACTTACAAATTTCGCTTGTTAGCATAGTTTTCATATACAGGGTCATACACCACACACTTTTCAGATTCTGGGTTTCGCGTTTGGAACAATGTACTCTTTGGTTTCACATTGCAATATGTTATTGTTCACAATGTGGTCAGTAATTGGTCCATGTGCCTTAGTTTCACAAACATTGTGGCAGAATATGTTTCTGCATCAGGCCTAGTTTCTTCTTTCAAGGCAGAGTTGAGGCTGATGAAATACTGATTTCAAGATGACCATAGTGTATGTCACAGGTGTAAGCTTTAGCCCAAGACTTTTCCAACAATTAGGAAATTTGACTTTGCTGGTTCATCTCGTGATTCAGAGGAATCTCAGGTTTTTGTTATTGTTATTACTATTGTTTAGGTGATCTGCATGCGTCTCCTTTGAACTTGATATGACGATTCCCCATCCAGTTTTGGAGAGCAGTTACTGTACAATTTTTTTAGGCAAAGTTTGTAGAATTCTCAGATTTTGGGCTTGAAAAACTTTTTTGATATGACTGACGTCGAGACAGCTTTATGGTCAAATGCCCTTTTGTTGCTGTCGAAGTTTCTTCTCTCCAACATCTTTGATGTTTTGAATCTTATATAGAATTTTCTCACAAGTTCTTTTTGACAGAACACTACCGAGAGTAAAGATATAGACTATCTGTGTGTGCATATCTTGCTTCACGTAGTTCTGTGTGGAACCAAGCAAAAGGGAATGGATGTTTTTAGCATGTCAGAATCCGGTATTGAGTTTTAGAAACACCGACATGAAATTGCACTAGGTGCTGCTGCAAACATAGAACATTAACATGCATGTTATACTTTTCACATTATTTTCTGGTAACCAGCAGAAATGTCAAAAAATAAATATTAGATACTGTGATCACAGAGTAACAGAGAAAACAGTAAGAAAACCAAAACAGAAGTGCGCATGTATTTCTAAATGGATAATTGGCTCTCTCTGCATCATCTCAACATGGAAATTTTGGTGGGGGGTGGGGGGGGGGGGGGGGGGGGGGGGAACCAAAGCAGTTTTGATGATGTCAGATGTTTCTCATAATGTGACCGACATCATTTCGGCAAAACTCATGACACAGGGAGTCCAGATTAGTTTACTGTCCTCTGCACAAATTTATGTAATGAGAAAAATAATGAGAAATTGCTTTGTGCATTCATTAGTGCAACTGAAGCTAACTGTCAGCATGCAAACATTTTACATCAGTAAGACAAAAAAAAAAAAAAAGAACAATGTATAAGCAACAGCATAAGCATAACATGGGTTTGTCTGGTGGTACCTTTGTGGATTTTAAATAACACTAGACATATTGAAGTATTAGTTGGTGCACTGGAAGGATTTTTTTTGTTAACATTGTGAAGAAAGAAAGGGAAAATGTAAGGGGAGAAGAAAAGAGAAAAACGGAAAGTGAAAAATACTAAGTTCTTGTCAATGATACCAGACCTTATACATCAATTGAAAGAGACATACTGAGTAGTTTTAGTGGTAGTGACCCAAAATAAATTGCTTAAACAGGACATTTGCTGCCAAAGCAGTTACATCCACCTTTTTGTTTTACACCTTTTCAGTTTTCTATTCTAGCATGAAATTCAGAAAGTTGAAACTAAGCATGCAGATTTCCTGGCCTATACATCACAAGGGAAAAAAACCGGCTCATCAAAGCATTACTTTACATGGGCTAGTAAGGTACTGTGTAGAACAGCACACAGATGAACTTAACTAGAGAGAATGGTGCATACAAAGTCTGGTTAATATGGAGAAAGGGGGTGGGGACACATAACATGTAAAATGTTGTGGCTTTAGGGTATGTATGTAGAGGTGATGATGTTGGTTTGATCCGACTGTCTGCTAGTTCAAGTCTTGTGAAGACAGAATGTTATACGGTAAGCCCTATGCTAGGATTTATTCAGTGGAGGCATTTTTAGTTACATCACAGTTTTTGTGTTGTCACACAATGAGACTAGATACGGCATCAGGATTTTGTGTATTTGCTAACGCAAAGCTGCATTCATCTCAATACAAAAGTATTTACTAAAAACAGTTCAGAATTGGCTGCCTAACTGGTAAGAGCTGTGAAAGCCCTCAGAGAGTAACTATATTTCAAACGCTATTAAGTTACATCAAAGCGAAACCAAAAGGATAAAGCAGGAAATCAGTTTTATCAATTGTGATAATTAATACAAGTATGTCTCTGGATAGCATTGTTCGAAAGTTTTCATCAGTACCTGCCAGGCATGAATCATTCGGGTGTTCGAAATCGAGATTGCCCAAATTGGCTAGAGCATGGTCCACTCTTAAACAGTAGTTTGCCAAAGTAAATCTTGTAAAAGAATGATCATGCTTACACGCTCTCCCACTCACTCTTTGCCTCTGTCTAAGTCTCCCTCTCGCTCTCTTTCTCTCTCTCTCTCTCTCCCACTCTTTCTGTCTCAAAGGCTTAGCTGCCAACTCTCTCCTCTCTCTCTCTCAAAGGTTTAGCTGCAACTCTTCTCTGACTCTCTCTCTCTCTCTCTCTTTCTCTTTCTCTCTCTCTCTGAGTCTCTCTCTCTCTCAGTCCTGCCAACTCTGCTAGGTGGAATTTCACTATTTCAGACATTATTCCCGAAATCCAAGATTACACAAAAATATCCAGTATTCCAAAATTTTATTTAAAAATATGGGACTTTGGTAGTCATTTTTGAATGGGGGTGATAAAGTATTGCAGAATATAGCCCAAATGATATATGGATCTTGGCAATTGTATGTATGGAAAATGCATTTTCTTTTTAAACCCTTCATTTCAAACTGAAACATAAGGGTGTTAGAAATGCTTTCAGTTAAAAGCTGAACTTCGACCTCTTCATCCCACCTCAGCCTCTTCACCCCCCCCCCCCCCTGCTGGTTTCTGATGTATGTCTCCAGCAGGTTGGCGGCTGTGGTGAAAGGGGATTTAGTTTGTTGCAGGTATGGTGTGGGACATTTTTTTAGTCTGGATCAAATGATGGTGCCACATTTCTTTGAAAAAAAAAGATTTCCAGAATGTGAATGGATAAATCTTTACCTTAATTTTGTGTGGGAAATTCGAGGTCAAATGACGTAAGACCTTGGGGAAAAGCACCAGATCTGAACGAAGTGGGGATAGTGCTCAAAACCTTATCAGGAACTTGACTTTCTTTTTACATGGAAAACAAGTTTTTGGATACATGCAAGTAATAATCTCAATGAAAAAAGACAGAAAAGATACAGGATAGCATTTTAAGAAACCTGATGATTATTTTATCAGTGCAGGATGCAAGGGATTTCAGGCATTCTTGAAGTGCATTTGAAACCTGTATGAAACTTTCCAAATATCTGTTTCTGTTTTCCTTCTAATTATGTCAGAACACATAGCATTTCTGTTTTATTGGTGGTAATTATTAGGGAGCTGTTCTTATTTGAAAGTATCACCAGTTAAAATGGAAATGATGTGTAACTGGGAACGGTTCTAAGTGAAAATCTGTTTAAAGGAGGAAACAGAGGCTGTTACTTGGTAATGGAGGAAATCTGGACACGTGGTAGCAGTATATCGTGTTTCCACGTAAGCCAGAAGTCCTCCAAATTACCGTCATAATTTCTATTCTGTGCACTTGCCACCTCCGTGCAAACCAAACTGTCATATTACACTCTGTGCAAACCAAACTGTCATATTACACTCCGTGCAAACCAAACTGTCATATTACACTGACACTCAGCTTCGTTTGCAAAATGTTCCGAGTTGAGTAGAAATGTAAAAAGAGAGAGGATAAAGCAGGCTGTCGACGCAACTTTGCTCTTCTGACCTCCCATTTCAGCCTGCTATCCGTGCCCAACCCTTCTTACAATGAATGCCGGGAATCAGTTTTGCAATATTAGAGAATTAGTAATGGCAGAACATACCTAGTATAGATAGTCCAGGTTCTGCGTTAAGCAGAGTCCAATTGTTCATTGAGTGTTTTGCTATTATTCCTGCTCCCTACCTCAGGTTTGAATGTGGTAAAATCCTGGAAAAGGGATTCTTTTCCCGTTATTTATGTATATATATATATATGGAAATTTTTAATGTTTTCCAATTCTGTCTCCATGTGTTGTATAAATTGAGTGTCGATAATAGCAAATCTGGTTGTGTCATTGGCCTCTGCTCAGCCGTTTACCCCTCCCTTCCACCGTAACAAATGCTTTCTTTTCGGCTTGTTAGAAATCCTTCTTAAGACCAGGTTGATGTTGGAGTTAATGAGTGATTCAATGGACTTAATGCTTTAAAATCCCTTGGATTAGGGTGCAGATCCAGGCGTGTATGCTGATGCTTATGTTGATTTTTATTACTTGATCAGTAGAAAGGAAAGGAGATATTTTCTGACAGCCTCATTTGAAAATACGAGGATGGCAAGTTTCTTTTTCCTGCTTTTCTTTGTGTCTCATGGAAGTCCTTCGTTATGTCTCAGTGACTTGATGATGAATGGGGCAAGAAAGAACATCAACATCTAAGACAACCATATTGTTTTCAAGGTTGTGAGCATGAAATCAGAATCTCTCTCTTTCTCTATTATGATAAGTTTGAATTTTTTATCTTCACCAACAGGCAAGGTGTATAATCAAGGTAACCTAACCTATGTAGCTTAAGATCCATGATGGTTAAATTAAGACACCCTTTCAGCAATCCTAATGCATTTGTGTGTTTTTAAAGTGAAGGGGCGTACAGTGCTGTTGCTTCGGTAAATTAAGAAATCTGAATATTTCAAGTCTGAACATTACAAAAGAGATTTGTTTAAAAGATTTAAAATCAGTTTTGTGTGTGTGTGTGTGGCTTGTTTGTTTTTTGAATGGTCAGAAAATCCATTGGGAAAAAAATTCAGGTGTATATATGTCTGTAAAAACAAACATGCTTTTGTAGAATTAAAAGGCAGTAGGCTGTAAACACCAGTCTTTCATTGATGTTCACGTCTGTTGTTTAACTTCAAGAGTCGGCTGTCATCTGTTGAAGTTCACGTCAATGTCTCAGTTGGGAACATGGGATGTTGAGGCTCCATACTCTGCTTCTTATAGTTTCCTGTCAATCTTAATATGATTACGATTGGTTGATGTTTTGCCTTTTTCCAGTCTAATCAGCGCACACACTCATATCAGTTGGTTGCCGAATGGGTTGTCTCATGTTTCGCGAAATGCTGGATTTTACATGGTTAGTTTCAATTTGAATTGCCTTCAAGAAGTACGTTGTTTGCTGCACTGCGACTTTTTGAAAATGGAATGCTCCCGCAGGTGTTTTTGTTTTGATTGGTTTATTTTCTTTTTTAAAGTTTTGTTGAGTTGGTAGTCACTGAATAGTTTTCGTTTGACAATTAAGGAACATGTTCTGTTCAGGTATTTATTTGTTTTATTATATGTATTGGACCACCATTCAGTTAATTGGAGAGGCTGATGAGAACTAATAGGCAGGGTGGCAGTTGTTCCAACATGATGATAAAAGTCATTTGTGTGGACGAAAAGTCTTACAATCTTTTGGTTTTTCTGGCTCTCTTTGTGTGTATGTGTGTGTGTTGTACTCATTCTTTTCCATCCCAAAGCCGACCAGAGGGCTCACATCAGAGGCTGCTTCTATCCTCTCCTCTCAAGTCTGTTGTAATGTTATGGGTAGTATATTGTGATTATTATATGTTCATGTTGGAGACAATATAGCATACCTGTGCACCCATATATTTCTGTTGTATTTTGTACACCATTTTAGGAAGAAAAAGAAAAAAAAGGAAACAAATGCTTTGTGTATTCACAGTTGATGTGTCTAGCAGTTTCTCTTAGTTTACATATATATTCACACACACACACACACACACACACACAAATACACACGCACATGCCATTCAAAATTTTCTGCTCTTACCATAAAAATTCTCTTCAGAAAACTCTCTGCTGCTTGAAGTGAAGAAACTGGAGAAGAAAGACATTTCCCCCAAACTCTGGTTGTCTTAACAATCCTCTGTTCTGAAGGGAGAAATATTCCCCAAAGCGCAATCTGGGCACACAGGTCTCGTCATAGGTTCGATGATAGGAAATCTAATGTGTTGGCAACAACATACTCCTTCAACAACACTTTGGTGTGGATTTTTGTGACAATAACAGAAATACAAGATTGTCTGGTGGAGACGCATTCTTTGTATGATTTGTCGTGAACTTTGGCATCAGCCAGAAGTTTGTTTAAGGTAGAAAACAGAACTGGCTTTTTGTTTAGGTTCGGTTGTTTTTTTTTTGTTTGTTCATTTTTGTTCTGTTGTCAAGGTTTGTATGTATCTTGGATTGTGTACTATTTATGTAATATTTCTATGTATTCATTCACTTCTAGATGTTCATACATGTTTCTGCTCAGCAAATCCATGTTGCCATTTTCAGATTAGGTTGGATAGAAGTGTGATATTTGTATCTAATTGTTTGCCCAAGTTCAGGAAGTCTCTGTTTTATTGACTTGGAACAGAATGATTTATTTATGAGTAGAATGCTTGCAATATGTTTGGTAAACTTAAAAAATGACCCTTCTTTTTCCTGCAAACAGAAGTGCCCTCATTGTTTTGGATATCTCCACTTTGGTCCTCCCATGACACATTCTGTCTACTGGTGATCTTTCTTAAAGGTGCTAATGGCTGGGTATGATTTACATATTTGCCCAGTTACATGGTAGCTGGTTACTGAAGTTCATGTTCCAGCTTATCTGTTGTATGGGTGTCCCAAATTGCCCAGTACAGTCTTGATTTTGTCACTGATGCCCCCCCCCCCCCCCCCCCCCCCCCCCCCCCGATTCCCTGTAATAGTCTTAGCTTGGACCTCTTGACCTCTGCAGTCTCCAGCCTGTTCATAGGTTTCAGCCTTGGGTTGTGGGTTGACCTGATGTGTCATGTGGGTCTCTGCTTCTGAGGGAAGACAGAGAAGTTTAAACGAGAATCCTTCCATCCTGCATGTGGTTTGCTGTTCAATATGGTTGCTTTAAAAGGTAAATTGATTGATCTGAGTGGATTGGCATAGAAACGGTTAGGATGAAGAGGAAGAGACTCTTCCTCACTCCTTTCTTTTTAGTTGATGCGTGTGTCGTTATATTTGTATTCTTTATTTAAAAGAGTAATCAAAGAAGTGAATTGTGGGGTGCAGGTGAGGAGGGACAGCAAAACAGGTTTGAACTGGTGCCCGTGCTTCCTTTTGTGTCTTTTGTACAATGAGTGTAGTGCTGGTATTAGCAGATAGTTGTGTCAGTCAGATTGTTTGTTGTTACCATTGACATAGCAAATGCAGGTACTGAAATTCATAGCAACTGTTGAGTGAAGGAAAAAAGATAGGACAGTATTTTGTGTGTGTTGAAGGTTGAAGGTTTTTTTCAGCCCAGGCATACATTTCCATGGTCAGTGGGCTGACTCAGCTTACGTGTGTGTGTGCGCGCGCGTGTGCATATGTGTATGTGTGTATGTACAGGGTGGGAATGTATCGCGCAAATGTTAAGGTGGGTTTGTTGGGTAATAGGGAGAACAACATCACTTCTAATGTTTACGGTAATTCCTGATGACAAGTAGTAAGCCATTCACAGTGACATTGGAAACAGAAGAGGAGAACTGGTTTTACTGTGCATTCATCAGTTTCATTTCCCAGGGAAGGGAAAGCTTGTCTTCCGTTGTAAAATTAATTTTCAGTGAAATAACTAGACATTCATTTCGATAATGTTTTTTATGTGTGTGATTTAGTTTTCTGTGTGGTGAAAGGAAAGCTGGGATTAAGAAAAAGAAAAAAAAAAAAACGAAACCCAACAACAACAAATATATGAGATTAATGCTATCCTAGAAAAACTTGAAAACTGTTCATCAATATTATGTGGCAGTGTTGTGTGGAGTGGGAAGATTAACATCGACAACCAATCATATCAAAAACCCAAAACTTCTAGTCTCTTCTCTCTGGCCATCCAGATCCTGTCCAGGATGGCATTGCTCAAATTTGAACGCAACGGATACTTAGTAGTTCTTATGCTTCTCTCCCCCACCCCCCCCTCCTCTTTTTTAAATAGAATTTTTTGCTAATTTAAAACGCTAGTGGTGAGAAAAAAAAAAAGAAGAAAAAGTATCGATTGCGCCTATAGTTAGTACTTCTGTCTTTTCATTATAAAGAAAAAATTGGCACACATGCACAGGAAAGAGGTAAATCTTTTTCCTTTCCTTTGAAAAGTGCATAGAATAGCAAGGTCCTTCTTGCCTTATGCTCTGTTTTATTTATTTTTCTCATAACACTTTGCTTCATGTACTTACACAGCATTGGTGCATAGGAAGCTACATGCCACGTGAACAAAGTACAAAACTATGAATTTGGCACACTTGTCTCCATGCTTATATTACTGCATTGTGCTTTACTGCTGTCCATTTATTAATAATGAAGGTTGTTCAGGAACTGACAATAAATGACAACTGAAAACAATGACAGCTTCCGTATTTTAGTGTGTGAATGTGTACTTGCGTGCCTTCATGAAACCTTCATAGATCAGTGTGCATGAAGATGTCCCAAAGGGTCACTGTATGCTGAAGAAAAATTAAAATGTAAACAGAGAATTGGACGCAGACCTCACACTCTTGGCTCCTTTCCCTGCACAGGGGAAGGTACTGTGCAGTGTAACGTGTTGAACTGTTTTCTTACGGGCATTCCCTCAGATCGGTTCAAGAAAAATCGAGCTGGGCCTTGAGTCTGGAGTTGTGGTGGGTTCACCTGTCAGTGGAACAGCAACGAGTGGGGCCGTGTAGTTTACGCGCAGCAGTTTGCTTGAGGGTCGCATCTTTTGCCTGTGGGCTCTGCAGTCATGAAAAACAGGCCGGTATACCCATGGGGATGCTTCCATGGAGGTTCTGTTGTGGCGCGTCCAGTAGCCATCACACAGTGACATTGCCAGGGAGCAGTTACATCCTATGACGTCTCGGTGGCATGTCCTGCGCGTGGTAGCACTCTGTGTAAACACAGTGCGGGCTAACAAGAATTGCTCCCGGCTGGCTGGTCGGCAGTTGAGGACAGTACTTGTGTGGGCCCCACTGGCACCTTCAGGTGCATATCGTCCCCGTCCCCACCCCACCCCCACCCCCCCCCAGCCCCCTTGAAATATCAGCATTTTGTTACTTCTTGAAATTGGCCTTACTAGAGCCTGAAATTTTTGAAACATCGCCATTTTAACGTTTTCAGATAATGGACAATACGAACACCTAGAGATAACATCTCTTTCTCATTCTCTCTCTCTCTCTCTCTCTCTCTCTCTCTCTCTCTCTCTCTCAAGAATCAACAAGAGCAGAACGGTTGATTTTTTTTTTTAATTGTCAATTTGAACTGGCTCTGGCTGCAAAGATACGCAGATGAACTTACTTTCAAATAACATTTACCACCAATTAAGGTTCGTTAAGTTATTTCCCCTCACCACCCTCTTCCTTCTTTCTGCCAACTATTTGACGCTATCGCAAATTATCAGCTGGAATGCCTTTGACGCATGTTTGGTTGTTCCACGGTGTTGAAGACGTACTTCTGGTATGTGATTGAGTTTCTGCAGTTGGCAACCAGAGTTGGCGAACCCGAAAAGACTAATTGAACAGTCCTTCTTCCCAAATCGTCGAAAAAAATCGAAACAACCAGCCGCCGTGGCGAAGTGGTCAGCGTCGCGGACTCCCGGCTGGGAGGTTGTGGGTTCGAATCCCATCAGAGTCATGTGGGTTTTTCTGCCCCGACCGGCTCCTACCCAGAGTTGAGTTTTCTGCGGACTCAGTTGGGAAGACTGGGACCACACAGTCGAGTTTCATCCACTTAATGGATGCGTTTCTGAGAGTGTTGCTCAAATTTCCTGACCTACAGGTGCCTATATCTCGCAGGCCTGGTTGACGCCGGGATATATTATGAAAGGAAGCGTAGAGTACAGCCCTGTCATGTAGTCTCAGACCGAAAAGGAAATCCGTAGCATCATCTTAATCATCCTCTTTTTTCAAAATGGAGTGACTGACGGCGGAGAACGAAGCAAAATTTAGAAAGAGAGGGTGTTAGTTACCGCCAATGACATTGACAAACAAAGCACATGACAAGACACGATGCATTTCAACCACTTGGGTCTTCTTCAGGCGAAAAAATAAATCACATTTAACATTTAAGACAGTACAAACAAGGAACGAAAATGACTCATCTGTTGTTAGTCCATGTGGTGCGGAGAATAGCCGCTAGGCGGAAATGACAAGGGGGATTATGGGAGAGGAAAAGGAGGGGGGGGGGGGGGGGGGAGTGGTGGTGGTTGTGTGATACGATAGGGTTGTGTGTCTAGTTTAGTGGGGTGGTGTGATATCTTTGTGACGGTTGTGATAATGGTGGACTGATAATAATGGTAAGGGGGGGGGGGGGGGGGGGGGCAAAACTGGGAAAAAAAAAAAATTATATACAGAAGGGGTAAATAAGTACATGAACAGAAGAAACTTAAAAAATTAAAAAATTAAAAAAAAGAGGTGGTGGTAGTTATGCGTGGGTAGTTGTGAAAGGTGTGTGGGTAATGTTAATGAGGGAGGGAAGGGGATGGAAGATAAATGGGTGATAAGGTATGTATTGGGAGGGGGGGGGGGGGGAGTTGAGAAAAAAAAAAAAAAAAAAAAGGAGGGTAATGTGTGTGTGTGTGGGGGGGGGGGGGGGGGGGGGGGGGGGGGGGGGGGGGGGGGGGGGAGGAGGGGGGCAAGAGAAGGAGAGCTCATATCTCTTCATCCACTATGGGGTAGGGGGTGGGGTTGGGAGGTTCATATTAATAGTGTTGTTTAAAAAAGTAAACAATGCTGTGGGATGATGTTAAAAGTAAACAATGCTGTGGGATGATGTTCATTGTAACAGGTGAAATAATGTGTTGGCATCAATATGCTGCTGTTTGTTGAGAGAAGATAGCAGTGATCAATGAAAAACAGGGGTATCATGTGTTGCACACACACATGATGGGGGTTGAGAAAAAAAAAAAAAAAAAAAAAGGAGGAGGGTAATATATGTGTGTGGTGGGGGGGGGGGGGGGGGGGGAGGAAGGGGGGGCAAGAGAAGGAGAGCTCATATCTCTTCATCCACTATGGGGTAGGGGGTGGGGGTGGGAGGTTGGGAGGTTCATATTAATAGTGTTGTTTAAAAAAGTAAACAATGCTGTGGGATGATGTTCATTGTAACAGGTGAAATAATGTGTTGGCATCAATATGCTGCTGTTTGTTGAGAGAAGATAGCAGTGATCAATGAAAAACAGGGGTATCATGTGTTGCACACACACACACACACACACACACACACACACACACACACACACACACACACAAAGTGGGGGGGGGGGGGACCACATGTAAACAATGTTCTAGGTGAGTTAAGATCGTGTGATCATAGTGAGACTAACTGTGGAAAATTTTCACACACATATTCATACACACACACACACACACACACACACACACAAAGAGGGGTAAAAATTATTATCATTAATCAGTCACTGATGGGTGATGATCATATGAGATCAACGGTAGTGTAGGAAGAGATTCTTCTCCATTCCCTTAGGCAGGAATGGTGGAGGTACTGGCAAGGGCTTCTGTATGGTGAAGGCCCTCCAGTGGTCAATAAGGTTTTGCATTCATCAGTGTGTTGGCAGGCCAGGATTCTTCTTTTGGTGTTGTTGGGACTGTTCCACCGTCATTGGGGCTGCATGGATGAATTGCAGACCCGCCAGGGTGGAGTATTGCAGAGATGTTATGTCATAGTCTGGAGTGCCCGGTTCTCAGTATCACAATGATGGTCTTCTTCTTCGTTTACTTAGGTCGGAATCCTGGAGGTACTGACGGAGGCTGCTGTATGGTGAAGACCCTCCAGTGGTCAGTATGGTTTTGCACTCATTGGTGAGTTGGCAGGCCAGGTTTCCACTTTGGGCCAAGCTGGGAATGCTCCGCTGTCTCTGGGGCTGCACTGCATTGATGGTTTGAAAGACTCACAGGTGTGGAGTATAGTGGACCTGTGATGTTGAGGTCAGGGGAGCCTTATCCTCAGTCCAACAATGTTCACTTGGTCTGATTTGGGCGTCCGGTAGTATGCATCCCTCTTGTTGAAGTCTGGGTGCTGCTCAAGTCATCTTCCTATTTGTCTCCTTGGAAATATTTTAGATTTATTCCAAGGAGACTACCTTTTACAGTTGGGGCTGCTGTCCTTCCTTTGTCAGTTGGTCAGCTTCTTCATTTCCATATAGTGCAGTGTGAAGGTATTCACTGGATGGGAGTATTTTCAGTGACTGATAATGATTTAAAATTATTACCATTATCAGTCACTGAAAATACTCCCATCCAGTGAATACCTTCACACTGCACTATATGGAAATGAAGAAGCTGACCAACTGACAAAGGAAGGACAGCAGCCCCAACTGTAAAAGGTAGTCTCCTTGGAATAAATCTAAAATATTTCCAAGGAGACAAATAGGAAGATGACTTGAGCAGCACCCAGACTTCAACAAGAGGGATGCATACTACCGGACGCCCAAATCAGACCAAGTGAACATTGTTGGACTGAGGATAAGGCTCCCCTGATCTCAACATCACAGGTCCACTATACTCCACACCTGTGAGTCTTTCAAACCATCAATGCAGTGCAGCCCCAGAGAGAGCGGAGCATTCCCAGCTTGGCCCAAAGTGGAAACCTGGCCTGCCAACTCACCAATGAGTGCAAAACCATACTGACCACTGGAGGGTCTTCACCATACAGCAGCCTCCGTCAGTACATCCAGGATTCCGACCTAAGTAAACGAAGAAGAAGACCATCATTGTGATACTGAGAACCGGGCACTCCAGACTATGACATAACATCTCTGCAATACTCCACCCTGGCGGGTCTGCAATTCATCCATGCAGCCCCAATGACGGTGGAACAGTCCCAACAACACCAAAAGAAGAATCCTGGCTTGCCAACACACTGATGAATGCAAAACCTTATTGACCACTGGAGGGCCTTCACCATACAGAAGCCCTTGCCAGTACCTCCACCATTCCTGCCTAAGGGAATGGAGAAGAATCTCTTCCTACACTACCGTTGATCTCATATGATCATCACCCATCAGTGACTGATTAATGATAATAATTTTTACCCCTCTTTGTGTGTGTGTGTGTGTGTGTGTGTGTGTGTGTGTGTGTGTATGAATATGTGTGTGAAAATTTTCCACAGTTAGTCTCACTATGATCACACGATCTTAACTCACCTAGAACATTGTTTACATGTGGTCCCCCCCCCCCCCCCCTTTTTGTGTGTGTGTGTGTGTGCAACACATGATACCCTGTTTTTCATTGATCACTGCTATCTTCTCTCAACAAACAGCAGCATATTGATGCCAACACATTATTTCACCTGTTACAATGAACATCATCCCACAGCATTGTTTACTTTTTTAAACAACACTATTAATATGAACCTCCCAACCTCCCACCCCCACCCCCACCCCCCACCCCATAGTGGATGAAGAGATATGAGCTCTCCTTCTCTTGCCCCCCTTCCTCCCCCCCCCCCCCCCCCCCCACACACACAACCACATTACCCTCCTTTTTTTTTTTCTCAACCTCCCTCCCCCCCCCCCCCCCCAATCATACCTTATCACCCATTTATCTTCCATCCCCTTCCCTCCCTCATTA
>CM065734.1:12582503-12590003 GCA_033310375.1 Conus canariensis | reverse complement strand
TAAATAAAAAAATAAATAAATAAAAAAAACACACACACACACACACAACACCACACACACACAATACCCCCCACCACCACTGCTCTGAAAAGTGGTTGGCCAATGAGCGGTAGGTCTCCCCAACATACAGCTTGGAGCAGAGGGTGCAGGTCAAGACGTACACTAAGTCCCTAGACTGACAGTTTAAACTGGACCCCACAGTGAATGTGCCAGTGGGTCCCACGACTGTAGTTGAGGCGTCTATGAATGGCCACGTCTTATATTTTTTGTCCCCACAAGGTCTGCACCCTGGTGAGGTTGACTGGGTGGCCTGCGGTCTAAGCTTGGACCTCACAAGCATGTCACGCAGGTTCTTGTCCCTCTGACCAAGGACCATAGACCAAGGTCATCTTCCAACAGAAGCTTTTAATGCCATCAACAGTGAACAACCAAACTTCTACCTGTTACCCAAGATTTACAAAGTTGACACTCCTGGACGTCCCATTGCTTCTGTGTGCGCTTGCCCCTCAGTCATCATTTCTGATGTCCTGGACAAGATTCTCCAACCACTAGTGGCCGCTCTACCCACATACATAAAAGACATCAACGACACTCTGAGACTGTTAGAGGGTTTCTCTTTCCCAGATGACAGCAGGGAGAGACACATCTTCAGGATGGATATTGTGCCACTTTACACCAGTATCCCCCATAGTGACGGATTGCAGGCGCTGAAACACTACTTGGAGAAGAGTGACATCAAACACCTCCACATCCCTACCATCCTCTGCCTAGCAGAACTAGTTCTCTCCCTGAACTCGTTTGCCTTCGAGGACCACCACTACCTACAGACTGGGGTCGCCATGGGCACAAAGATGGGGCCCAGCTTTGCATGCTTGTTTGTAGGCTTAGTGGAGGAGCAAGCTCTCAGCCATTACACGGGAACACAACCAGCACCGTTCAAACGGTATATTGACGACTGCCTTGGTGTGTCGGTGGGACCGAGGGAAGACTTGTTAAACTTCATCCAACACATGTCTAACTTCCACCCTGCCCTCCGATACACCCACGAAATATCATCCACATCTATTTCCTTCCTGGACCTTTCCATCTCTGTCCATCCAGACTGTTCCAAACTCTCCACCACCGTCTTCTACAAGCCCACTGAGTCACATGCATATCTCCTGTACAACTCCAGCCACCCATCCTCCACCAGAAACAGTATACCACATTCTCAGTTCCAAAGGCTCAGACGCATTTGCAGTAGAGAGCAGGACTTTGAGAATGAGGCTCAGAGGATGTCCACCTTCTTCATAGCCCGCCAGTACCCAGACGATATTGTGCAGACAGCACTTGAGCGTGCACGCTCTACCAGCCGCACAGAAGCCCTGAGACCAAGAGAAACGGGAGAGGATGAGGATCGCGCTGTGGTAGTCATCCCATACCATCTTCACAACCTACCAATCTGCAGAATCCTGCGTGAAAACTTTAGTCTCCTCCAGCAAGATCCTGACCTCAAACAAATCTTTTCCAAGCCACTGCTGATTGCTTTTCAGAGGGACAAGAACCTGCGTGACATGCTTGTGAGGTCCAAGCCTAGACCACAGGTCACCCAGTCAACCTCACCAGGGTGCAGACCTTGTGGGGACAAAAAATGCAAGACGTGCCCATTCATAGATGCCTCAACTACAGTCGTGGGACCCACTGGCACATTCACTGTGAGGTCCAGTTTAAACTGCCAGTCTAGGGACTTAGTGTATGTCTTGACCTGCACCCTCTGCTCCAAGCTGTATGTTGGGGAGACCTACCGCTCATTGGCCGACCACTTTTCAGAGCACCTGAGGTCGATGAAGCTGGGCCACAACAACCCAGTCGGCCAACATTTTGTTGGTCCGAATCACAGCTTCAGTCATGCAAAGATATCAGCAGTATGGCAGAACCCCAGAGACCGTGTGTACAGAAAGCACATGGACAGCCTTGTCATCAGCCGCTTGGGCACCACACAGCCAGCTGGGATGAACATCAGAGTCACTGACGTCTAGCTGAGCCAGGGCCCTTCTGCCTTAATCTCTCTGTCCTGTCCCTCTTTAGCCCCTGTTTCTTTTTCTTTCAGTAGGCAAAATAGTGAATATTTCCATTTATTCCCCTCCTTTTGTGTGTGTGTGTGTGTGTGTGTGTGTGGTGTGTGGGTGGTGGTGGTGGTGGTGGTAGTGGTGGTGGTGGGGGGGTATTGTGTGTGTGTGTGTGTATGTGGTGTTTTGTGGGGGTGGCGGGGGGGGGGGGGGGGGGGGGGTGCGGGTGCGCGCGTACGCATGTGTGTGTGTTGGTGTCTTTGTGTGAACTGTGGTGTGTGTCTGTGTGAACTCAATACACCTGAACAGTGATCAGTGACTTTATTTTGGTCCAACTCAATAATTAAATGAGATGTTCTCACCCAATTCTCACATGGGCTTTCCTGTCTACACTGTCTTCTTCTCTTCACTTTGACAACGGGCCTATGGCTTGAAATGTCAGTTTCCTCTCCAACGGATTCAACTACCACCAAAAGGTTTTTGTAAACTTCATTATTTTTTTCATTTTAGATAGGCTACGTTTGTTGCAGAATTATTAGAGAAGAAAGGTGCCGTCTATAAAGCATTTTGTAAACATTTTCATTCTATTTCAGGTTCCTTAATCATATCCCGGCTTACGTCCACATTCTTCATTCATAATTTGTCATGATCATGCCACGTGTACCGTAAAAAATGTTGGTTATGGCCTGTTCACCATGCGCTTTTTAAAGACTAGCTCTGACACAGGTGTGAGTGTTTGTTCGCCAATGCTCAGAGCACACGACGATGACATCGAAGGAGTTATTGATTATGCATTAGGTATGACCCTGTCTGCGCCACTGGCCCCAAATACACTGAAACCGTACTGAGGAGGATCAGTTAACATTTAGCGAGGACCCATAACACACACGCGCGCGTGCATGCACACACACACACACACACACACACACACACACACACACACACACACACACACACACACACACACACACATATGTACGCATGTACGCACGCACGCGCGCGCACACACACACACACAACACACACACGCATGCACGCACGCACACACGCGCGTCTGCACACACACACACACACACACACACACACACACACACACACACACATGGTATTCCTATGGTTTTGAAGCTCTAGCATACAAGGCTTCCACGACTAATGACCTGCTTGTGACTCTAGACTCAACTGCTTCATCCATTAAGAAGTCACAAGACGCTGTAGTCATTCACTGTGGGGTCAACGACATAAAAAAGTCGGACCCCAAAATCAGTAGTAAAATCTTTGCTGATGCTGTCAGAGATCTAGCAGCCAGACACCCCAAAACAAAAATCGTCATAAGCAAGATCGCACCACTTACAGATTCTGGCATGGAAACTAAACGGGACTTATTTAATGCCTTGGTATCCACAGAACTGTATGGTGTGGAAAATGTCTCCTTCGTCCACCATGGCAACCTACATACCAGACTACTGAAGAAGGACGGCCTTCACCCAACTGCAAGAGGGGCCAGTGTCCTTGCGGGAAACGTGGGGCGACACCTGAGACAGCTGTTCTGGGTGAAGCCAAAGAAAACATCAAGGCGCCCGCTTTATCAGCTGCCCAGACACGCCTACCCCCGAACAAGGCTTTCACGCTTCCTCGGTGAAAGGGACCCATGGCAGAACACGTTCGAAGTATTAAGAGACTGGTATTGAAACACTGTGTGTAGATACTGCTTGACTGCGGACAACAAATCAACGTTTCATTGACTACATCACTTCGTAACTTCTGTTATCCGCCAGGTTTAATTCTTTGTATCTTAGAACTACATTTATACCCCCACCCCCTCCTTCTCTCCCCCCTCTCTCTCTCTCTCTCTCTCTCTCTCTCTCTCTCTCTCTCTCTTCTACCTCTATTTTTGATAGTTACTAGTTTGCCACCATTCAAATATCAAAACATTGTGTACTGTAATTAAGCAGGAGTCATGGGCGAAAGTAAAGCTATCAGGTTTATGCAATGGAACTGCAGATCCATACATACAAACCTGCCTTACCTTATTCAACACCTTGCTTCCTCCAGCTATCAGATTCTTATTTTGCAGTCGTTAAATGTGACTCGTAATAATCTACCCAAACTGTCAAACTATTTTTTCCCTCCGGTCTGTGAAAAGACAGAGCAAGGAGAGAAAGTCAAAACGGCTATTTATATTAATGATAAAATGGATTACTCCGTGTGTCCGTCACCGGCACCAACAAACATATTACAACTGCATTCCTGTGCAGCAAGGGTTAAGATCAGTCAGACGTTAATTGTTAATGTCGTCAGTGTGTACTTACCTAAAGGGCCAAATGAAGAAAATACTGAATGGCTACGTCCATTGCATGATTCGAATGAGAAATGGCTAATCGCTGGTGACTTCAACGCTCATTCACCTTTCTGGGAAGCTGATAACGTTTCTGTGACTAGTAACAGATTTGTCGAAAATATCGTTGGTGCTTCTCTCTATCTACTTAATGACGGGAGAGTCACGCGGATCCCTGATATACCCACTCACAGAGCTTCTGCGATTGACCTGTCTCTTATTTCTCCCATCCTTGTACCAAATAGTGACTGGAACACACATACTGATAGCTTAGGAAGTGACCACTTACCCGTTATTACTACTCTTAATGATAACTTAGTCCAGACTACGACAGACAAAGACATTATAGCCAAATATAATTATAAGTGTGCTAACTGGAAAATGTTTGAGAATATTCTAAAATCGCAAAATACTAATGACATAAGAGATGATGATATCAACAAATTTTATTCAAAAATCACGAACACTGTGTTACAAGCAGCTGATCGTTCCATACCGGAATATTCTAATTTAAAATCTGACAAACATTCGGGAAACATCTGGTGGAACGAAGTTTGTGAGAAAGTTGTGAACGAAAAGAAACGTTTGTTCAAAATATACTTACAGGATAAAAAACCCCCAGAAAATCACATCCCCCTGAGGAAAGCGAATTCATTTAGTAATAAAACAATAGCACAAGTGAAACGGCAGTATTGGGCTGCATTTTGTACAGATGAGGTTTATAGCCATAAAGATCTACAAAAGATATGGACAAAATTCAATAACATGAAAAATGGAGTACATTTACCATTATGTCCAGTCAGGATTGAAGGTAATGAATTTCCTTCTAATTTACAAAAGGCTGAGTCGTTCGTCGACATGTTTTCTGATACAATGCTTCCTAATAATCTTCCAAAAGAAATAAGAACTTTGAGGGAAAACGAGGCCCAAAAAGATATGTATAAAGATCCTGTACCAGATAATGCAAATTATATCAATGCCCCAATTACTTTGAAAGAACTGAAAGACACGCTGTTTTCTTTAAGTGATAAGAAAACGTCAGTCGGAGCAGACGCAATATCTAGCATAATGTTAAAACATTTGCCGGAAAACTGGATTATATTACTGCATGAATTGTTTCAAAAATGCTGGGATGAAGGTCATATTCCAAAGGTATGGAAACACTCAATCATAGTTCCAATACCAAAACAAGGAAAGTCAAAGAAAGATAAAAATAATTACAGCCCCATTGCTCTGACATCACACACCGGTAAGCTGCTAGAAAAGATCATTTTAAACAGACTAATTTACCATTGTGATAAAAGAAAAGTTATCACTACCAATCAAGCAGGTTTCAGGAAGAAGAGAAGTACAATTGATCATTTAGTGAAACTAACAACGCAGATTAAACATCAGTTTGCTCACAGAAAAAATGTACTGGCAACATTCTTTGATATAAAGAAAGCCTATGACCATGTCTGGCATGGTAGATTACTGTATAAATTAAAAAGTATTGGTCTATCTGGACATATCTATGACTATGTTAGGAATTTCTTATCTGACAGAAGTATGCAAACAAAAGTAGGCAACTCCTATTCCACCTTAAGATTTCCCCAAATGGGAATCCCACAGGGATCAGTTATTGCCCCTCATTTATTCAATATTCTACTCTATGATTTACCGCAATCTGTGTCAAATAATATTGTAATCGTACAATATGCAGATGACATATGCATGTGGATGAAAGTTACCATAAAAAGGAAAACCCCCAAAAGACAGCTGAACTATTTTAGAAAATTGTATCAACGGGAACTTGATAACTTAAATAATTACATGATGGAGAATGGACTTTTGTTATCACCGGAAAAAAACTAATCTTGTACTTTTCAATAGTGGGCCCGATCCACCAGAGTTACCCATTTTTCGAATAGATAAAGAAATCCTAGAGTACAGATCGATGGTAAAATTTCTTGGAGTATGTATTACTTCAAAGTTATCGTGGAACCATCATATTCAATATCTATTAACAAAGGCTAGAAAAAGTTTTAATTTTCTAAAAGTTATACAAAAACAAAACTGGGGCCAAGATGCTAATGTACTCAAACACCTGGCATTATCGCTGATACGGTCAAGACTCACTTACGGACAAGAAGTTTTCTTCAGTGCCCCGACAAGTTTGCTAAAGAAAATGCAGAGTTTGGATTGTAAAGCTTTCAAACTAGCTATAGGTGTACCATATCATGCATCGTCCCTAGGAACATATCGCGAAACTGGGGTATTACCATTAGATGAGTATCGACGGCTCGCTGTCGCAAAGTATGTCTTACGATCTTCAACATGTGACAGCAATGTTGAAAACGAAGTTAGTTTGAGATCTGATATTAACTTCCCTAAAAGAGCAAAATCAATCTCCTCGCTTACGACAATTAGGACTTTCACTTCCAATTTGTTCGAAGAGTCAGAAATTAACCATAACGAAATAATTAAACCTCAACTTCCTTCACCTCCCAGCCCACCATGGGAACTTCAAAGAGCATCATTTGATATCAACCATTCGTCTTTGAAAAAAGGTGACGATGAAAACTTGATTGGCATAACAGTAAAAGAGTATATAGAAAACTCGTACCCGCTTCATCTTAAGATATATACAGACGGATCTCTTTTAGATACCAAAGAAGCAGGTGCAGCATTTGCTATTCCTTCTATAAAGGTGGAAAAAATCTTACTACCTTGGAAAAAAACAGGTCCATTTTTACAGTCGAGCTAACTGCCATTTTAATGGCCCTGTATTATCTTCTTGATCTTTCTTACCCAACACTTCAGGCCCTCTTTTGTGTCGATTCAAAATCGGTTTTATTTGCCCTCAGCAAATCAACAACAATAAGAAAAGATTTAATTACAGACATTCATCAATTAATACAGTTTTTGGTTATTAGGGGTACGAGTATCTCTTTCTGTTGGGTTCCACCTCACTGTGGTATTCAGTTTAATGAGAGGGTTGACAGAGCAGCAAAGCGGGGAGCAAGAAATACAAGCGGGTCAGAACGTATCAGTATTCCATTGTCTGTCCATGAGGGATACAGTCTATTAGAAAATGCGTGCTGGAAACATTTTAGAAAAAAAACTAAAAAATTCTGG
>CM065734.1:12572503-12577503 GCA_033310375.1 Conus canariensis | reverse complement strand
CCAGCAGTGAAGACTAGACGCACAGCCAACCCGAGAACAGGAGTCAGACTCATAGCCAGTCAGATCAACAGGAAGGGGCAAGCGCCTTCAGTGTGCGCAAGGGACCCCCCCCCCCCCGCACCTCCTCCCCCCCCCCTATCCACCAACCAGCAAAAAGCCAAGATGTAGACCCTGTCTCCCCACCCACCACCCCCACCCACCCCCATGTCTGTGATTCATGCCCTGGCATGGGCACTGGGGGCTGTGGTATTTTCTCATCAGGTGTGGAGATTGATCATGGGATCGTTTGCAGCCCTGCCAACACAGACATCAAGGAGAAGATGCCGGGGAAAAAAAGTTAGTTTTCAACACATTCAGGACATTCATGAAAAGCAAAGTGTGAAACTGGTTTTCAACACATTCGGGACATTCATGAAAAGCAAAGGGTAAAACTGGTTTTCAACACATTCGGGACGAACACAAAAAGCAAAGGGTAAAGCAAGCGAATGAGAATTCGAACTGACGTTTACCTTGAATTCAAATAGAGCACAAATGGAGTGAACACTTAATGCATATTTGAAGATTAAATAGCTGGTTGTGGAAGGGAATTCCCTCTTGTATATGAACTCGGTGAAGAGGTCAGTTGTAACAAAGTTTTAGCGTGTGTGTCAGACAATGAATCGACTCATACATTTCAGCCCAACAATTAAGATATTCTCTCTCTTACCTGAAGTGAAAAACTAGTAGTACAGAAGAAGCAAGTTGACATGACCCATCTTTCAGTGTAGGAAGACTGGAGAGAAAAAAAAAAAGACAGGGAGACAAATCTACCCGCCGCCGTGGTGAAGTGGTTAGCGTCGCGGACTCCCGGCTGGGAGGTTGGAGTTCGATTCCCATCAGAGTCATGTGGGATTTTTCTGCCCCGACCGGTTCCTGCGCAGAGTTGAGTTTGCTACGGGCTCAGTTGGGAAGACTGGGACCACACAATCGAATTTCATCCACTAAATGGATACGTGTCGGAGAATGTTGCTCAAAAGTCCTGACCAATATTGCAGGCGTCTGTATCTCTCGGGTCTTGTTGACGCCGGGATGTATTATGAAAGTGAGCGTAGAGTACAGCCCTGTCATGCAGCCTCAGACCGGAATGGATATCCGTGACATCGTCTTCCTCATCCTCATTCTCATCGACCAGCATTACAAAATCTCAAAATCTGCAGCCTGCTCTCATGATTACCTCAGATTTGATGTCCACTCCACGTCTATGGCCTTGGTTTGATTCTGTCGGGGTCACCGGTATCGGCAAGTTCATTGGGGGGCTGTCGTTGAACGGGGGCGTGGTGGCGCCCACCAGCTGGGAGAGCTTACTCAACGCCGTCAGTAGGGGCCTAGTAGGTGTGCCCTGCGTATGTTGGATCAGAACAGGCACCACTGAACACCACCGAAGTGACTCGGCAGCAGTGCAGTGTCTCCTCCTGTGGGTTGCCTCTTGACGGCTTGACATTGACTGGTTTTCGTGAATTGCCGGTGCCGAGGCTGTGGCTGAGCAGGGGGGTCGGAATGAGCGGCATGGGTACGGTGCCACTGAGATGGCACAGAAGATAGGACAGAAAAAAAAGGTAGAGCAGCATACTGGAATTTCAAACTTTTTTTTTTCAAGAATTAGGCAGCACTCTGGAATTTCAAACTTTTTTCGAGGTTGGACGCTTCTTTCAGTAATGTGGGTTATTTTTTTTTAGTTACAGTTTCTTTTCTGCTTCTGTCCTTTCTTATGCTATTTTAGTTAGCTTCAGCCCAGGTGAATGCCATTTTCTTTTCGTCCTATTTTTTTTTAAGAATGATAGAATGGAAAATGGATATGACTCAGTGAAATAGGCCAGGCACGTTCATGTCTCAACATTTTACACTCGTTTATTGGCCAACAGATCTAGAAGACGAGGGAAAACTGCAGAAGAGAAAGAAGAAGGAGAAATAAAGAAGAGAGAGAGACAGCAGAAAAAAAGCAAGAAGAAAACAGAATGCAAGAGCAGCAGCCACAGAAAAAGAAGGTATAAGGGTACCTGCCTCTCTCCCTCCCTCTCTCTCCCTCTCTCTCTCTCCCTCTCTCTCTCTCTCTGTTTGTTTGTGTGTGTGTGTGTGTGTGTGTGTGTGTGTGTGTGTGTGTGTGTGTGTGTGTGTGTGTGTGTGTGAGAGAGAGAGAGAGAGAGACTCTGTGTGTGTATGTGTGTGTGTGTGTGTGTGTGTGTGTGTGTGTGTGTGTGTGTGTGTGTGTGTGTGTGTGTATTGGGGAGGGGGGGGGGGGGGACGGAATACATACTCGCTAAGCTTATAATAGAAAAAAGGGTGTTTGTTAGTGGTTGTAATCCCTTAAATCTCTTCGTCAACTGCGATTTGTTGTGCAGCGTTGGTGCACATTTCAATTGTTTTTTGGTTTGAGGTCAAGTGGGGTGAGAGGCCATGGCAGCGTGAGAGGGTAGTGCTCGGAATGTCCAGTGTCCTTCTTCAGTGCAGAAAGGGGTAAGAAAATGATGTTCAGGCCCGATGATTCAAACGTACCTCAAATGCATGCATATTAAAATGTGGAGAGCTCATTGTTCCATTGACCGCAGACACAGGCCAGTCTGGCCTTCCAGTCAGCCTACAAGTGCGGGTGGATGCCCAGCAACCATGACAAATACGAACGCTTCCATAGAACCCTTCTGCACGGAGAAGACTGGGCCTTGGGGCAGAAATACTTTGCCATGTACTGGATCGACGTCAGCCAAGACACTGACAATGACGATGAGGTCAACGATGACAGTGACTACGATGACGGATACAAAGACGATGATGATAAAGAAGGCGATGATGATGAGAAGGATGGAGAGATTCGTCGTCTGGATTCGCCCATGTTCGAGAACGATGCCAGCCACCACGCTGAGCGGCGCTTGTTGAGGCACCTGGGTCTGCAGTGGTCGCTGGTGCAGAAGAAAATGGTGCGGTCTATCACCATCTTCCAGAATGCCAGCCCTTGTGACAGGTAACGGTAATCAAGGGAGCGGGATGAAGTCATGCCCGTTGGAACCTCCTCCTGCCTCAAACTCGTTGAGTCAGAGTCAATGGTTGTTGATGGTACTGAATTGCCTTTCAGTAATTCTGTCAAATACCTTGGTGTTACCATTGATCAGTGTCTGACCATGCAGAATCAAATATCTGTAGTCTGTCGCTCATCCTTTTTAGAGCTGAGACGTATTGCTTCCATCCGACGCTTTATATCCAGGGAAGTAGCTGTCAGGCTAGTCTGTGCCATGGTGATGTCAAGATTGGACTACTGCAACTCTGTTTATGCTGGGCTTCCCGCAGAACAGATTGCTCGGCTGCAGAGAGTCCAAAATAGCGCTGCACGACTTGTTTTGAAGAGGAGGAGGTGTGAGCACATCACTCCCATGCTGATCGAACTGCACTGGCTTCCCATACAGTATCGGTGGCAATTTAAACTGGCAGTTCTTGCTTTCCGCCACTTCAATGAATCTCTTCCTCACTATCTCTCTTCTTCTCTCTGCACCTACCAAAGCTCTCGTACCCTTCGCTCTTCTTCACAAAAACTTTTGAAAATCCCTAAGCGTTCTCTGAAATCTGTTGGCGAAAGAGCCTTCAGTTTTAGAGCACCTTCTATTTGGAACTCCCTCCCTGAAGACCTTCGTAATCAGCCTACTCTTTCTTCTTTTAAATCTCAGCTCAAAACTTACCTCTTCAAAAAAGCCTATTCTCTTCTGTAGATGACTAGATCTCTCTTAAATTCCTCCACAACTAGTTCGGTGAGACAGTTTATGCATGTAGGTGCGTCTGCCATTGTGTATTTTCTTTTTGCTGTGTGCATGAATATTGTATGAATAAGTGCAAATGGTGGATGTAAGCGCATTGAGTTGTACAACAAGAAATGCGCTATATAAGTATTATACATTATTATTATTATGAAAGAATGAATGAATGGTCCTGTGAGAAGGAGGAACAGTGCAATCTACCATGAACACTGAATGATGTGAAGGAGGAGTGTGGGAAGTGTATGTTTGAAAAGGTTGATGGATGGTGGATGTAACGTAGAAAGCACGAATCAGGAAAGATTTTTTTTTCAATCATCACCAAGTAATCAAGATGGGTGCAGGACGAATGAATGACCGAGTTGTCATCAATATTTAGTTTTCTCGTCCGGTGATTTGATTGTTCAACACACACGAATGAATGACCGAGTTGTCATCGATACTCAATTTTCTCATCCAGTGATTTGATTGTTTAACACACAGGTGCTCCCAAGAATACCTCAAACAGCTGAGCAGGATGAAGAGCGAAGCAGCCCCAGAGGTGGAGTTTACCATCGTCTTCTCCTCGCTCTTCCACATCTGGCGACCCTCTTGTGTGGTTAAGAAGCACGATCACCTGAGACAAATTGGGGAGAAAATCTCCAAGAACAACGTGAAGGGACTGAAGAACCTGAGGTAAGTCAGTCAGGCAGTCTGAATGCAGGCCGTCCATTTATTCACTGTCACTGTGGTCTGAAGATGTGACAGACAGATGCAGGCCCATCTGGAACTAACCTCCCACTCCTCCCCCTTTTTTCTGTTCCATCCTCTGTGCTACCTTAGTGGCACTGCAGCCACGCCGCTCATTCCGACCCCCCCTCCCTCCCCCCCCCCCGACCCGCCGCAACCCCGGCACCGGCAATCCATAGGGAGCAGTAAGTGTCGAGAGGCAACCCACCGGAGGAGACACTGCACTGCTGCCGAGTCACTTCGGTGGTGTTCAGTGGTGCCTGTTCTGATCCAACATACGCAGGACACCACCTACTAAGCTCCCTACTGACGACAATAATTGCGGAGCCGGCGTGAGAGAACTCTCTCCTCCGGAGGGCGCCACCACGCCCGTCCAACGACAGCCCCCATGAATTTGTCGATACCGGTGACCCCGTTGGAACGAAACCAAAGCCATAGAGGTGGAGACAGCATCAAAACTGAGGTCACCATGTGAGCAGGGTATGAAGGGCCACA
>CM065734.1:12547503-12565003 GCA_033310375.1 Conus canariensis | reverse complement strand
CAAGTCATTACTATGAAGATAGTTCAGTTGTTGGCCTGCGCTTGTTTTTTCCCCCACTATTAGATTGTTCGTCTATGTATTTGTCTGACTTTATTCAAGTTTAAAAGGCTGTGCCAGTCTTGAATACAAGTTACTCTGTGTTAGGTTTTCTTATGGGAGCAAAAAATACCCAACTTGTTTACTGTTTATCGTTTACTGTTCCCTGCCTCATTTCATTTCCGATTTTGTTTTGATTAAATTGAGGTTATTTGTATTTGTTTCTGTCCGTCTGTGTGTTTGTCTTTTGATCTCCCTTGCATCTTTGGGTGGATCCTCAGGCGTAGGCTCAAAAATTGTCCCTTACATTTTAAACTATTTGCGTAATGTCTCTAGTTTTTCAGCAACTTTTTTCCTCCCCACACTTTCGTTTAGTTTCGTTTACTACTCTTCGCTGGCTGCTTTGGGGGGTGCTATAGGATTCTTTTTTGCACCCTTGGTGGTGAGAACACCACAGTATTATGGACTGTGGTGTGTCTCTATTTGACGCCAGGAGCGCAGACACAACCAGCCGTGTCTCCCTGATGAGTCCGACCCAGCGGACGAAAGGCCTCGGAGCAGGCAATACAAATATATCTGCCTTCAAAAGGGATTGCGATGGTTCCCTTATGCAGCTAGTGAAGAGTTTTCATATCTGTAACATATTTTCTTAATTTCATGTTCCCAGTTTCTCCATCTTCAAATTCCGCCCCCTCCCCCCACCCCCCCCCCCCCCCCCCTCCTTAAGTCCAAATCTTTGCCAAGTCATTACTATGAAGATAGTTCAGTTGTTGGCCTGCGCTTGTTTTTTCCCCCACTATTAGATTGTTCGTCTATGTATTTGTCTGACTTTATTCAAGTTTAAAAGGCTGTGCCAGTCTTGAATACAAGTTACTCTGTGTTAGGTTTTCTTATGGGAGCAAAAAATACCCAACTTGTTTACTGTTTATCGTTTACTGTTCCCTGCCTCATTTCATTTCCGATTTTGTTTTGATTAAATTGAGGTTATTTGTATTTGTTTCTGTCCGTCTGTGTGTTTGTCTTTTGATCTCCCTTGCATCTTTGGGTGGATCCTCAGGCGTAGGCTCAAAAATTGTCCCTTACATTTTAAACTATTTGCGTAATGTCTCTAGTTTTTCAGCAACTTTTTTCCTCCCCACACTTTCGTTTAGTTTCGTTTACTACTCTTCGCTGGCTGCTTTGGGGGGTGCTATAGGATTCTTTTTTGCACCCTTGGTGGTGAGAACACCACAGTATTATGGACTGTGGTGTGTCTCTATTTGACGCCAGGAGCGCAGACACAACCAGCCGTGTCTCCCTGATGAGTCCGACCCAGCGGACGAAAGGCCTCGGAGCAGGCAATACAAATATATCTGCCTTCAAAAGGAATTGCGATGGTTCCCTTATGCAGCTAGTGAAGAGTTTTCATATCTGTAACATATTTTCTTAATTTCATGTTCCCAGTTTCTCCATCTTCAAATTCCGCCCCTCCCCCCCCCCCCCCCTCCTTAAGTCCAAATCTTTGCCAAGTCATTACTATGAAGATAGTTCAGTTGTTGGCCTGCGCTTGTTTTTTCCCCCACTATTAGATTGTTCGTCTATGTATTTGTCTGACTTTATTCAAGTTTAAAAGGCTGTGCCAGTCTTGAATACAAGTTACTCTGTGTTAGGTTTTCTTATGGGAGCAAAAAATACCCAACTTGTTTACTGTTTATCGTTTACTGTTCCCTGCCTCATTTCATTTCCGATTTTCCTTACCATTGTCCAATCAAAATCGCTTTCCCGGATTAGGAGTAAATAACACATGCAAAGCATTCTCTCCTTCCGAAATGGCGACTAGTTCACCGACGTCGATTCACTAATAAATTCGGTTACACAGAGTATTCATGAATTCAAACATGCCGAGAATTGACAAGACTGAATTACACGCGCAAAGTACAAGCGCACGCCAATACTTAAAATCGGCTGAATGTTGAAAAACATGATTAATCAAATGAGGGTCTGTGTGAACTGACGTACGGGCAGGCTTCTCCCCTGCAGCGACAATCGATAAAAGTACAGAATGTCAGTTGGCCTGAATACCAAGTTTATGGGCAGGTATCTTCGTTGATATTAAAGCATTATTGTCTTACTGCTAATGTCTGACAGCTGCCAAAGTTTTGTTCTGTATTGGTCCCACAATGGCTTCAATTTCTTCGTTTGAACGGTGACATTCATGCAGACTGCGTGTGCATAAAATAGAGTGACGGGTCAGGTATGCTATGTCCCAACAGTGTGTCTTGCGTGTGGCTGGCTATGTCTGTGGAGTGTGGTATGTCTGAAAACTGTCGCAACACGGTAACCAGCTCCTTCGTCTGCGGGCCGCACTCCGCTCTGTACCAAGCTGTGTTCTGGTTGGCCAGTGTAAAGAAAGTATTTCGATTAGCCCGTGACATTGATTCTAGAACACTGAGACTTCTACTGAAGATTCATTACGAATCATCTTTCCAAGTGCGTCTGTCCTTTAACTCCCTGGGGAATCTTTGGGGCACACACTGAAGAACAGTTCACCAGGTTTCTCCAGTTCTGTCGGTTGTATACCTAGCCCTGGATCTTTGCAAAAAATTTTTTTTCTTCCATGTTACTGGGCAAAAATCGAACCTGGCGGAGCTCATCCCTCTCCCGGTAGGATTTACTTGTTGGGTTTCCTTCCCACGTGTAGCAGGTAGTACTGGGTCTACATGGTTACCAATAGCAGAAGAGAACACTTGACCTGACGCCAGAACACCATGCTAAAAATGTCAAACTGCACGTGCATCTTTGTCACTTAAGAAGCTTGAATGATGAGCTATGAACTATATGAATGGTGCTCCTATCTGGCACATAATATCAAGGGATGGAGAACTATGTTTCCTATTAACCTACTATGCGGATTCGAGAACTATGTTTCCTATTAACCTACTATGCGGATTCATATTGCGCCCAATTTAAGGAGATAAGTGATTGTTCGTTCTTCGTTTTCATTGTCTTGAATGTTGTTTGCCTAGCGTAACTTAATGAAGACCACAGAGGTTGAAACGCGCCGTGTTCGTCTCATAATTTTGCCCAGTTTAAGGAGATAAGTGATTGTTCGTTCTTCGTTTTCATTGTCTTGAATGTTGTTTGCTTTGCTTAATTAAATGAAGACCACAGAGGTTGAAACGCGTCGTGTTCGTCTCATAATTTGGTCTCTTTTGTTGGGCGGAATTGTAGTATTTCTTTTAAGTTGGATTCACTTTCCGCCTGCAGGCAGTCACCTCACTTTGAAACCTACATGTGCATCGTCAGCACACAATCACTGCCTGCAGGCAGTCACCTCACTTTGAAACCTACATGTGCATCGTCAGCACACAATCACTGCCTGCAGGCAGTCACCTCACTTTGAAACCTACATGTGCATCGTCAGCACACAATCACTGCCTGCAGGCAGTCACCTCACTGTGAAACCGACCTGTGCATCGTCAGCACACAATCACTGCCTGCAGGCAGTCACCTCACTGTGAAACCGACATGTGCATCGTCAGCACACAATCACTGCCTGCAGGCAGTCACCTCACTGTGAAACCGACCTGTGCATCGTCAGCACACAATCACTGCCTGCAGGCAGTCACCTCACTGTGAAACCGACATGTGCATCGTCAGCACACAATCACTGCCTGCAGGCAGTCACCTCACTGTGAAACCTACATGTGCATCGTCAGCACACAATCACAACCTACATGTGCATCGTCAACACACAATCACAACCTACATGTGCATCGTCAACACACAATCACAACCTACATGTGCATCGTCAACACACAATCACTGCATAAATTTGACTTGGGGCGAGAGGGGAGGGTTGTTTTGACCCAGAGGGAGGGCTATTCAGTGACCTAGACCAGCTGATACCCGGATAAATTCTGGGCCAGGGTATATTCTGGCTTGTGACGTACATTTCCGTTACGCACGTCCTCCCACGCCTGTCCTGTAACATCAAGGAGGTGCAATGGACTCTACGTGGCCCCACGCCCATACTCTCACCCCAAGCACTGTCCTTCATCCAACAGAAAGAGACAGTGTGTCCTGTAACATCAAGGATGTGCAATGGACTCTACGTGGCCCCACGCCCATACTCTCACCCCAAGCACTGTCCTTCATCCAACAGAAAGAGACAGTGTGTCCTGTAACATCAAGGATGTGCAATGGACTCTACGTGGCCCCACGCCCATACTCTCACCCCAAGCACTGTCCTTCATCCAACAGAAAGAGACAGTGTGTCCTGTAACATCAAGGAGGTGCAATGGACTCTACGTGGCCCCACGCCCATACTCTCACCCCAAGCACTGTCCTTCATCCAACAGAAAGAGACAGTGTGTCCTGTAACATCAAGGATGTGCAATGGACTCTACGTGGCCCCACGCCCATACTCTCACCCCAAGCACTGTCCTTCATCCAACAGAAAGAGACAGTGTGTCCTGTAACATCAAGGATGTGCAATGGACTCTACGTGGCCCCACGCCCATACTCTCACCCCAAGCACTGTCCTTCATCCAACAGAGAGAGACAGTGTGTCCTGTAACATCAAGGATGTGCAATGGACTCTACGTGGCCCCACGCCCATACTCTCACCCCAAGCACTGTCCTTCATCCAACAGAGAGAGACAGTGTGTCCTGTAACATCAAGGATGTGCAATGGACTCTACGTGGCCCCACGCCCATACTCTCACCCCAAGCACTGTCCTTCATCCAACAGAAAGAGACAGTGTGTCCTGTAACATCAAGGATGTGCAATGGACTCTACGTGGCCCCACGCCCATACTCTCACCCCAAGCACTGTCCTTCATCTAACAGAAAGAGACAGTGTGTCCTGTAACATCAAGGATGTGCAATGGACTCTACGTGGCCCCGCGCCCATACTCTCACCCCAAGCACTGTCCTTCATCTAACAGAAAGAGACAGTGTGTCCTGTAACATCAAGGATGTGCAATGGACTCTACGTGGCCCCACGCCCATACTCTCACCCCAAGCACTGTCCTTCATCTAACAGAGACAGTGGTCCGCACGTGTTGAAACTATGGATGGAAGTGAAAAGGGGAATTGCATGTCTAGTGGTGAAATTACTTCGGGGCACCAGCCGCCGTGGCGAAGTGGTTAGCGTCGCGGACTCCCGGCTGGGAGGTCGTGGGTTCGAATCCCATCAGAGACATGTGGGTTTTTCTGCCCCGACCGGCTCCTACCCAGAGTTGAGTTTGCTGCGGACTCAGTTGGGAAGACTGGGACCACACAGTCGAGTTTCATCCACTTAATGGATGCGTTTCTGAGTGTTGCTCAAATTTCCTGACCAACACTGCAGGTACCTGTATCTCTCGGGCCTGGTTGACGCCGCGATATATTATGAAAGGAAGCGTAGAGTACAGCCCTGTCATGTAGTCTCGGACCGAAATGGAAATCCGTAGCATCATCTTAATCATCCTCAGTCTTATCGATCAGCATGAAAAAAAAGTCTCAAATTCTGTGGCCCTTCATGCCCTGCTCTCATGGTAACCTCAATTTCGATGTCCTCTCCACTTCTGTGGTCTTGGTTTGGTTCCGTCGGGGTCACCGGTATCGGCGAGTCCATGGGGGCTGTCGTTGGACGGACGTGGTGGCGCCCTCCGGAGGGAGAGCTCACTCACGCCGGCTCCGCGACGAAGCAATTATTGTCGTCAGTAGGGGGCTTAGTAAGTGGTGTCCTGCGTATGTTAGATCAGAGCAGGCGCCACTGAACACCACCGAAGCGACTCGGCAGCAGTGCAGTGTTTTCTCCGGTGGGTTGCCTCTAGACGACTTGACATTGACTGCTCCCTGTGGATTGCCGGTGCCGGGGCTGCGGCGGGGCCGACCGGGCTGTGGCTGTGGACGGGGTGTCGGAACGAGCAGCGTGGGTGCACTGCCTCTGAGGTGGCGCAGAGGTTGGAACAGCTAAAAAAAAAAAAAAAAAAAAGAAAAAAGCAAAAAAAAGAAAAAGAAATTACTTCGGGGCTGTAGTTAACCCAGTCACAACCCCCCCCCCCCCTCTGTGTGTGTGTGTGTGTGTGTGTGTGTGTGTGTGTGTGTGTGCTTCCCTGATAGCTTGTCGCTCACACTTCCTCGAGGGTCAGAATGGGGCGTGGTCAACTCATGTCGGACCGAGTGGGCGGGTTCTGTGTTTGAAAGCAACATAGTCGCTGCAGTGTGACTCACAGTCCATGGCGTGGCTCAGCAGGTATTCCGCCCACACCCCCAGTACCGGCACAGTACCGTATGGCCGCCGCTACGACAACAATACCGCAAACAAACGAACAAAAACCACGTTACTGTCGGAATCCATTAACGCTAAACGACAACGGGGGGGGGGGGGGGGGGGGGGGGGGGGGGGGGGGGGGAGTTCCAGGTTGCCGCTGCAGACTGTTAGAATGCCATGGACAAACTTCATCTAGTTTCACGGAAACCTTACCTTCTTTTCGTGGCTGCTTCTTCCAATACCGCATCCATAGAGCAGTGAGCGATAACGGAGAGCTTGTTGACTGGCTGATACTTGTGTGTGAGGAGGCACCATTTCAAAAGGCATACAAACGCAGAACAGGTCAGGCAATGTAATGTTGCTTAGAGCCCAGCCGACCGCGAAGGGCCATATCAGAGCTGTCACCGCGTTGAAGTCAACTCACAAATCGTTTAAAAAGAAAGAAAAACAAACAAACAAACACACACACACGCACACACACACACACACACACACACACACACACACACACACACACACACACACACACAAAACCCGTGGAACAGGGCGCTGTTAAATTGTATCTATGTAGGCGAGATTCATGACCCAAGGTTCCAATGGCTGGTGCAGTCTGTATTATTTGTGACGATGACAATTCGGTGACGTGTCCGTGTCCTGGATGTGGCATCGCAGCTTTTCCCACAGGGACGAAGATTTACCCCTTCACTGACTCTTTTTAAGACCTTTCCGATGGTGATGGTGCAGACGAACGACGACGATGATGACGACGAACGATGAGGATGATGACCGCTGGTGGTGATCAGGATGGTCAATTGATATCAGCTGTGTTTGTAGTATCATTAAGAACGAAAATGAACGGTGGACAGACACAAGATAGTTTATCTGCAAGCCAGTTTTACAACAGGAGAAACGAGCCAACAAAGAGAAAGACAACCCAAAGAACTGATGGACACCAGCAGTTATAGGAGGCCCGAAGTGAAAACGAACAGCCAGGCGATTTGGCAATCAATCAATTTATTATTATATCATTTCCTACTATGAAGGATATCTATTCTCTCTTCTCCTGCCAACCGCTTCATCCCCTGCCCCCCCCCCCTCCCCCCCCCCCGCCCCACCCCCTCCCACTTTTTCAAACGTCCTCGGCCTTTCAGTATCCGACACCCCTGATTCTCTCCCTATAAAGGAGGGGGAGGGGGGTGGAGGGGGGAGGGGGGTGGAGGGGGGAGGGGGATATTGAGATCAGGTGCTTGAAAACTGTTCGTAGAATAGATGCACAGGTTCATGATGAGATGTCCGAACAATTTGTTTGAAACAAAGTGAATGAACGTGAATCAGTGATGAATTCGTTCATTTCTCATTTACATGTGCATTAATTCAAAAATTCAACGGTTCATTTATTTATTTATTTTAGAAGGATTCAGTTTTAAGATTAACCACGTTTTCACTAGTAGTCAAGTAGAAATTAGGGGCATAGGTCTGCAAGCAATATCCACATAACAAGAAGAAGTACTGAACAAATAGCACATTAATGCTTTTCAAAACGTACACTGCAAACCAAACGAAAACGTATTTCACAAATTATGTTTTTAGTTTAATAGGAAGTAAATTCTGCTCAACTTGACGTCTGAACAGCGAATCGATGTTTTCATTTCAATTCCTATTGTTTTCATGGCTCTGTCGACCGCCGGAAGGAGGGTGAGGTAGGGAGGGGGGGGGGGATGTCAGAGCTGTTAGCATGTCAAAGTCAGTTCCACAGAAGCATGTGAAATACAATACAAAACAAAATAAAACAACAAGCAACAGTTCATTCCAATCAGTAAGCAGTTACTGATTAATTGACAACAAAACAAGATAAGTCAATGAAAAGACCTGCAATTAACAATTACTAACTGACAACGGCACAACTCTAGTCAGCAAAAAGACCTACAGCAAAAACTGACGTCGGACTAAGACAAATTAAGAAAGGAAGGAAACTAACTGACAATGAGATAAGTCAAGTTAACGAAAGAGCATACAGTAAGGAAACTGACAAGTGAATAAGACATGTCAACGAAAGAACATGCAGTAAGGAAACTGACAATAATTATTGAATGAAACAAGTCAACGAAAGGACATACAGTAATGAAACTGACAATAATTATTGAATGAAACTAGTCAACGAAAGGACATACAGTAATGAAACTGACAATAATTATTGAATGAAACTAGTCAACGAAAGGACATACAGTAATGAAACTGACAATAATTATTAAATGAAACTAGTCAACGAAAGGACATACAGTAATGAAACTGACAATAATTATTGAATGAAACTAGTCAACGAAAGGACATACAATAAGGAAACTGACAATAATTATTAAATGAAACTAGTCAACGAAAGGACATACAGTAATGAAACTGACAATAATTATTGAATGAAACTAGTCAACGAAAGGACATACAATAATGAAACTGACAATAATTATTAAATGAAACTAGTCAACGAAAGAACATACAATAAGGAAACTGACAATAATTATTGAAGAAGACAAGTCAACGAAAGAACATACAGTAAGGAAACTGACAATAATTATTGAAGACAAGTCAACGAAAGAACATACAGTAAGGAAACTGACAATAATTATTGAAGAAGACAAGTCAGCGAAAGAACATACAGTAGGGAAACTGACAATAATTATTGAAGAAGACAAGTCAGCGAAAGAACATACAGTAAGGAAACTGACAATAATTATTGAAGAAGACAAGTCAGCGAAAGAACATACAGTAAGGAAACTAACAATTGAAGAAGTCAGCGAAAGAACATACGGTGAGGAAACTGAAAATTGAAGAAGAAGTCAGCGAAATAACATAAGGTGAGGAAACTGACAATTGAAGAAGTCAGCGAAAGAACAGACAGTAAGAAAACTGACAATTGAAGAAGTCAGCGAAAGAACAGACAGTAAGAAAACTGACAATTGAAGAAGTCAGCGAAAGAATATACGATGAGAAAACTGACAATTGAAGAAGAAGTCAGCGAAAGAACATACGGTGAGGAAACTGACAACTGAATAAGTCAAGTCAACGAAAGTAAACAACCGAATCAGAGAAAGAAATGAAAAGGCATCCAATAAATAGCATCAGGTCACAATTCGATAAGATGAATCAATGAATGGATATACAATAAACGTTAATCAAGCAAGAACTGAATTTGTGAAATGAACAAAAAGGCATAGAAAAAATTGATAACTGATTCCCAACTGAATTTCAGACATGAAAAAAGAGCAAAAAAAGGTAAATAAATAAATAAATGAAAACAGAATAAACCAACATAATCGTAACTGATACATGACCCATTGAGAGTATATTTGTTGAAGGACATACAGTAAATGGTAACAGATTCATAAGTGAATCAGAGAAATAAAAGGACGTGCAATCAACTGCAACTGATTCACCACTGTATTACAGAAACTAACGACAAGAAATCTATCTGATACGCAGCCCGTAAGAAATTGGTTAACTGAAAGACATGAAATAAACAGTAAACGATCCACAACGCTTCAGAGAAATAAGCGAGATGACATACAATACATGACAACAGTTTCGCAACTCAATAAAAATGAGTTAAGGAAAGCACATAAATGAATGAGAAGACAAGCAATAAAAGGTAACTGATTCAAAACCAAAAACCAAACAAACAAATAAACAAACGAACAAAAACGAATTTCGGAACTAAATTCAAATTCTCTGATTCAAAACTAAAAACAAACAAACAAACACACAGACAAACATACTGATTCAGTGCTAAACCATGTGAATTAAAGGAAAGGACTTCAGTAAAGTGGTAATTGATACACAATTGAATCAAGAAGAATAAACAAAACGCGCGAGATTCAACGAACAATGCAGCAATTTGAAACACACACACACACACGCACACACACACACACACACACACACACGCACGCACGCACGCACGCACGCACACACGCACGCACGCACACACGCACACACACACACACACACACACACACACACACACACACGCACGCACACACGCAACGCACGCACACCCACACCCACACCCACAATGTAACTATGCAGCCGCCTGGGCGAAATATATCTCAGTTGCTACATTTTTTTTTTTTTTTATAGACATAATGTAAAAAAAAGGTGGAAGAGCTGTAACACTTTTCGTACGGATGTACGAGCAACACAACAGTTGTTTCATATTTCAGACATTAAACAAGTGGGGTAACTTTTGCTCCCATAAGAAAACCTAACACAGAGTAACTGGCCTTGAATAAAAGTTACTCTGTGTTAGGTTTTCTTATGGGAGCAAAAGTTACCCCACTTGTTTACTGTTTATTGTTTACTGTTCCCTGCCTCATTTCATTTCCATTTTTTTTTTCAGACATAATGTACAAAGCCAGGAACAACTGTGACACTTTTCGTACGAATGTACCAATACTGTAACAGTTGGTTCATTCTTCTTCGAGACCGCTGCAGTCTAAATGCTACATCATGCAGTAACTACTGAATCTAGAGGAATATTACAACTTGTATTTGATTTTATTTCTATTTGATTTCATTTTATAGTAATCTATCTTATCTTATATATTTTACTCAATTTAAGTTAATTTCATTTTATTTACCTTATTTCATTTTATTTTGTTTTGTTGTCTTTCATATTTGTATTTTTTTGTCTATCTGTTTATTTATCTACGTATTTGTTCATCTATTTACGTATTTATTTATTCGTTTATTTCATTTTATTATTATTTTTGTGTGTGTGCTGTAGTTGGGTGATGAATTATATCAGTTCAGCTGCACTTCTGATCATTTTTTGTTTACTTCCAATCCAAGACTGTGCTGCTCCCAAAGGCCGATTCATTGTCGGTCACATTAAAAATCCTCAATGGCACTTTTCAAACGCGCGCGCGCGCGCGCGCAACACACACACACACACACACACACACACACACACACACACACACTCACACTCACACACACACACACACACACACACGAATACACATACAAATGAAGCAACGTTATACTTTTGGTAGATAACGCACATGAAAAAAAAAAAAAATTCATGTTTCATCTTTGCAAAGGTACGTTGCCTTGTTACATTTTTAACTGCATCACCCGAGTGCACGCCAGTTAAATCCAAAACAAAACACAGGAGCGCGAATGAAGAAGGCGTGTGCAAAACCAAACTCTCCATTGCACCATCGGTGTGATATCACCACAACATCATCGTCAGTTTATCGTAAATCCTCGGGTGTTTCTATCGCTTTGAAATAAACCGACCTCAAATCCGACCAGCGATTCCAACGTTGCTGAAGTAGCACCTCTATGAACTATCTAGTTTGGATTAGTTTCAGGGTGAGGTGAATGCTGGCGGAAACTGAATCAAATTCAACAGAAAAAACGCGTTCCGTCGAACGAAAAAGATAAACACATTACGAGACAAAACAAAGAAAATGTACTATTCCGCCGAAGGAAAGAGACGAACAAATTATCAGACAAAACACTTTGTCTTGTAATGTGTTTGTCTCTTTCGTTGGACGGAAGAGTAATTTTACTTCTAAGTTTGATGTATTTTGGAGTTGAGAGAAAAAAAATGTGGGCGAATTTTTAAAGGTCTTCAGAGAGAGTTTCTATGAGCATTATTTTAAGGCATGTTCCAACAGCATGGTTCCACAGCCAATCAGCGCTGTAAAAATGTGTCGCTGAAGAACCTTCGTCGTCTGATGTCCTGCCCGGGCGCATTGATGGCTCTGGTAGAGTTGGCAGTACATGCGGTAGAGACTCTCCACTGAGCCAGTGATGTTTTTTTTTTTTTCTCCCACTACCCCCCCCCCCCCCCCCCCCCCCCACTGTTTTTGTCTCTGTGAGTCATACCAGGTGGACAGGCCACACGCCACAATTGAAATTTGCCACCAAATCACTATATATAATCCAGTCTGAAAACGTATTAAACGCCATGGCACGGAGAGGGAGGGCTGGAGAGAAAGGTGGGGGGGCGGGGGGGGGGGGGGTGTTATGGAGATAGTGGAAGTTTGAAAAGAGAGAGAGGGGAGGAGTTGGGATCAGAGGGAGGTGCAGAGAGGTTGTCAAAGCTTTATGAACAATGAAACTGATAAAATTAAAGAAAGAAAATAAAATTAATGAAAGAATGAATGAAGAATTAAAACAAAATGCATATATACTATACATACCTACATCTATACTACACACATATACCTAAATAGATTATAAAGAAAGAAAGAAAGAAACAAGGCCTATAAAACAAATGATAAATAAGGCATATTAATAATAGCTAAGTAATTAATTTTTTTTTTTAAAGGCATCCAAATGATAAATGACTGACTCAATTCTACAAAAATGAACGAACTTGATCTCTGTGGTAGTTCTGCTTGGTCCGATCGGAACCCACCAAAAAAACAAAAACAAAAAAAAAACCCACCCCAAACAAACAAACAACAACAACGAAAAAACCTGTATAATCCATGAAAGCGTTTTGAGGCCTAGCAAAAATCTGAACCAGCATTTCATATCAAACTGATAATTGATTGAAAAAAAAAAAAAAAACACCCACAAATCATTTGACCTATTGGGGGGGGGGGGGGGGGGGGGGGTTTCCACCGATGACCTAATTCACAAACTTCAAATACACGATCTCCCCACTGGCTCCCCTCACATTTCAGGCCTGTGCACTCACCCGTCATCCTATCGTTGCGCCAAGTGGTTTCCCAAAGTAGTCCCATTCCCTTCATTTTAATCTGTCTGCTTGGAACCACCTGACTTGTCCCTTGATGACCACATGAAAGAAAACGAGAAGAATCAACTATTAGACACCATCACAAATTCTCAAAACAATCTACCTGTATCAGTCTATAATTACTCGACTTCTTAAGCAAGGCCTTGCCGCAATCATTTTTTTTTTTTGGTGTGCAGCCACAATCTCCGGTGATAGAAGAGGCAGTTGTGCTGTGCAGAACACGTTGTGCTGCCACTGTATTGTGCCTTCATTGTGACGGTTGGTCAATTGTCTTGTGCAGAGGGGTCTTCAGCGACCGGCCGGTGGTCAGTCAACAACCACGAGCAATACTTCACAGAATCTCTAAGTTGGTCATTTAGATCTTCTGATACAGACAGAAACAGCCCCAAGGCAGCTCCAGGAGACTCCAAGGCAGCTCCAGGAGACTCCAAGGCAGCTCCAGGAGACTCCAAGGCAGCTCCAGGAGACAGACAGAATGGAACACAGAGGGCGCTCATGACTCAGCTTGCAGACCTCCACTTCACTGCTGACGACCTGGCGTTCCTCTGGCATCACTGCAGCCACTCGCAAGATGTGATCATCCTCCAGGCAACAACATGTGCAGGACGTAACCATTCGCCTGGCAACAACATGTGCAGGACGTAACCATTCGCCTGGCAACAACATGTGCAGGACGTAACCATTCGCCTGGCAACAACATGTGCAGGACGTAACCATTCGCCTGGCAACAACATGTGCAGGACGTGATCATTCGCCTGGCAACAACATGTGCAGGACGTAACCATTCGCCTGGCAACAACATCTGCTGGACGTGATCATTCGCCTGGCAACAACATCTGCATGACATGATCATCTACCTGGCAACAACGTCTGCTGGACGTGATCACCTGCCTGGCAACATCTGTATGACGTAATCATCCGCCTGGCAACATCTGCAGGACGTGATCACCAGCCTGGCAACAACGTCTGCTGGACGTGATCATCTACAAGGTAACAACATCTGCATGACGTAATATCCGCCTGGCAACATCTGCAGGACGTGATTACCAGCCTGGCAACAACGTCTGCTGGACGTGATCATCTGCAAGGTAACAACATCTGCATGACGGGATATCCGCCTGGCAACATCTGCAGGACGTGATCACCAGCCTGGCAACAACATCTGCATGTCGTGATCATCCGCCTGGCAACTTCTGCTGGTCGTGATCACCTGACTGGCAACAACATCTGCATAATGCGATCACCTGCCTGGACACAACATCAGCATGATGCGATCACCTGCCTGGCAACAACATCTGCATGATGCGATCACCTGCCTGGCAACAACATCTGCATGATGCGATCACCTGCCTGGCAACAACATCTGCATGATGCGATCACCTGCCTGGCAACAACATCTGCATGATGCGATCACCTGCCTGGCAACAACATCTGCATGATGCGATCACCTGCCTGGCAACAACATCTGCATGATGCGATCACCTGCCTGGCAACAACATCTGCATGATGCGATCACCTGCCTGGCAACAACATCTGCTGGACGTGATCACCTGCCCAGCAACAATACAGCAGCAGAGACAGGACTCAGGATCAATAACATGAAAACAGAACTCATTAAAGTCATAACCTCTACTGCCGACGTGTCAGTTACGGTAGGCGGGGAGAAGCCAAACAAGCAGGAGGTGGAGTCCTTTGTGTATACCTCACAAGTGTGAGTAATGAGCAGGCGCGCTATGACCAAGACATCACCGCTAGGACAGGCAAGGCCGGAGCACGGAAGAACACCGGGGCCTCTAGAGACATCATCGCAGACTCAACACTATGCATCTTCAGTGCCGGTGTCAAATCCGTCTTACTGAATGGACGTGAGACACGGAGGACGACCAACAACGAGACAGCAGAACAGAAAGACTTTTATTGCCACCTGTGTGAAAAGCAGTGGCGCCTCTGGCGCTCAGACAAAGTGAGCAGCGAGGACGGGACAGAGGTCCCTTCTGCCACAGATTCTGAAATGGCAGTGAGGTTGGACAGGACGCATTCCCAGGAACCCAGCATCCGGCACTACCTGGCAGGTTTTTACCTGGAGCATCCGGCACTATCAGTCAGGTTTTTACCTAGAGCATCCGGCACTATCAGTCAGGTTTTTACCTAGAGCATCCGGCACTACCTGTCAGGTTTTTACCTAGTGTCGGCAGACGGGAGGGAAGATGGGGCGACCCAGAAGCAGCCAGAGAAGAGGTACCGGGGCAAAGCTGAAGAGGAGGAGGTGTGAGTAGGGAGAGATGGAGCTAACGGGATGCAGGCAGCGTTGCAAACAGTTCGAATTCACTTCCGATTATCATCAGTCGTCTCAGATCTACATATCTTGGGGTTTCGCTTTGCACGTGCAAAGTTCAGTGTGACGTTTGTTAACCGTATGGACAAATGGTGTGAGGATTCCGGAGGTCTCTCTCCAAAAGACCAGAATAAGGCAGAAAGTGCCAGAAGCTTTCAGAATTTGTCTCTTTAAGGTCCCGAGCATTTTGACCGGCTATAACACGTGATGTTACTCGATCCCACTGGAGAATTGCATGCATTTCGATTGGCCGTGCTACGTCACGATTTTCAGATACTGTACAATACTATGTGATTATTGATTGGCTAAGCTACCCGTGTTTCTTGAACACTTATATCTATAAATAAATGAGAGGATGAGAGAGTGATCAGGAGAGAGAACTGACATTCAAAGTGTTCGAGATGTAAACATTCTTGTTTGAAACCATTATGATGGTCATTAGATATTAATTCGTGAAAATCGTTTGCTTGTGATTAAAGACGTTGAATTTATCACCACAGTTCTTTTCTCTGTCCGGATAAAAAAATGATAATAACAATAATAAAATGAAATAAGAAAAGAGAGAAAAAGAAAACAATGTTAGGTAGGCACTCAAGGTCTGACCAGCGCATTGGGCTAATGCGTAGGTCAGACATCTGCTGAGTCGTAGCCACGAGACCCTCTTCTTCAATTCTCTCATCTTAGTTGTTAATTGATTTATCCATCAGCTTCAAATCATGCGTAGTGTGGTCTCAAAACTTAGCGGATGTGGTGCAGCGTATATGGTCTAGACCGCACGCAGTGACGCCTCCTTGGTAAACTGAAACTGTCTTGATCGCTTCAGAACCGAATCCCTCGTCTATCCCCCCTTCACTTCGTATCCAGCTCACTGAAGTATCAACGAAGCGAAGTTCGATTCTTGTACGTGATAAGAGACAGGCAGAAGAGCCCACACTCATGATGGCTGGAGAGCTGACGTCAATGGTCTATGCTCTCTTGGGCACATAACGCCCCACGTAAGCTGAAGGACATTCACGCCTCAGCTGGCGACTGAGGACAGGTCACACGTAACACAACAAAGGGGTTCGAGAGGATGTCCAGCCATTTACATCACGACCCTGTGTTTCGCCAGTCTGTTCCCGGCAAGCCTGAAGAGAGTTACATGACGACTCTCCACTGAGGGAGACGGGACACATAACACACCCTCGCCTCTCTGTGTGACTTCTCTCTTCACACTGTGAGCATTCACTCTTGTACATGATACATCTGGTCCCAGTGTCACAGTGAGGCGACTGCAGGCGAAGGCTGAAACAAACTTGAAAGAAAAATGACCCTGCCGCCGAACTGAAGGAGACAAACAAATTAGGCGACAAACACGACGTGTTTCGACCTCAGGTCTTCTGCAGGCAAGATAAAACAACATTGAAGACAAAGGAATCGAAGAACGAACAATCTTTATATCCAAAAGTGTAGAAAGGGGAATCGCCAAAATGAAATCCAAACCTGTCCACTCCAACCTCTTACAGAAAGACTAAAAAGCTCTTGAATCACTGAGACAATGACGAGACATTGTCATCGAACTAGCAGACAAGGGTGGTGCGGTGGTGGTGGTGGTGGTGGTGGTCTGGGACAAACAGTTCTGCATACAGGAAGCCCTCAGACAGCTGTCGGACACAGATTTCTACACGCCACTCACAGCATCACCCCTCCCTCAACACCGAAGACTCATTTCAGCCACAGTCAAACAGGAAATCAAACATAACGACTTACTGCCAGCAGCCTCGTTTTCATTTCACGGCCATTGTGCGGCCAACTGGAGGAGATGTGTGATCGTTCGTTGTACATTTCCATTGTCTTGAATGTTGTTTGTCTTTCCTGAAGACGACCAAAGAGGTCGAAATGCGTTGTGTTTGTCACGTGATTTGTTTGTTTCTTTCGTTCTGAGACCTAGTTATTATTCTTTTACATATGGTGACGACAGAGAAGTCTCACTCCCCTTCTTCTTTCGAGAATGTGTGGATCATGAGGAAGAATAACAGAGTAAGAGTGGGGATCTTTTAAATTCGTATTTTTCACCTTAAGTTCGCCTGTTTCTTTGGCAAGGACACAGCAGTGAACTTAAACATAAAATCTATACGGCGCA
>CM065734.1:12540003-12542503 GCA_033310375.1 Conus canariensis | reverse complement strand
TGAATCCCGTAAACGCTGCTCTAATTTTGCTTATGGATATTTTAACTCTGTCATTTTTGCTCAAACATTTTCAAACAGATTTTTTGCTATTTCTAGCAGTTCCGTTTATCTTCACCCTCGAGTAGCCTATATGTAGCCAAGCATTCTTTTATGGACGATGGCCAGTTTCAACATTCTAACGGTCTTCTTGTCTTACCACTTAAAGTAATATTGTGTTGCACAAGAAACGCTTGGCGATGTAAACGTAGTAAGTTCATTATTTTAAAAGAAAACCAACAGAATAGAAACAGTATTGTCTCTATTGTTTTGTACGAGTTTACATATGCCGGAATCTACTTCCAAAGGAGAAAAATTCAGTCACGAAGCACAGCTGCCGCGTACAGAAATCTTTCCATTAAACTTGACTCGGCAAGAAAGAATCATTTGAGACAAGAATGAACCGAAAACTTTCCGAACGGAATCCTCTCCATCAAGGGAAATAATCCAGGTGCGCGACAAAATTGACACAAAAATCTCGCCAGCCATGAGGGAAAACAATGTTTATGAAAAGGTCTGTGTGTCTTTGTACGCGGCGCAGGTGTTGCCTTCCGCCAAGCTTCCCACAACTTGCCACAATGGCGTCTTCTCATACAGAGGTTTTCATTAACACATACCAGTTTGGCAGTTAGACGTGTATCGAGTCCTCGGCCGTTTGCATACAGACCACTCCTTTCACACCCATTCTTATCTTTCGAAAAGGTGAAGAAGCTCCGTGGGTGCATTCCATGTCATGTTACCACTCACAGTGAAACACATTCTTTCAGAGTGTTGGGACTTGCATGATGCGGGACATAAACATTTTACAGCAGGTTCCATGAAAACCTTGTTCAGAGATGTCCCACCTGATGTGATCTTTGAATTTCTGAAAGATATTAACATTTTTTCATCTGATCTAAGATTTTACAGAAGAAAGATTTTCAACAAACTTTCCGGTGTGTTTTTAGATGGTGTTTTTTTTTAAGGGGTTGTGTGAATGAGGTTTTCTTTTATTTATTATTTTTTTTTTTAATGATTTGCCAGTTGATTTCGACGCGGTGGCAGCCCTGATCTGGGCCTTTGCGGTCGGATGGGCTATAAGCAACATTCCCTTACCTGACCCTTACCTTACCTTACCTTACCTTACCTTACCTTACCCTACCATACCTTACCTTCATCGTTCTCAAACATTCCTGGGGATTGTGCACTTACGCTGTACAATCCATGATGGCGTTTTGAGGCCTACCATAAATTTGAGCCAACAGTTAGTGTCAAACTGATAATTGATCAAAAGAACAACTCCCCATCGATTATTTCCCTTGTTTGTTGGGGGGGGGGGGGGGGAAGGGGGGTTAATGACAAACAATCTTCAAATTTATGACCTTACCCTTAGTTGACACACGCCTTTGGCACTCGCCCGTGAGCCTATCTTTGCGCTAGGTGGTTTTCCCCCAAATAGTCCCATTCCTTTGATTTTCATCTGTCTGCTTGGAACCACCTGGCGTGTTACCTTGATGCCCATATGAAAGAAAATGAGGAGAATCAACTTTCAGACACACACACAAAAAAAATTCACAAAACAATCTAATTGCGCCAGTCTATAAATACTCGACTCCTTAAGCAAGGCCTTGGCGCTTTAATTTTGGGTGTGCAGCCACTCTCCGCTCTCAACAGTGACAGGAGGACTGGTCAACGGGAGTTACCGCCCCTAAAGAAATAGGGGCTGACGGACGAGCATCTGTGGCTGTATTCTTTCTCTTGTTTCATACCCAAGTTTGGAAGAGAAGAGGGTTGGCAATGGACATTGTAAAAACCGGTGCTTGCTTGCTCGATTGTTACATTTTTCTCCCCTCAAAAAACAAACAAATAAACAAACAAACAAGCTTTGCAGAGCCGGGCACAACTTTATGAAACCTCGCTAAGCCTCGCAAAATCCTGCGCAACTATGCTAAATCCCGATTATGAAAGTGACCTAGAATTATTCTTGAAATTGGGACATGATATCATCCGTTATTATTTTTACTAGTTCTTGTTTTTCACAACCAATCATGTATTGTATTCACCAACTGATCTAGTACGATCAAAATCATGTAGATTGACGTCATCAAGCGTGAAGTTGAGAGAGAGAGAGAGAGAGAGAGAGAGAGAGAGGAGAGAGAGAGAGAGAGAGAGAGAGACAGACAGACAGACAGAGAGAGAGAGAGATGAGAGAGAGAGAGAGAGAGAGAGAGAGAGAAATTTTATAAATCGAGCCAGGGCAACATCTCCCCATATTTCTCTCCTTTCCTAGAAATACGTACGCATGCGTGTGTGCGTGTGTGTGTGTGTGTGTGTGTGTGTGTATGTGTGTGTGTGTGTGTGTGTGTGTGTGTGTGTGTGAGAGAGAGAGAGAGAGAGAAAAGAGAGAGAGAGAGAGAGAGAGAGAGAGAGAGAGAGAGAGAGATCAATTTAACTCTCAACCAGCTGATCCAAAGGGTAAAATAAG
>CM065734.1:12512503-12520003 GCA_033310375.1 Conus canariensis | reverse complement strand
CTCACCATCAACCCAAGTCCACACCACACGGGCAACTAACTGTCAGCTTCACGGGGACTGTCGCTGGGTGGACGTGGCGGCGTCCTTTGGAGGGAGACTTCTACTTGCCACTGGCCTCTGCGACTGGACAATTACTGTCGCCGGGATGTGGCAGAGTCGGCAACGGGGAAGAAGTGGGGGTGGGAGTTGGGGGGGGGGGGGGGGGAGGGAGCGGGGGGGGAGGAGACTTCGTAAATGTTGTCCTGAAATGATTGAATCAAAACAGGCATCCCTGGACACAGTCCGCGGAGCAGCGTCTCCTTCGGCAGGGGGTGCTTCTTGACGGTGCCCCCAGCAGTGGCAGACAACTCCATGCAGACTGGTGGTCCTGGGTGGTACTGGAACTGGGACAGGGGCAGCCTGGCTTTGGCTGTGTCACTGATGTCCCAAGCCCGAAAGCCGAACGCTTCTTGCAAGTGTTGGGACGAATGAGAAGAGGGTGTGGACTGGTGGTGGTGGTGGTGGTGGTGGTGGGGCTGGTGGGGCTGGTGGGGATGGGAGTGGGGGCTGCAGGGCAAAAAAGAGGAGGGACGGAGGGATGAGGAAGGAGGGCGGAGAGCGCGGTGTGGCTGATTCAAAACTCACCGATTTATTCATTCGCTCGGTGAGTCTGATACGACAGTCCTCTTCCTACTACCTCCCCCCCCCCGCCCCCCATCCCTTGCCACTCTTACCCCCATCTCCTCCATCTCCCCTTCCTAAACTATAGAGATTGAGTTTTGATAGCTCATCTTACCCCACCCATCCACCCACTTCTCCTTTGCTCCATCCCTCTCTGGCCATTTCTCCTTTGCTCCATCCCTCTTTGGCCATTTCTCCTTTGCTCCATCCCTCTTTGGCCATTTCTCCTTTGCTCCATCCCTCTTTGGCCATTTCTCCTTTGCTCCATCCCTCTTTGGCCATTTCTCCTTTGCTCCATCCCTCTCTGGCCATTTCTCCTTTGCTCCATCCCTCTCTGGCCATTTCTCCTTTGCTCCATCCCTCTTTGGCCATTTCTCCTTTGCTCCATTCCTCTTTGGCCATTTCTCCTTTGCTCCATCCCTCTTTGGCTATTTTTCCTTGCTCCATCCCTCTCTGGCCACTTCTCCTTTGCTCCATCCCTCCCTGGCCATTTCTCCTTTGCTCCATCCCTCTCTGGCCACTTCTCCTTTTCTCCATCCCTCTTTGACCACTTCTCCTTTGCTCCATTCCTCTTTGGCCATTTCTCCTTGCTCCATCCCTCTTTGGCCATTTCTCCTTTGCTCCATTCCTCTTTGGCCATTTCTCCTTTGCTCCATCCCTCTTTGGCTATTTTTCCTTGCTCCATCCCTCTCTGGCCACTTCTACTTTGATCCATCCCTCTTTGGCCATTTCTCCTTTGCTCCATCCCTCTCTGGCCACTTCCTTTTTCCATCCTCTTTGCCATTTTCCTTTGCTCATCTCTCCTGCCACTTCTCTTTCTCCATCCCTCTTTGGCCATTTCTCCTTTGCTCCATTCTCTCTTGGCCACTTCTTGCTCCATCCTCTGCTTCTTTTTTGCTCCATCCTCTTTGGCCACTTCTCCTTTGCTCCATTTCTCTTGGGCCACTTCTCCTTTGCTCCACCCTTCTCTGGCCACTTCTCCTTTGCTCCATTTCTCTTTGGCCACTTCTCCTTTGCTCCATCTCTCTTCAGCCACTTCTCCTTTGCTCCATTTCTCTCTGGCCACTTCTCCTTTGCTCCATCCTCTTTGGCCACTTCTCCTTTGCTCCATTCTCTTTGGCCACTTCTCCTTTGCTCCATTTCTCTTGGCCACTTCTCCTTTGCTTCATTTCCTCTCTGGCCACTTCTCCTTTGCTCCATTCCCTCTTTGGCCACTTCTCCTTTGCTCCATTTCTCTTTGGCACTTCTCCTTTGCTCATTTCTCTTGGCCACTTCTCCTTTGCTCCATCCCTCTTTGGCCACTTCTCCTTTGCTCCATTTCTCTTTGGCACTTCTCCTTTGCTCCATTTCTCTTTGGCCACTTCTCCTTTGCTCCATTTCTCTTTGGCCACTTCTCCTTTGCTCCATTTCTCTTTGGCCACTTCTCCTTTGCTCCATTTCTCTTTGGCCACTTCTCCTTTGCTCCATTTCTCTTTGGCCACTTCTCCTTTGCTCCATCCTCTTTGGCCACTTCTCCTTTGCTCCATCTCCTCTCTGGCCACTTCTCCTTTGCTCCATTTCTCTTGGCCACTTCTCCTTTGCTCCATCCCTCTTTGGCCACTTCTCCTTTGCTCCATTTCTCTTTGGCCACTTCTCCTTTGCTCCATTTCTCTTTGGCCACTTCTCCTTTGCTCCATTTCTCTTTGGCCACTTCTCCTTTGCTCCATCCCTCTCTGGCCACTTCTCCTTTGCTCCATCCCTCTCTGGCCACTTCTCCTTTGCTCCATCCCTCTCTGGCCACTTCTCTTTTTGCTCCATCCCTCTCTGGCCCATGTTGCCTTTTTTGTTGTTGTCATGTTTCTTTTTTCTTAAAGATCTGCAAGAGGTATGTGCCGGTTACTGCATCCCTATCAAACATCTTCACCCCAGTATCGTCCCTCGCCCCTCCCACACCTCTTTCCACATTTCTCTTTCCCCTTACTCTCGCGTTTTCCACGTGATAATGCTATTCTGTGGCAGATGACGGAGAGGAGTGGGGAGACATCTACAATGCTTTCAAGGTTAACCTTGAAAGTATTATAGATATCCCCACACTCCTCGCCGCCCTCTCCCTTCCCGATAAACGGATCCATCCTGTGTGTATTTACGAAGGATTCGCAGGTTAACGACAGGTGATCTAGTATTGACAGTATGAATGTTTCATCACTGGCAAGTCGAGCTTGCCAATGGAACTTCGACAGCCTGCCAAACTGCAAACATCATGCAGTGCATAAGTCACGGTAGTAACTTAGAATTTGATAACTAACCATGCGTTTCCTCTGCTACAGCTAATGCTGAATAATGATTGCTCAAGATGTGTATGTGTGGAGACAAGACAAGACAAGACAAAATTCTTTATTTACGAGGATAATAGATAAGCACTGACATGCTTTTTTACATCCAGTCCTCGCCCTGAGTAGGGACTACAACATGCAGTGAAATCAATTAATGTAAGAAAGCAAAGAAGCAAGCAAAGCGGTCATGTAATCATGTAATCATAGAGGAACATCAAATGAAAATAGAAGAGAAATGAAAACAAAACAAAAAATAAGAATAATAATAAACAAAACAAAACCAAAAAAAAAAAAATAATGAAATAAAATAAAAATAAAAATGAGAATAACAATAATGAGTGAGGTGGGCTGGGGGAACATATGTAAATGTACTACAACGTACAAGATTGGCATGTATGAAAACAGACAGTGAAGTGAATATGACAAAGTACGTACATATTTTTGAACACACACTATACGTACGCTCGCACGCATGGAGAGAGAGAGAGAGAGAGAGAGAGAGAGAGAGAGAGAGAGAGGAGAGAGAGAGAGAGAGAGAGAGAGAGAGAGAGGAGAGAGAGAGAGCAAGGCACAACATGTATTCATTTTTCGTAAGGCATGAAAATACGTAGAAGGTATTAAGCAAAGTGAGATGAAATTGGGGAGAGGGGGGGAGGAGGGGGGGGGGGGGGGGGGGGGAACAAAAAAAAAAAAGGAAGAGAGAGAGAGAGGATGGAAGGGAGAGGGGGAACAGCCTGAAATGTAATAATTTGAAATGGAAATGTACTAAAACATACAATAATCAGCATGTATAAAATCAGACAGTAAAATGAATATGACAAAGTATGTACGGAATTCGGAACATACACACGCACGCACGCACTGACAGAGAGAGAAAGAGAGAGAGAGACAAAGAGAGAGAGAGAGAGAGAGAGAGAGAGAGAGAGAGGGCAGACAGACAGACAGACAGACAGACAGAGACACAGAGAGAGACACAGAGAGACAGAGAGAGAGAGAATATGCAGATTCAGATGATTTATTCATAATAGGCCAGGGCCCCTAATGAATATATGTGTGAACATGTAAAGCACAATAACTATAAACAATAATAATACAACATGGATCAAAAAGCAAATCATTGCCAGGTGTATGAATATGCAAAGCACAATAACTATGAACAATTATAATACAACATGGATCAAAAAGCAAAGCATTGCCACATGTTCAAGACGAGGCAATGTATCTAAATTTAAGGGCTTAGAACAGAAACGATGAAAATTGCTGACAATTTCAGATACAAGTAGATTTAGTTTAAACAAAGATGGCTGTCTGTGATATTTTGGCTTCATGAATTGTTCTTTGCAGCTGCTTACAGCTGGACAGCCAAGAACAAAAGGTATATCTGTTTCCTGTGATTCTCTACATAAAGGATAGGTCAAACAACACATGTTACACCTCTGATATCTGAAATAATGGCAAGCTAATTTAGAAATTCATCATCTAAATTTTGCCGGTATATGCTTTAAATGCCGGTCTATATCAGTGTTCAAGTAAGCATTCAAATTATCAGTAAATGAGGAATTCCTCAAAAAATAAAAACTGTCACTACTATGAATATGAACAGACCATTTCTACCATCTATACAACCTACGAGTCGCTGACGAAAGAGACGTCAAAAGACTTTTATGTTCTCAACTCCTTGGTTCAACCAGACGAATCCAAATCCATATTCAAGCAAACAGAGGTGCACTCTGGTACGCTTTACGAGGTAGGTTTTCTGGTATTTCCCGGGTGAAGTAATTTCAGCCAGTATCGGATAAGAAAAAAAAGAAAAAGAAACACCCGAAGGTGCTGGGGAGGACCCAGAGAAGCACTGTCTTCACCTGCCTTTAGAGCAGTCCTGTACCACCCTTGGAGGCCTGCGCTGTGTTGACGATGGGTACAGGCACGCGCAGGACACTCCATTAAGATATCAAGGGACATAACTGCTCCTGAACAGAGGTAAATCAGACTACAGGATGCAGCTCATAACAGCCTTAAAGTAGCATCCCCATGGGTGTACCAGCCCGTATTTCATGACTGCAGAGCCCACCAGCGAAAAACACCACCCTCCAGCTGCCGAGCACACCCCACAGACCCAACTACCCCTGCCCACGGACAGATGAAGACAGTGCCACTCCAGACACAGCCAAGCTTTCGCCATATGGTCTTATGTGCCCTCAAGAGAGAATCCAAAGTTGTAGTCTTTCCCACTGTCAACAGGACTTTCCCTGTGGTCAGTGCGTCTTTCCTCACCGTCACTGGACCTTTCTCCAGGGTCAGCCTAGTTAAGGCAAAGAAGAAAAAGAAACACCCGAAGGTGCTGGTACGCTTTACGAGGTAGGTTTTCTGGTATTTCCCGGGTGAAGTAATTTCAGCCAGTATCGGATACGTTTAACAGCAAAAACAATGTAAATAGGAAATCGATCAGTTTCGCCATAAATGAGATCAATCAGAATAGTCTATCAACACCTAGAAACTTCTTCAAAGCGAAATAGTATGTAATTTGAAAATTTGGCATGTTTGTTGTCTTTATTTGGCCTACCCGGTTTTTCGCACAGATATCTCTCACATGTAGTTTAAAAAATCATCTTTAAGCTCCCCGAGCCAGGGGAACAACAAAAGAGAAGCAAACACAAACACAGGACAACAACTCAATGAGGCACACTTTACACTATCATGTTATCAGGTGTCCACCCCCCCCCCCCCCCCCCCCCTGTCCTCGCTTTGACCTTTTTTAATCTTGGAGTCGACCTCCCCCAATCCCAAGGCTTTCATACAGTACCGAGGGGATGAATGGCTGTTGGGTTAAACAGTCTCGAAGTGTATGCAGTCTGGCCCTAGGGCGACACCAGGCTGCCGGGCTTCATATGTGCAGGTGTTCCCTGCATGTATGGACATCCATTGCTCTTCCCTGATACGAGGCTCTGTCAGGGCGACCGCTTATGACCCCTCAACACTAAGAATACCTTCTTATGGGTTCTCAAAATACTTTGTCTCGCTTGCACCTTGGGGATCTTCGGGTGCAGGCTTTGGGACTTAAAACTGGATCCCCTCAAAACAATAGTCGGCGTAGTAAAAGAGGTGGGAGAAGAAGAAAGGTAGGCAGGAATATAACAAAAGCTGAAAGACTATCCAAGAAATATTCCAGGATTTGTACTTGGAACTGCTGCAGTGCCAGAAAGAGGATCTCAACAATTGAAAAACTAGCATGTGACTTTGATGTTCTGTGTCTGCAAGAAACTGGAAGTGCTGCCCACAGACCATTACAATTGGATATTTCATAATATTTCAAAAGCATGATGGACGAGACTACCTATGATAATAAAAAAACAACTTGAAAAACAAACTATCCAGGATAGACTTGGACAAATGGAGTAGCAGCACACGTGAGCTAATGGGTGTGAGGCTAGAAAGACCGGATGGTAATCAGAAAAGCCTTGTAGTCATCAATGCATATATACATCCAGGTACCCACATATCAAAAACGGATTGGACCTTTCTGGAGGAAATAGAACATGAATTTGGAGACTCTGTCATACTATGTGGAGATCTTAATGCACGCTCAAAAATGTGGGATCAACATGGTACCAATCCTCAAGGAATTGCACTGGAAGCGATGTTGGATGAAGTACTTTTAGTGCACTGACATCATCATCCCCAACACAAACAGGGAGGCAGGGTGACACTGACAGTGTCATTGACTTTGCACTCATTGGACCAGAATTCACAGCAGGCATGAGTGCGGAAGCACTTCTTCATCATGGAAGTGACCATTTTCCTGTTGTGTTCAGTTTACAGAAACCATCAAAAGTTACACAAACGAAACAAAAGGACCCTTTTCAATACAACAACAATGAAGGAGATATCATAGGAACGTTAAGGAGTAGAAGATGCAAAAGAAACAATGCTACAACCAAACGAATCGTCCAAAACTTTGGTGGAATATAGACACAGAAACAGCCTGGAAAGAGAAACGCAAGTCTGTAAGAATTTGGCAGAGAGAAAGAAGAAAACCTTACCCTGATCTGGCTATTAAAACAGACATGAATCAGGACTGAACAATTCGAAAGAGTAGCTGAAGAAGCAAAAGAAACCAAGTGGCAACAGTTTTGTCTGTCACCTAATTATTACACAACACTGACTCAGTTCTGGCACTTTTATAGTCGCATGGAAGGAAAAAACAAAACAAACGCACCCCCTGATATCTTAGACGCTGATAAGATCACAAAATTGGAGACAAATTCAGAAAATGGGTCGGCCCTACTTAAACGTTTCATAGAACAGAGTGATCAAAGAAATCTGGAGGAAAGGAAGAAATATTTGACCAAGTTAAACCAACACCTAGCTCAGACTGGCATTGAGATGAAATCACAGAATCTGAACTGTATGACGCAATAGCTAGATGCACTAAGGATAGTGCTCCAGGACCAGACAAAGTACGGTATGCAGATATCAAACAGCTCTCAGAAGAGGAGAGAGCCAAACTCTTCAGTCTCTACCAGGAGAG
>CM065734.1:12497503-12505003 GCA_033310375.1 Conus canariensis | reverse complement strand
TGTCCATGTCGGTGCGCGTGTTAACAGTACACACCCGTGTCACCGGTGTCATGGTAGGCTTGGTCCTCACCGCCTTTTTCTTCAGCGATCTTCTGCTCCGATGCGGCGACGTGGAGACGAACCCCGGGCCGAAGTCGTCCAGCTCCAGCTCCACGAAGCAGTCCCGCCTGGCTCGTGATGGCTCTGTACGCCGTGCAAGTACGGACTCTTCCATGACACCTGACCCTGACCAAGCTCCAAGTAAACCCGAACCCACGAACCGTGACATCATGGCTGCCCTGAACTCGAGAAGCGACCAGATGGACGCCAAGCTAGACGCAGTCAAGCAGGAAGTCCATGATCTGAGGGAGGACTACGCGACCCTTCACAGTGAGATGAGGGAGCTGAAGAAAGAGGTGACAGAGCTACGGAAAGACAACGGGGATCTGCAGAAGAGCAACAACGACCTGCGTGAAAAGCTGGAAGATTGCGAGAGGCGTATAGACGACCTTGAGGGCCGTTCTAAGCGCAACAACTTGATTTTCTACGGCCTGCCCCGGAGAGACGGCGAAACCAACGCAGACTGTGAGGGCTTGGTGCAGGATCTTCTGACGGAGAAGCTGGATCTGACTGACGATGTGGAGTTTGACCGTGTGCACCGACTGAGTTCCAGACCTGACTCCCCAGTGATCGCCCGATGTGCCTTTTACAAGCAAAAGGTAAATATTCTTAAAGCTAAGGGTAAGCTGAAAGGTTCAGATGTATTCATTGGGGAAGACTTTTCAAAAGGGGTCAGGGACATTCGTCGAAGGCTGACTCCACACTTGAAACGCGCTAAGCAGGACGGGAAAAGAGCCACGATGGTGTACAATTACCTTTTGATTGACGGTAAGAAGTTCTCCATCGACGCTCGTGACAGGCTCGTAGAACTTAAATAGGAAACCGGCCAGCCCTATTTTGATGTACATAAAATTGATCTCTGTGAGGGAACATTTCCAAAAGCGACACCGGTATCACCGTCCAGTGCAGCCCAGAATGACACTCAACGTGCACGTGGTTTTGGTGTTGATGGCAGTGAGAGTGTTTACCTGGATGACGAAGACTCCCTGTGTGTTTCAACTTCTGTGTGTGTTTCTGTGAGTGATTGTTGTGAACACAGGCGCTTGGAAGATGTAACTATCCATAAACATGACAAAAGTAGTTCGTTATCTTTTCTGCATTGGAATGTCAATGGCTTACTATCAAAATTACAAGACAATGACTTTGTAAACTTTCTTCGGTCCTTCGATTTCATTTGTTTAGTAGAAACATTTACTGATGAATTTAAATCTGATGTATTCTCTGCATACAAATTGTTTTGTTTACCTGCGATAAAACTGACGATTAAAGGGAGACGATCTGGTGGAATTTTGTGTCTAGTTAAGAATATGTATGCGTCATATGTCAAACAAGTTGAAATAAAATCTAATATTTTTGGTGCACTTATTATTAATAAAACATTGTTTGGTGTGGACAAAGATGTATTGTATGTATACTCATATGTGCCTCCAGAAGGCTCCCCGTATTATACATATTTTGACTCTGAAAATGGAATTGCGTTGTTGGAAGACTATTTGTCCACTTGTTTACTAGTTTACAAAGATGCATACGTATTGTTGTGCGGGGATTTGAACAGTAGAACGGGTAATGTTTCACATTATTGTCAAGAAGTATCAAGTACTTTCGATTTTCGACATGCAAGTCATCCAATCAACGCTAATCGATTATCTGAGGATTCTGTACTGAATAATTACGGCAAAATGATGTTGAATATGTGTACTGCACTGGATTTGTGTATTCTTAATGGTGTGTGTCATGGCGACCGTCAAGGTTGCTACACGTACGTTTCAGACCATGGATGCAGTGTAAATGATTATTTTGTTATGTCGTGTGATTTGTTTGCATTATTATGTGATTCATGTGAGTTACGAGTGTCTGAGAGATTCGATTCGGATCATATGCCTGTGGAATTTCATTTAAGTTACAGCAGGAATAATGTCAACTCGGAGACAGGTCCTTCTGAATACAGTTTTACATTGGAAAGGTTTATATGGAATGAAGACCGTGCTGATGTGTTTATGAGTAATATTTCCACGCAACAGATTCAAGAAAAAATCAGATATGCAGTTAGTGTTATTGATGTCAATGTAAATGAGGCGTTGAATGTTTTCAACACCTGCATCAAAGATGCAGCACAGTGTATGAAGAAAGAAATAAGAATTAATGATTCGAAATCAAAAGATTGGTTTGATGCTGAATGCCATGACAATAAAAAGAAAGTCCGAAATTTATTTAGAAAATTTAAACGTACGCATGACGACAAAGATCGTGATTTCTATTGTAGGGCAAGACGCGAGTACAAACACTTGCAAAGGATTAAAAGGAAACAATTTAACAACGCATTGCTGACAGAACTAATTGCATCTATGGAAAATCAGAAAGAATTTTGGAAGAATGTACATCGAATTTCATTAAAAAGAAAACAACCAGTGAACAGCATCAATATTGAAACCTGGTACGACCATTTTAAGTCACTTCTAACGAAAGACGTAGATCCTAACAGCGGGTTACAACTGGATCATAATGAAGGAGAGGAGGATTATTTAAGTCGTCCGATTTCAAAAGAGGAAGTAATGTTTGCTCTAAGAAAAATTAAGAAATGTAAAGCTCCTGGACCAGACGGTATAATTGGTGAGCTGCTGAGGTATGCTTGTAAAACTGACCTGATTATGAACTTTTTTGTAACCTTCTTCAATTCTTTATTTGATAAGGGAATTTATCCTGAACATTGGACGGAAAGTATTGTTCTACCACTGTACAAAAAAGGCAACGTGAATGATCCTAATAACTACAGAGGAATTTCTTTAAGTGACGCTAGTAGTAAATTATACAGCACTATTATCAATCGCCGATTACAGGAATGGGTTGAAGATAATAATATTACTGGCGAATATCAGGCAGGTTTTAAGCGCAATTATTCAACTGTTGATCATATATTTACTTTGATGGCTTTGGTGCAAAAACAGTTTTCTTTAAATCGTAAGTTGTATGTCGCTTTTATAGATTTTGAGAAAGCATTTGATTCTGTTAATAGAACTATTCTGTGGCCTATTCTCTTAAAAGCTGGTGTTCATGGAAAACTGTTTAGATGCATAGTTAGCATGTATTCCTGTGTTAAAGCTAAGGTTCGGTGTGGAGGAAACATGACTGACTATATTCAATGTACCTCTGGTGTAAAACAAGGGGATGTGTGCAGCCCTGTTTTATTTTCTCTTTTCATTAATGAGTTAACATCAGAGGTTGTTAGAAATGGAAAACATGGTGCACAATTTACTTGCGATGTTCTTGAGTTGTTTATTCTTCTCTTGGCAGACGATGTTGTTCTGATGTCTGAAACTATTATTGGCTTACAAACTCAACTGAATAATCTATCACGATCTGCATCTTCACTTCAGTTAACAATTAACATGTCAAAAAGCAATATAATTGTGTTTAGAAAGGGTGGGTTTTTAGGAATTAGAGAAAGGTGGACTTATAGTGGAGTGCTTATGCCTGTGGTCAACGTATATAAATATTTAGGAATATATTTTTCAACGAAATTAAGCTTTACTTTTGCATGCAAGGATCTTGCCAGTAGAGCTAAGCGTGCACTACTATGTATCATGCAACACTTATCAAAATTAGAAAACCAGTCTTTGAAATTGTTTGTAAAATTGTTCGATTCCCAGGTACAGCCTATTGCCCAGTATGGAGCTGAAATCTGGGGTCTTTATGATTCTGCTGTTTATTGTGAAAATGTCCATTTATTTGCATTGAAAAAGTTTCTAGGAGTGAGCATGCGAACACCTAATGATTTAGTCTATGGCGAAGTAAACAGATATCCAATATATTTGAATTCTGCAACAGCTTGCATACGTTATTGGTTGAAAATAACTCAAATGGATATCTCAAGGTTACCCAGGAAAGCATATAATATGTTGTATGATTTCGATAGTAAAGGGAAAAGAAACTGGGTTTCTAACGTGAGGACTAAATTATATAAACTTGGATTTGGCTATGTTTGGCTACAACAGAACGTTGGGGACATAAATGGATTTCTTCGTGCATTTCGGAATAGATTGATAGATTGCAGATGGCAAGAATGGTCATGTCACGTTCATGAAAGTGACCGATTTGCTTTTTATAGACAGTTCAGATCTATACATTGTGTGCCGGTATATTTATCTATTGAAATGGATAATCATTTAAAATATATCATGACAAAGTTCAGATTAGGTATTTCTGATCTTTCTGTCCATCATTATCGTTATAAGAAGCATAATAATCTTGAACTGATATGTCCGCTTTGTAAATGTGCCGAGGAAAATGAAGTTCATTTTGTGTTGTGCTGCCCCGCTCTAAGTGACCTGAGGAATCAGTTCATTCATCAAAAATATTGTAGACATCCTTCTTCATTTCGACTTTCATTACTAATGGCATCTACAAATGAAACTACTGTAAAACGTTTTGCTATTTTCTTGTACAAGGCATTTAAAATTCGAAGTATAGCATGTAGTTAGGCATTGATCGTTGTATGTTGTTTAATATTGAGTATGCTTTTACTTGTGCATGCCTAGATGTTTGATGATTTGCATATTTCTGTTTGAAACGATTTGATCTCAACACCCTCTTCATTAGGGGCCATGGCCTGTATGAATAAAACATCCGTATCCGTATCCGTATCCGTATCTCTCTCTCTCTCACGCACACTCCCGCACGCAGACACATGCACACTTAGGCACGCGCAGACACAGGGACACACAAACACAGACAGACAGACGGACAGGCAGACAAGCAGATACACATACACACACACAGACACACACAGACACACACAGACACACACAGACACACAGACACACACACACACACACACACACACACACACATACACACACGTGCGCGCACGCGCGTACGCGCGCGCATTCCCATTTCTCATGTTCTCTCACACACTTATCCCCCCCCTCTCTCTCTCACGTACACGCGTGCACACAGACACATACACACATAAACACGCGCGCGCGCGCGCACACACACACACACACACACACACACACACACACACACACACACACACACACACACACACACAACGCACATATATTCCCATTTCTCATGTTCTCCCACACGCTTACTTCCCCCTTCACACTCTCTCTCTCTCTCTCTCTCTCTCTCTCTCTCTTCCTCTCTCTCTCTCTCTCTCTCTCTCTCTGTGTCTAACTCCCTCTCTCTCTGTTTTGTGATGATGTCTGGAATGTGTCACTGTCTTTGCACAAAGCTAAAAGATTTCGAGAACTCGCGACCTCATAGCGAAGTGTGTTGGTACAGTCAATGCTTTTCATCTGTTCTCTGATAACAGTATCGGTTCCCCCCTGACTTCGTTCGTTTAACATGTTGTTTGTTCATCTACCCCTTCGTGAGGGGCTGCGGCCTACATGACTAACCTTTTGTCATTGTTATTATTGTCATTGTCTCTCTGCTCCAAAAGTTGGTGCGTGTTTTGTTATATTCGCTTCGTTGTTTGTTTTTATACATGCTAATTGTTGTCCATTATAATGTCTTTCTATGTGCCCCCCCCCACCCCTCGCCCCCCAAACACCCAACTCCTCTTCTTCCCCCTCATTTTTTTCGATTTTCTTTCTTTTTTGTTTTTTAACAGATGTGCCATTATGATTGCATGACTAATTGTTTCCCCTTTTTAGCTCATACATTAGTTCATTTCCTTACTCAGGGCGAGGACTGGATGTAAAAAAAAAAAGTACTTATCGATTATCCTCGTAAATAAAGAATATCATCTCAGCTTCTCATATCTCTCTCTCTTTCTCTGTCTCACTGTATCTGTCTCTGTCTGTCTGTTTGTCTATCTGTCTGTCTCTTTCGCTCTGTGACACGAAATGTTTGTAACGGCTAGCAGTGTGTGTGTGTGTGTGTGTGTGTGTGTGTGTGTGTGTGTGTGTGTGTGTGTGTGTGTGTGTGCGTGCGTGCGTGCGTGCGTGCGTGCGTGCGTGCGTGCGTATATGTGTGCGTGTATGTGTGCGTGTATGTGTGCGTGCGAGCGTGCGTGCGTGCGTGCGTGCGTGTGTGTGTGTGTGTGTGTGTGTGTGTGTGTGTGTGTGTGTGTGTGTGTGTGTGCGTGAGTGCGTGAGCACATGTGAAACAAGTTCCACTACTGTTTGAATACCCCAAACCCCCATACCTTCTCCCCCCCCCCCCCCACACACACACACCTCTTTCACGAATATTAGTATCAGTGCGAGTAACTCGTGGTTACAAAAAAAAGTTGTGAGTTGTTTAGACTAGAACCAGACTTTCTTTTCCAACACAGACATAAACTTGGCAGGATCGTTTCTTTTGTGTGCTTGTAAAAATGCTCTTTATTTGCTTTTGGCTTTGTTTTTCAATAAGTTACCAGAACACTGGATCTCTCTGTCTCCGTACCACCCAACTGAATTCATCAGATCTACTGTTTAGGAACCGAATTCATAATAGCATTGTATTAGAATGATGTACAGGCTTTCTTCTGTCAAGTGAAGTTTTGCACTTCATCCAGTGACAATAACGTGTTTGGCATGAAGCAGTATGTGTTTTACTTAGGTTCAATGCCAAGATTTACCCCACTGATAGAATGGTACCTTGTTTTTCTAATCATCAGAGCGTTATTGGAAAGAGGCAGACAGTGTAAACTACTACTCTTTATCTCACACTACCATGTTAACCTTTTTTTTTCAGAAGAGGCAGTTAGCATTATCTCCAAAATTCAGCATTAATTCTATCAGCTCAGCTCCTTTGTTCTGCAGCTTGTATATACATCCTTTTTCTGCGAGAGTTTCTCTTTTTGCCATGTGGCTATCAATGTCCACATTACCTGATCTATAGTATTCAGGTGTTTTTCTTCCCGTTGTATTCCAAACGCTGTCATATTTGTCGTATCCTGTCTGCCTTCTTGAACGTAAGCATCACTTACTCTTCTTCAACCGTTTTAAGAGCCTGTCTAAATCGATGCTTCTTTTCCAAAGAAACCTGTACAAACAAATTTGTGTTTCTTTTGGTCAGTACCACCTTTGAAAGTCCAGTGAACTGCGGAACATCGAAACTGGTTTATCAGAAATTCTTGTAAAAATTAATGTCGACTTTATCATGAATACTGAGGTCGCGCCTACTTCATTCTCTGATCAAGAAATTGATTTGATTGATCCGATTCTCCCAGTCATCTTCTATGTTTACTGTTATCTTATCTCTTTGTCAATATGCTCCATAGTTCTTTTTCTAGTGTACGAAACAGAGGTTCCCCTCTAATCTCCGTTTTCTCATGCTGTACGTAAAGTCTTAGCAAGCCAGAGAACCTGTAAGTCCAAGAAAACATTATTATTATTATTATTAAGACTACTTATATAGCGCCTATCCCCGGCCAGAGACCAAGCTGTAAGCGCTTTGCAATCCGTA
>CM065734.1:12465003-12492503 GCA_033310375.1 Conus canariensis | reverse complement strand
AACATCGGTGTATATGGGTGCCATTTGGAAAGGAAATCGTTATATACAAAATTTTTTCGAGCAATGTATTCTTCAGTTTTATATCTGTATTTTAGCTTATTAAGAAAAACTTGCAGTCTGGGTGATTTCTGTTCTGTTCTACACTGATATAAATAGTGTTTTGCAAATAATACAATAAAATAAAATACATGGTCTATATGTATATCTTTATCAAATCCAACTATGGCTAATGGTTCAGTTATCTGCAAATTAAATGCACACATACATTTTTCATTCATCAAAACCACCAGTGTTTCCCAAAAACGTTGTATGACCGTACAATACCAAAACATATGTGTGATACTGTCCTTAACAGAGGTACAGAAAGTACAAACATCGCTGTTCAATACACCCATTTTTTCAGCACAACATTAGTACCAAGACATCTGTGTATTATTCGTAACTGTAACCATTTTATTTTTATGTCAGAAATTTTACTCAGATAAAGAAAACAGTTTTTCCAGTCATTTTCAACGTTCAGTTTTATATCCCAGTTCGTACAGATTTTCGGGTGTGTGTGATTATCTATAAAAATGTCATAATATAATCTTGACCCTTTACAAACTGACGTTAATTTTTTGTAACATACATGCATATTTAAACATTCATTTGTATTTTCAAATTTGATTTTTGTTTTGTGTATATATTCAGTTATAGCTGCTTTAATACCAGAAAAAGTGACAAAATTATATTTACATCATACTTTTGTTTAAATTGTTCGTAAGAAATAAACTGGCCATTGTCAAGCAAAAAATGAGCAATGCAAGATATGCCCTTGTTGATCCATGCTTTTCCCAAAATAGTCTTTTTCCCAACTTGTATTCTGTTTGTATAAAAGACTGGTTCCGCAAGCAGTTCATACATAAGAAGTCTCACAGTTAACTTTGTAGAAAAATTGTTTGTACGCCATAAATACCTCTGTCCAAAATACATTTGATTTACAGAAGGAAGAAAGTATTTCTGGTCCATATTTCTCAATATCGCTTGAAAGTGGAAAGTTAGATGTTGTAATAGTTTTCCATTTGTGGTGTGTAGTCTGAACTTTTTGCAGCCACGTCAATTTTAGGGAAGAAGCAAACGTTTTTAAACGAATTCAAGTACTTTGACCATCTGACTTCTCTCCCGTAGACCCACACCCCGGAGACGGAAAAAAAACGCGCATAGGAAAAAATCGCGCGTCCAGAATCCAGGAAATAAGCACGCACTATCAGGTGGCAATAAGCGCGCGCTACCGGAAAACTCAGGTCAAGTTAGGGCCGTCCAACAAGAGCGCGTCTCACAGATCACGGATGTCACTGACAGTTCACTGACAGTCTTTTTATTCACTCACTCACTTTACTGAGTATCACTGACAGTTCACTGACAGTCTTTTTATTCACTCACTCACTTTACTGAGTATCACTGACAGTTCACTGATAGTCTTTTTATTCACTCACTCACTTTACTGATGTTCACTCTTAGCTCTGGTCTACCATGGACGGTGTAAGAATTACGCAAACAAACAAAGGCAAAGAAGCCTTACTTGTTGATAGTTTCACATACAGATTGGACAGGGAATCTGGTATTGCCAAGACTTGGAGATGCAGCATCCGTGGTTGTCCTGCAAGATGCAAAACAAGAAAAGACAACACCAACGCTGTCTTCTCCAACGACCATACTCACGAAGCAAAGACAGAACGAGAAGTTGCAGTTAGAGAATTCCGCAAACTCTGTCGCAAACGGGGTGCTGTTGACCTGTTTGAGCGTCCTGCAAAAGTGATGAGGCGAAAACTTTCGAATGGAGAGGCAGCTCCGGACATCCATATCAAGGAAATGGAAAATGTTCGCAAAGCCATATACAACGAGCGTCGAAAATTCATCCCAAAGCTGCCAAAGAACCGCCAAGAAACCCATCAGTGTGTAGAACAATTCGGTCTGACTTCAAGCGAAGGTGAAAATATGCTACTAAAGAATAACGTGGAATCTGGTTTGATAATCTTTTCAACATTGTCAAATCTCAGACTTCTTTGCAGACAAGATGTGCAAATACTTGGTGATGGGACTTTTAAAACGTGCCCTCGGTTCTTCCTCCAGATCTATGTTCTACATGCCTACAAAGATGGAGTGTATGTTCCTTGCGTTTTCTGCCTCCTCCCCTCAAAAACAGAACACATGTATCATGATATGTTCATGTTACTTTGTGATTTGTGCTCTGACAATGAACTTGATCTTCAGGTGGCATCTATTAATCTAGAATTTGAAAGGGCATGTCACGCAGCTGTCAAAGCAGTGTGGCCGGGGGTTTCCATCAAGGGATGCCACTTCCATCTCTCCCAGTCATGGTACCGCAAGATCAGCAGTCTAGGCTTGTCGGACGAATACAATGCAGTGGATTCGGAAATTGGGAGATGGCTGAAACGCTTCTTTGGACTCAGCTTTGTAGCTCCACAGGACGTCACCGACAGCATGGCTTTTGACATCATGAATGATTCACCAGATGATCCGAGATGTGTGGACTTTTCGGACTACATTCTCCGTACTTACGTTGAAGCTGGAGCGCCCTTTCCTCCTCCAGTGTGGGCTGATTCAGAGATCAACGGAGTCAGAACAACGAACGGTTGTGAGTCATTCCACAGACATTTTGGTGACCAGTTTTATCATGCACACCCAAACATATTTGAGCTCATGCAAAAGATCAAAGAAGTGCAGACTGTGACATATGTTAAAATGAACTCTATCAACAGTGCTCACGGACTCCTGCACACCAGGCCCCAAAGACGCCGAAAGTTGGAGGAAATGATGAGACTGCAGCAAAGGTATAACAGGGGTGAGATTTCCAGACAGGACTATGTTCAGGCCATGGCCTGGAAAAATCTGCCAGCCATAATATGACTTAGAGAGATAGAGAAAGATGGAGAGGGAGGGGAGAGGGGGGAGAGAAAGAGAGAAATGAGAGGGTGAGTCTTCTGATATTTAACCATGTGCAGTGACATTACAAATACTTTAGTACTATTACCTTCGCTAACCATCACAGAGAGAGAGAAAGAGAGAGAGAGAGTGAGAGAGAATTAATCCTATTAGCATGCTTTTTATGTATATAATTTTAAAATTTTATTTTGTAATATTAAAGAGAAAAATCTGCCAGCCATAATATGACTTAGAGAAAGAGTGAGTGGGAGAGAGAGGGGGGAGAGAAAGAGAGAAATGAGAGGGTGAGTCTTCTGATATTTAACCATGTGCAGTGACATTACAAATACTTTAGTACTATTTTATGCAGTGAAACACGCGCTCATTGCACGGAAGAGTTGACTAATTGAGGCCAAAAACATGCGCTCTTTTTGCCCAGAGAAACGCGCGCTTGTTGCACGCGCGCGTTTACTTCTAAAAAGGCAAAACGCGCGCTTATTACCCTCACCCCCACACCCACATCATCCCACCTCCCCTCCTCCTACTCACTCCTTTTACCCCACCCACCCCCTCATCCCGTTCACTCGTCCTTGATCCCCCCCCCCCCCCCCCCCCCTGCACCTTCTCTTTGCCCCCGTCCCACCCACCGTTCTCTCCGCGCACCGAGGACACAAAGACGCGCACCTGCTTGTTGTGGTCGCGGAAGGTCTTGAGGTAGTTGAGCTTGGTGACATAGTGCTGGCTGTCCGTGTGCTAGCAGTGCCTGTCGTTGGTCCATGGCTTTCTGGCTCTCCTGCGCGCGCTCTTTGAAGCACTGGCGTCGGTGCCCCTCCCTCTCCTCTATCTGCTGCTTCAGGGCCAGTCTGAAGTGCCGCCTGGATGTGTGTGTGTGTGTGTGTGTGTGTGTGTGTGTGTGTGTGTGTGTGTGTGTGTGTGTGTGTGTGTGTGCGTGTGTGTGTGTAAGGAAAACGATCATGAGATAGTTATTCAGCGGACAGATACATTGACAGAGAGAGAGAGAGAGAGAGAGAGAGAGAGACAGACAGACAGACAGACAGAGAGACAGAGAGAGACAGAGAGAGAGAGAGGGAGGCAGAGACAGAGAGACAGAGAGAGAGAGACAGAGAGAGAGAGAGAGAGTGCCGAGTGTGTGTGTGTGTGTGTGTGTGTGTGTGTGTGTGTGTGAGAGAGAGAGAGAGAGAGAGAGAGAGGGAGGGGGACGATTTTGAGATAAACATTTGGTGGACAGAAACGTAGAGAGAGAGAGAGAGAGAGAGAGAGAGAGAGAGAGAGAGAGAGAGAGAGAGAGAGAGAGCATACCCTAGCTCATTTTGACCGCCCTTCTCCACCCCCTTAATAACAGACTGCTCTCAGCAGTTCTTAAAGGGAAAGAACTGGAGTATTTGACGTGGGGCCACAATCCAAACAATTACCTCCACTTACATAGGAAGGCAACCTATTGGGGAGTGATTGTCTCCCTTCCTGATGACATGATTACAGAAACTGTCACCGCTCTTCCAGATCTACTAATCAGACACGGATAATTCTGGTACACGAAGGAGGGGGCATGGAGGGACGGGGGAATCGGGTGAGGAAAGGTGGTAAGGGTGAGAAGGGGAGAAATAGGGCATTTTCATCATGACGTCAAGCGTCATAATAAAGTCGTCATAAATACAAGGGTAAACATTGGGCTACATGAGCGTTGAAGTCACTGGTTGACACAGTTGTATATGACTGGATCCTGAAAATGAGACTAATAATATTATCACTGCTAACTCGGTCATCCATATTGCGCAATGCCCAAAGCGTGCCCCAAGAAATGCTTGAATGTTGAGTGTTTTAATGGTTGAATGTTGAGTGTTTTAATGGTTGAATGTTGAGTGTTTTAATGCTTGAATGTTGAGTGTTTTAATGGTTGAATGTTGACTGTTTTAATGGTTGAATGTTGAGTGTTTTAATGGTTGAATGTTGACTGTTTTAATGGTTGAATGTTGAGTGTTTTAATGCTTGAATGTTGAGTGTTTTAATGGTTGAATGTTGAGTGTTTTAATGGTTGAATGTTGAGCGTTTTAATGGTTGAATGTTGAGTGTTTTAATGGTTGAATGTTGACTGTTTTAATGCTTGAATGTTGACTGTTTTAATGCTTGAATGTTGAGTGTTTTAATGGTTGAATGTTGAGTGTTTTAATGGTTGAATGTTGACTGTTTTAATGGTTGAATGTTGAGTGTTTTAATGCTTGAATGTTGAGTGTTTTAATGGTTGAATGTTGACTGTTTTAATGGTTGAATGTTGGGTGTTTTAATGGTTGAATGTTGAGTGTTTTAATGGTTGAATGTTGAGTGTTTTAATGGTTGAATGTTGAGTGTTTGAATGGTTGAATGTTGAGTGTTTTAATGGTTGAATGTTGAGTGTTTGAATGGTTGAATGTTGAGTGTTTTAATGGTTGAATGTTGAGTGTTTTAATGGTTGAATGTTGAGTGTTTTAATGGTTGAATGTTGAGTGTTTTAATGGTTGAATGTTGACTGTTTTGAAGCCTTGTTCTCAATGTTTCGTGTCTACTTAATCATCTGCCCTGTCACCGATGAATTGTTTACCTGCAATCGTTAATCCCACAACTAGTTACTGTAATATATATATATAATATATATATATATATATATATATATATATATAATATGTTGCAGTCCGTATGGTGAAAACATAACTATGATTGAGTTCTTAATCTTTTCACATTCCTAAACAGCCTCAAATTGGTTTAGACCATTTGAGCTATGGTACTTTCTTGAAACAAACGGTTACCTCGTTTTATTTGAAAATGATAAGAGTCGAATTTTATACCTGTGAAAGAGGAGTTCAAGGCACGACAATAAACAGAAAGAAAACTATTTCTGCCTGATCCCCACGAAAGCCAAGGAACCACAAATGATCAAAACTAACGTACTCTTTTAATCTAAAACGAAGGGGGGGGGGGGGGGGGGTGTTAAAAAGGGTGGGGGGGGGAGGTGAATTTTTTGTGTGATGTGTATGTTTCTTACGGATCTGAACATTACTGAAAGAGGAAGAAGAAGGAAGACAGTTTTATCAGCGGGCACACTATTTCCACCTTGTCACTCCGCCTGAGTTTGACTCTCCACACACATATAAAAAATCCGTTCCTATACTACTACTTCATGGGCAAGTCGCAACTACCGTCAATAAGATGGGGGCGGGGTATGACTGTGTTCTTTATATTCTTTGTTCGTTGGTTTTTTTTTTTTTTCCTCCCGCATTATTTTAACACATTTCAAACGTTTGATTTTGTACATTATTTGCATTACATGCGCATTTGATGCGATTTATTTTGACTCCCAAGAGTCTTAACAATAAAATCTTGTTCATCCAGCTTCTTGGGTCAAAAGCGAGTGAGGAGGGGGAGTGCACCAGCAGCCTAATGGTTATAACCTGGGATGGAAAATGACCGAACAGACTTTTGCCTCAGCCGGGAAACGATTCTTTTTTGTTGTTGTCGTGTGTTGGGTCATCATTAAGAAACAGCCACGTTCTTGTTAAGAAAAGGCAGAGGAGTCAAGTTACCACTTTCCGTGGTCACTGAAGGCTCATTTTGAGAAACATTTATTATTCCCCATTCACCGTCTTAAGCACATACTGTTAGTTAGGCGGAATTATCTACCACTGCAGATATGAATGCTTATCTCCCCCTATTATTTCTTCAATCTAAGACATAAGAACAAGCTTTGTTTATAATTGAATATTTCCTGCAGTCATTGCAATACCAAGCTGCTCTGTAAGTTGCTGGAATGGTGCTCGGTTACTTATCCTTGGAATTTATTAGTTTATTGTAATTCAGTCCCTTGCGGATTCATTCCAAGAAGTGGCCCTCGGCACTTGTGTCTTAATAATAATAATAATAATGAATACTTATATAGCGCCTATTCTCGGCTAGAGACCAAGCTCTAAGCGCTTTACAATCAACACTCTTTTACACAACGGGCTGCCTACCTGGGTAGTGCCGACTGAAGAGCTGCCAGCTGGCGCTTCATTCAGTCGTTTCCCGTGTTATCCAGTCAGTATCGTTCAATATCGATCACTCATTTTCCTTTCTTCCTTCATTCTTTCCATTTCTCACGCAGGGTGCATGCTATGTGTAACATGTCATCCATACCAACGGCCAAACTGGCCTACTCTTCCGAAAGTTGGTGATGGGATTTTACGTGTGTGCAAGATGTTATGCGTGCGTTCACACACGGAACCTCGGTTTATTGTCTCATTCGAAGGACTGTATGGGAAATGGAGTCAGAACCAATGTTAACTCCGAGGGAAAACTCCCCCTGTACCGAAACGCCCCGGCGGAGGTTCGAACCCGCAACCCCAGGATCACCAAGATTACGAGTCCGGCGCTCTACCAACTGAGCTATTCCGGCTCCCGCGTTCAACCCCAGGATCACCAAGATTACGAGTCCGGCGCTCTACCAACTGAGCTATTCCGGCTCCCGCTTTCAACCCCAGGATCACCAAGATTACGAGTCCGGCGCTCTACCAACTGAGCTATTCCGGCTCCTAAGCTTAAGAGCTTATCTTTTTTATATTTTCTACTTTTCACTAGAAAATGTAGCTTGTTTTGCTGTTTCATGATTTTCTTTTGTTTCTTAGGTGGCACCTTTGGTTGTTTTTTTGAAAACCCATCAAACATACTATGGTATTGCACACCAGCCTTTTTCTGGGATAGCATTCTCCTTAAAACCGAAAAGGCAGAGGAGTCAAGTTACCAGTTTCCGTGGTCCCTGAGGAGAAACAATCAGATTTCGAAATACCGGTATCTGTCCAGGAGTTATATGTAAATGAGTTTGGAGATTGTCTCTCTCTTAGAGACTATAAACTTGCTGAAAACTCATTTTGAAAAGCGTTTATTATTCCCCATTTACTCTCTCGTTAGGCAGGATTATCTACCACTGCAGATATGAATGCCCATCTCCCCGTATTATTTCATCAATCTAAGACATAAGAGCAAGCTTTGTTTATAATTGAATATTTCTTGCAATCATTGCAACACCAAGTTGCTGGAATGGTGCTCGGTTACTTAACCTTGGAATTTATTAGCTTATATATATATATATATATATATATATATATATATATGAAATACCGGCATCTGACCAGGAGTTATGATATATTAGTGAGGTTCCTCCCCCTTTGAAGATTGTCTCCTTCTTGGAGACTATAAGCTTGAAGAAGGCTCATTTGGAGAAACATTTATTATTACCTTTTCACCCACTCGAACACATACTGTAACTTAGGCAGAATTATCTACCACTGCAGATATGAATGCTTATCTCCCCTTATTTTTTTAACCTAAGACATAAGAGCAAGCTTTCGGCCTGTTAACAGGTCTCTCTCAGGAGACTTTAATGACAAGAATCTTATATATATATATATATATATATATGTGTGTGTGTGTGTAAGCATCCCTTAGGAGATCCTAGAAAAGGTTCTTCTGCACAATTATTAGCAGAGCTGACCACTCGGACTGTTCCATATCTTTTGATCTCCTTTGAATGGATCCTCAAGCATAGGCTCAAAGATTGTCCCCTACATTTTATACTGTTTGCATAATGTTTTTGGTTTTTCAGCAGCTTTTTCCCTCTTTACCTTTCGTTTTATTTCATTTTTCTGCCCTTCGCTGTCTGCTTTGGGGGTGCCGCTGGATTCTTTTTTGAACCTTTGGTGGTGAGAACGCCACAGAATTACGGACTGTGGTGTGTCTCTATTTGACGCCAAGAGCACAGACACAATTAGCCGTGTCTTCCTGGTGGGTCCAATCCGATGGACCTAGGAACAGGCAACACATGTAGATCTGCCTTCGAGAGGTATTACGAAGGTTCCCTCATGCAGCTAGAGAAGGGTTTTCATATCTATAATATATTTTCTTAATTTTATGTTCCCGTTTTCTTCATCTCCAACACCCCCCCCCCCCTTTTTTTTTTTCTTTTTAAGTTCCAATCTTTGTTAAGTGATTACTATAATGACGGAAGAATTGTCAGCCTGCACTTGTTTTCCCCCACTATAATGTTATGTTATATGCATGAGAGAAGAGGTAAAGGAAAATCATGCAGAAGGGGAACTATACTGAATTGAAAGACAACCAGATGAAGAAAAGGGAGGGGACAGATATGTGAGTAACGAATAGATTGATGTAGCAAACGGAGAGAATGTAGAGAGAGAGGGGACAGGAAGATAGCTGTAACTTACATATGAGGTAAATAGTGAGAGGTATGGTAGTGTGTGTGTGTGTGTGTGTGTGTGTGTGTGTGTGTGTGTGTGTGTGTTGGTGGAGGATATTGCGGGCTGGTGCTGCAGTGGTAGATAGGTACATGCTACTTTTGGATGTTGATGGAAGATTCCAAGTCTGGCAATAAGATAAGGCACCTGCATAGTGCGCTCCAAGTTGTCACTCCGTGGTTGCCAAAGTGTCAGGACTTTGACATGGTTGATGTTGTGTTGGGTTTGGTTGAGGTGTAGATCGACTGGCATGGGTTGATGGTTGCCGATGTCAGCCAGGTGGTCTCAAGTGCGTCTCACTTACATAGATCTTTCCATACAGCTGGCAGTGGATAGCCTATACAATATGGCAGCTCTGACAGAAGAACGTGCATTTAGTTGTGAATGAGCCGATAGGGCCATGCAGGATGGTGTCTGGTTTGTTGAGAGGGCAAATTTTGCAGTTGGGTTTTCAGCATGGGAAAGTACCTTGTGACTTAGGTGTGGAGATTTTGTTCAGTTTCGGAGCACACAAGTAGGTCTTTGAGGTTTTCCTCGCGTCTGAAAGTGATAATTGGTTTGGTCTCAAAGGCAGGTTTGTGATTTACCACTATGTGCCAGTTGAAAATGAGGATCCTGCAGATGGGGAGAGTGTGTGGATGGAAGAGGAGGCAGGCGATGGGTTTGCCTATCTCTTTTGTAGGCTGGGTTTCCAGGGCGAATGTTATGGGCATAGCTGTGGCGTGGCTGAGAGCATCATTAATGACGGCACTGGGTATCCATGGTTGGTGTATAACTCAGACATTGTGACTGCTTGTAGAGTGAAATCTTCGTTGGAGCAAAGTCTGAGTAGGCGGAAGAGTTGAGAATATGGAATGCTGTCTTTAGTGGATGGGTGGCGGGACAATGTGTAGGCCAGGTATGAATGCGCATCGGCGGGTTTATAGAAAATAGGGGGTTTTAGCGGTCCATCTCTGAAAGAGATGGCGATGTCCAGGAAGTTGACTGACTGTGAAGTGATGTGGGTAAATATGATGGATGGATTGAAGGTCTGAGCAATGTTGAGGAAGTTGCAGAGGTCATGTTCTGGCATGGATGTGGCTTCCAGTCCATTATCAATGTATCTTTTGTAGAGCTCGAGTGTCAGGCCTGTATAAGAGGTTAGTGGGTGGTGTTCTAGGTATCCTAGGAAAAGGCAGGCATAGGATGGTCCCATTTTGGTTTCCATAGCATTACCACTATTTGTGAGAAGATATGCTTGTTGAATTCAAAAGTGTTGGGGTTGAGGACTAATTCTGCATGTCTGTCCAGTGTAGCTGTGGGAGGGTGTTGTTGGTTAGGGGCCGTTTGTTAAGAAAGAATGTCAGGACCTTCACTCCGTCAGCGTGAAAGTGAGACAACATAAAGTATGAAGAGGAGGCTGGGGTGGAAACTGGGGTCGTTGTTATATGAACTGATCATATTGAGTGTGTGGGTAGTGTCTTTGAGGTATGTGGGGAGGTTTTGTACCATAGGTTAGAGGAGAGAGTCTAAGTGCTGTGAAATGTGTTCTGCAGGGGAGCTACAGTCAGAAACAATGGTTTTGCCAGGCGTGTTGGTTTGGTGTATTTTAGGGAGCATGTAGTATGTGGGCTGTTTGGTGGTTATATACATTATGCAAGAATAGGTTTTTTTTGCCTCATGTTACTTTTGTTGGCAGCGATCACGATCTTGTCCTGGCAACCTTCAAGCTCAAGCTGAAGTGTAAGTGTTGTCCAAAGAACCCCCGCATCCGCTTTGACCTAGAGAAGTTGAAGGACCCCGAAATTGCAGAGGTGTTCCAGGCTCAAGTAGGCGGGAAGTTTGCTGCTCTCAACTTAGTGGACAGCAATGTAGACACCCTTGCTAATAACATCAAAGAGGTGCTAACTACAACAGCTGAAGAAGTTGTGGGAAAGAAGCGAAAGAAGATCCAGCTTGGGTTACAAACGAGTTCTTAGATCTATGTGACAAGAGGCGGGAACTGAGAGGAAAGAAACACTCCAACGACGAAGCCAGGATGCAGTACCAACAGGTGAATAGAGAAGTCAGGAAGAAGATGAAGACAGCTGAAGAAAATTGGATAGAGGAGCAGTGCGAAGCAATCGAGAAAGGCATGGAAGCAGGGAACAGCAAAAAAGCCTACAACACACTCAAGACCCTGAATAAGACTAACCAGACAAGAGCAACGGTCATCGAAGATAAGGATGGCAAGCTACTGACAGAGAATGAAGAAGTCCTGAAGAGGTGGACAGAATACTGTGAGGGCCTCTACAATTATCAGCTCAACCCAGACACATCCATTTTGCAGGACAACCAACAACCCGCAGACAGTGAGAACAGTCTTCAAGTACTGAAGGAGGAGGTTGAGGCCGCAATACAGAGTCTGGAGCCAGGGAAATCCCCAGGAGTGGACAATGTCTCGGCTGAGCTTTTGAAATACGGAGGGAAAGAGACCACAGAGGCTCTAACAATGCTATGTCAGAAGATCTGGACAGAAAAGAAGTGGCCAACAGAGTGGACCCAGTCATTGGTGATTCCTTTACCCAAGAAGGGCAATCTCAAATAATGCCAAAACTACACGACTATAAGTCTGATCAGCCACCCCAGCAAAGTCATGCTTCGCATCATCCTCAACCGACTGAAATCCAAGGCTGAGGAACTGCTATCAGAAGAACAAGCAGGTTTTAGAAGAGGGCGGAGCACTGTGGAGCAAATTTTTAACTGCCGAGTCCTGATTGAAAAGCATCTACAACACCAAAAGGACCTCTTCCACAACTTCATCGACTTTGAGAAGGCATTTGACCGGGTGTAGCACAACGGCCTATGGCAGGTTCTCAGAGACTTCAACATTGATGAGAGGCTCGTCCAAGTCATCCAGGCCCTCTACGAACACTCCAGCAGCACAGTACTCCTCAACAGCCAGCAGGGCCAGTTCTTCCCAACCACAGTCGGAGTCAGGCAAGGGTGCCTACTATCTCCAGTAATTCTTAACATCTTTCTGGAGAGAATCATGCAAGAGACCCTCGAAGAACATCACACCTCCATCAGCATTGGCGGCAGGCCGGTCTGCAACCTTCGTTTTGCAGACGACATCGACCTCATGGGGGTCAGCAACACCGAGCTCCAGGATCTTACAAACAGACTTGTCACAAGAGCAAGAGCCTACGGCATGGAGGTCAGCACAGAGAAGTCAAAGGTCATGGTCAACAGCACGACTAACAGCAGTGCCAACATAACCATGAATGGTGAGCCCCTGGAAGAAGTGACCAGCTTCAGGTACTTGGGAGCAACCCTGTCGAAAGATGGCACCTGCACAGCAGAAATCCGAATCAGGATCAACTCCGCATCAGCAGCGATGGCCAGACTGAACAGGGTATGGAAGAGCAACATCAAATTCCACACAAAATTCAGGCTCTACAAGTCACTAGTGGTCTCCATCCTGCTATATGGCTGCGAGACATGGACACTGATGGCCGAAACAGAAAGAAGAATCCAGGCGTTTGAGACCAGGTGCCTGAGGAAACTACTCCGCATCTCCTACAAAGAACACAAGACCAATGATTATGTGCGGAGACTGGTCACCAACCTAGTCGGACCCCACGAACTACTTCTGGCAACCGTCAAACGACGGAAAATGGCATGGTTTGGCCACGTCATTCGTCACAACACCCTTTCCAAAACCATCCTTCAAGGTACCGTTGAAGGAGGGCGCAGACGAGGACGGCAGAGAAAGAGTTGGTCCGAAAATATAAAGGACTGGACCAAAATGACCATGCCAGATCTCACGACAGCTACAAACAGAAGAGCCTGGAGAGAAACGGCGGCTGCCTCATCACGTCCCCCCAACGACCCCAGCGGTCAGGGGAATGACTGACTGACTGACTTTTGTATTCAAGGATTTCGTCATTGTGCAGCAGATTCTCTGACATCATTCTGCCTACACATGTATCCAAATAGGTTTATCTCATAGGGTTAAGTCAGAAGAAGTTCTTGGGACAGCTTGATAATAGAGGTTCTTAGAGACGATACCCCACTCAGACAGGTGTCTTGGCCCTGAACTCCTTGCATTCTAACGGGGCCAGGCAACATCTGGGTCATTTCTAAATGCCCTTTTGCCGCCAGAATTTTATATTTCCTGCTGCAACAGGGATTCTATTCATCAGCATCTGGACAGAGTGGGTTTCAAGGCGTTGCCTTTGAAGATGGATGTCTTACCAGCATTGTTATTGGGCACCTGTACTAAGTTAAGAGATGTAAGCCTTGTGAAATTCACTTGTTTTCTCGTCGACCAGACCCAGCTGGATCTCCTGTCAGCTGCCTCTGCCGTTGACATCTTTCACCAGATCTCCTGAGCTGTTTCATGATCACAGGCTGACGAGCCTACAAATCCTCTTGCTCAAACTTCAATAGAGAGGACTTTGACTTGGAAGTCAGATGCCCTTAGACTCCTTAATAGACGGGCATACCTTTTTTTTTTTAGTAGTGTATATGTGAGCTTGCTCAATCCTGCGTTCATTCGGCACAGTGAGTTCGATCAGAATCAGTTGCGTTGATGACCGGCAGTGGAGTACAATATCCGTTCTAACAGCACTCCTGCTGATGAGCCCTGGATGGTTTTCCTGTTGTAAGGTCTGCTGTGCTCTCCTAGTCATCCACTCACTCCGGTAAATCCCAATTCCATGCTTTTGATGTCACATCTGTTCGAAACTATGACTTGTGGCATCCTGCCATGTGCAATGTCATTGCGGGAATATCAGGTGGTAAAGTCTTTTCTCTGGTCATGCTAGCCGCATGCGCGATCTTCTTAAACACTTGGTTATATCTCTGAGGGCAGCCTCTCATGAAAAGAGCTGCTTTGTGTAAACTCAGGACATGCTCCACTGCTGGTTTTCTCTGACAGAGCGTGCACGTAGGATCATCTGACACCCCACACCCCCCTCTCTTTTACCTCCATTTTACCAGGGAAGTTCATAGTCAGATCCGAGGATGAAGCTGATCATAATAATAATGATATCATAAGAGGTGCCATGTGTCATATCTCGTTCAGCTGAAATTTCTTTGGAGTGCATTCTCCCACATAGTCCACTGGCCCTGTTGGCTTTGTTGGCTTCTAGATTTTCCTGGCATCCTCTTCGTTCTTCACCTCCTCTATCAACGAGTCTATTTTTGTTTTCCTGTTTGCCTTTGACCACCACATCATTGTTGATTTAATCCGCTGTTCGTTGGTTTGTATATGTCCTGTTCTTCCCTTGCTTTGGAGGTTTTGCCTTGCCACACCCGTTGCCTCCTGGCTTTGCATTGTCTGCCAGTCTCTAGCGTGGGTGACTCTCAAGTCCTCAGTCCTTTGTTTCCCAGCCTTGCACTCCTCGAGGATGGATTTCAGGGCTAGCTCAGGCTTCCTCTGGTCACTATAGAGTGCAAAGTCGGTAAGACCAGGAGCAACTTCGAGCCATTTCCTTGAGCATTTGCTAATTCTTTGGCTCGTTGTCGTGACAACCACTGGGTACCAGAATTTCTGGCTTGTGATCCGCACAGTAACTGCTGGAGCAGCACTGACATCAATTTTCAGCCTCCTGACGACGCTGTGACTGAGGTGACGTCATCATGGTGTTCAGCACCCAACACGTCAGAGTCTGTCTATTTTCTGTGTTCCAGCAATGGAGAACATCTGCCGTTCACTCTGATGTGTGACTATCATGCAGACTGTGTTGATGGCAGTGATGAAGGCTTCTGTATTCATCCACCGTGTTCAGCCGAATCGTCCGTACCTTGTGGCGACAGTGGGCAGGCAGGAATGAGAAAAAGCTGAAGTTGGGATGTATAATTGTTTAAAGCACGATGAATATCGGCTTCCATTAGCAGCAGCAGCAGCAGCAGCAGCAGCAGCAGCAGCAGCAGCAGCAGCAGCAGCAGAGAACCACCACCACAACCAGCAGCAGCAGCAGCAGCAGCAGCAGCAGCAACACCATCACCAGCACCAGCAACAACAATCATGATGATGATGATGATGAGGATGATGATGATGATGTTAATGACGATGATGATGATAATGGTAATGAAAAGAACAACGACAACACAAATACAACAACAGCAACAACAACAATGCTAATGGTAATAATAATAATAATAATAATAATAATAATAATAATAACAGCGACAGTAGTATGTCGCGGACGTATGAAGTGCATTTTTTTATGTTTTAGGCACTTACATAGTGTCGTACACGTGCAAGTAAAACGTTACAGTATCATCTACAAACGAAAACCATCACTTACATGCATATACATCCACACACATAAACCTATGTAGGCCATATCTTCTGCATGCAGGTAAAATATGTAGAGTAAAAAAGTAAGCAGGCGAGCTATTATCTCAGACCTACTTGGTTTAAGAGAAGCGGTGCTTGTAACACAAAGGTGGAGATAATTTTAAAGCCTCCGGCAATAGCATAGAAACTAACAGAATTCCACTGGAAGCATCAATGATGGAGTAGTTATATGTCAGTGGCACAGTGGAGAGTAGGACGAGAAGTAGCATGAATAGGAACTAGATCAGATGAGTAACCAAGTACATGGCCAGTTATGATGTTACAAATGCATGCGAGTTTGTGACAGAATTTCTCTCAGACTTTACGCCTGTGAGATTTCATCATAAACGAAATACAAGGTCGCCATTTGATCTTCTTTGATGTTGCTGAACGCAGCTGAATTTTGAATTCTCGGTAATTGTTGGTTCTATATCAGATTACTCAAAGAGCACGAAACTGTTGTAATCTTGTCTGAACAGAATACACAGAGAAAGCAGCGTATTTCATAATAATTATTTACTTAAACGTATTTTTAGTTTATTTTCTTCCTTCCTTCTTAATTCCAAATAAGGCATGTGACTGAATTCCTTGATGTGTTGCTTTATTAAGCGAGTGGTAATCCATCGGGGATCGATTTTTCTTGCGCTGTCGGTGATAGATGTATAATCAAAGCCTTTGATAATGGAAAAAGGCGAAAAGCAGATCCAGATAAAATGTCTGCTGTAGTCATACATTATTTGGGCTCCGGATGAAATTGGACATCATCAGATGTGTAGCGTAGGTATAGGCGTGTTTGTGTTTGTGTGTGAATTTCAGAGTTCACAGGACTGTTGAAGTTGAGTGGGATCTGAAAACGGTATGCTGCTCAATTATGGAAGCGAGTGGTCTTTTACTGAATCCAAATACAAAAGGGCCGAAAATCTGAGTCTTATGGAGTGCAAGAAAATACAGAGATTGTGAGTGAATGCAAAGACTTTGATGAAGATGTGCAGCGAGTACATGTAAGGAACTTCAGGTTGTGTTGTGACCAGACCTTGCCTAATTACTTCAATCCGAGAGAATTTCACGGCCCCCCTCTCCTATTTTCCACCGTGATCATCTTCTGGGAGCTAATAGACAGCGGATTCTCCTTTTCCTTCTGGCGATATTCATTTTACTGGGCAATGGGCTCATTGTTGTGTCGCTTTTTTTCAAGACAACGATGGAAAGGATGCCGTCACGATGTTGGTCTCTCATTTGTGTGGTCCTAAGTTCCTAATCGGGATATACCTCTTCATACTGAGTGTTAAGGACCAAGTACACGGCGGTTGTTACCTGTGGACAGACAAGCCGTGGAAGCTTAGTGTCTTTTGCAAGACGGCAGCTTTTTTTTTTTTTTTTTTTCTTCCTGCTTTCCTGTGAAGTGGCCGTCTTCCTAGATGCCAGCATGACACTAGACAGGTGCCTGACTATTACCTGGCTGAACAAGGCAAAATGCCAAAGGAAAAAGAAACTGACTTTTTCTGTCTGTCTCGTGGCATGGCTTGCAGGTGTCTGTCTCTCTACAGTCCCCACAATGACTTTTAAAAGTGATTTCAGTCAGACAAGCCTCTGTGTTCCATTGCCTCTCTCTGGGGATCAACCAGGGGGACATTACTACACCTTCAGTCTCCTAATCGTTCTCAACACTACGTTGATGGTGATGACTGTAGCTGGACAGATCTATATTTACGTCGTGGTTAAGAACAAGTCTTTCGTTTTCAAGGTTAGTGATGACAGAGCTAATGAATTCACTGCGGCGAGACGTGTCATCATTATGATTGTGATGGACGCCTGTTGTCGGTGTCTCGTAGCGCTGTGGGCCGTTATGACTGCTCATGAAGTATGGTCTCCTGGTGACGCAGCGTTTTCAATGTCGATTTTGTTTATTTTTGTCAGTGGAGCTCTGACGCCCTACCTATATGATGCTGAGCGGAGTGTTAGTGTGACAAATGCACAAGGAAAGAGTGTTGAAGCGTCTCAAATTTCAACTTAAAGGCAAATAAATCAAGCTTACGTTGAGGTCTGCAATTATTATGATGGTTATTATTGGTACTTATCATTATGACGACGACGCGACAATGACGACGACGACGATGATGATGACATTGATAATGGCGATGATGATTTTGGTAATGATGATGATGATCATGATCATGATCATGATGATATGGATAATGACTGTTATTATTGTGACCGATAATACTTAAATAGTGTTTATTCTCGATTAGAGACCATACTCCAAACCCGCTAAAACCCACGCTCTAGTTTACAGACAGACTGCCTACCTGGGTAGAGCCGACAAAAGGATTCCCTGCTGGAGACCATCATACATTTCACGTGCCATGGAATCGAATATCAGTCTTTCACTGATTTTTGTAAATTTTTTTGACGGAGGATGCATACTGTGTGTATTCTTATTATCCATACCAATGGCCAAACTGACCTTCTCTTCCAAACGTTGTTGATGAGAATTTGAATGTGTGATGTCATGCACGTGTTTACAAAAGGAACCTCGGTTTTCACGTCTCTTTTGAAGGACTCTTTTGGAAATGAAGTCAGAACTAATTTTAACTCCAAGAGACCCCCCCACCCCTTTATCAAAACGGTCTGGCGTAAATTAGAACCTGAACCCCAGGATCACCAGAATCAGGATGAATTAGAATCAATACTTGGACATAATCAATTCATTACGTTAAACGAGAGTAGAACTCTTCGTCTCTGTCTTTTTCTATTACTGTCCCGTCTCTGTTAGAGTGTCTGTCGTTCTCTCGATCTGCCTGTCTGTCTGCTTGCCTGTCTGACTCTGTCCGTCGGTCTCTCTATCTGTCTGCCGGTCTGTCTGTCTCCTCCCTCTCTTTCTTTCTCTACTCCCCCACTCGCCAAGAGAGAGAGAGAGAGAGAGAGAGAGAGAGAGAGAGAGAGAGAGAGAGAGAGAGAGAGAGAGAGAGAGAGAGAGAGAGAGATTTCTCCATTCATTGACGGAAAAGGATAACGATGTCTAAATGTCTGTTAAGTCAAAACAGAACACACAAAAATGACAGTTCCATCTTCATTTGCTTTTAACATACAATGTCAAACGCTGTAATACTCGTTGCTCTCGCACATTTTTTCGACGTTCTAGCACAGTGCACAAGAGATACATGAAAGGTGTCAAAGCTGAACTTACAAAAATGAAGAACAGCGAGGACGTGATGACCGGGTCACCGGGAACCCACATCTCTTGGGAGGTCAGAACTGTCCACAGGGTCACCAGGCACCAACAGCAGACGTCCATCAAGGTGATAGTGATGACACGACTGGCGGCAGTGAATTCATGAGCTCTCTCATCACTAACCATAAAAGCCAAAGTATTGTTGCTGACCATGACGTAAATGTACAACTGTCCTGCCACAGTCACCACCATCAACGTGGTGTTCAGAACGACAAGCAGGCTGAAGGCGTAGTGATGTCCCCCTGGTTGATCCCCTGACAGAGGTAATGGAATGCAGAGGCTTGTCTGACTGAACTCACTGTTTGTTGACATAGCTGGAACAATGGACAAACAGACGCCTGCAAGCCAGCCCAGGATACAGACAGGTACAATCACATTCTTCCTCCACTGAGAACCACCTCTGTGCAGCCAGGTCAGTGCCACACATCTCTCCAGGGTCATAATCACTTCCAGGAAGACAGACACCTCACAGGAAAGCAGGAACATAAAAGCTGACGTCTTGCAGACGACGCCAGCTCTCCAAGCCATGTCAACCCACAGGTACAATCCTCTATACACGTGATCCTCAACACAGAGTGTGAGGAGGTACATCCCCTTTAGGAACTTAGAACCACACAGGTGAGAGACCAATATCTTGATGGAGTCCTTTTCGTTACGCTCTCGAAGAAACAGCGCGAGGATGAGCCCATTACCCAGCAGAATGAAGATTGTAAGGATGTAAATCAGACGCCGCTGTACGTTATCTCCCAGAAGGTGATAGCATGTGGAGAATATGGGGGAAGGACCGTGACAGTGTGTCGGGCTGAGGTGATCAGGTAAGGTCTGAATACAACACAGCCTGAAGTCGTCAGCGTTGAGTTCTTCCAGCTTGCTAAGGTCTTTCAGGAATGCATGAGGGAATTCTACTATTTCACTGCCGCGGAAATCCAGCCTGACGAGCGCTGGATTAACAAATCGTGTCCCAGATACTCGTTTAGTGTCGCTGTCAGATAAGTTGAACACAACCAGTCCAGGGAAAGCCTGTAAGTTCAGGAGATTAAAGTTTTCTATTTGGGTCGATGCCAGATCGAGTATTCGTAAATTAGGTAATAACAATGTCTCAGCCGACCCATCCGGGAAAAACGAAGCCAGAGGATTATACCCTAGAAACAAATAATTGAGGTTGCTGACATTCTTAAGGGCCTTCATGGAAACAGTCTTCAACTGGTTGTAGCTGACATCAAGAAACTTTAAGTTGGGAAATTCTAGAAAGAGCAATTCGACCAGAGAACAACGCTTCATGGTCAGATATACCAACATTTTGTTCATAAACAGACTTTGTGGTTTCATTCCACTTGCAGACACGTCTAAATAACGAAGATTTGAGAAACTGTGCACAGGAAAATCTCTTTTACAAGTGAAAGCAAGGCCCTGACAGGAACACTGGTCAGAACAAGACAAGGAGCAATACCATTCATCGTCATGCTGAGGACACTGATTTCTGCCGTCGCAAACATGATCACGATGCAGACATACATGAGACTGACGGCATCGAAAGTACCCAGGACAGGTGTAGGACTTACAGTCGACCTCATCTTCTTTGTAAGGGCAGTCATAGACGCCATTACATCGCACAAACACGGGAAAAAAGAAAGGCACGGAGGGACATTGAAAATGTGTTGGAGGACTCTCAGATTCTGACGTTTTGGTATAATCAACACTCGTGTGTACCTGTTTGCTGTAAAACAGAACTAACGAAGGGAATATATACTCTGACCATAATATATGTGATTCGTGCAGGGTGATTCGTAAAATACTTTTGCAGAGTCTTGTATCCATGGAATTCTTGCAGTGAGAATCTAGCATGCTGCACCAATTTGACCCGTGAACACACTGTTACATGGAAGGCAAATTAATTAAGAGAAAAAATGCAATCATTTAGTGACCTTAAACATAAACCCATAACTGTCGTGCCAAATTTGCTAAACCCACACACACACACACACACACACACACACACACACACACACACACACCACCACACACACACATACAAGGAAAGGATGCCAGAATGCAGACAGGCACATCGAACGAGGGCATGGAAGTTATAGGAAAATGACACCCGAAGTTAACTCGGTTGGAGTGAATTATAACAAGTGGTTCATATGCGGATCAGCTTCGTCCTCAGATCTGTATGTGACTTTTGCCCTCAGGTTCAAATCTGGCGAAGTGAGGGAAATCGGATTACTCTATGGGCCCGCTCTTCTGAGCAACCAACATGAACATGTTCTGAATTCAAGTAACGCAGAGTTACCTCAGGGAAGGTGCAGATGGATACACAACCAAGAGCTGAAAGAGATCGTACATGAAGTTAGAACTACCAGAGAAACACCCGACCACCGGAAGCTCTAGTAACGATGTTCCAAATGTCAGAGGGCCATAAACTATGATACAGAACAGCTGTGACATCAAGAGCATGGACACGGGCCACTGGACGGGTGGACCACTGGGAGTACACAGCAGACTTCTCAGACCAGGAAACCCATCCACATGTCACTGTGACTATTAGCGTGAGACCGGATCTAGTCCTCCACTCGGTTTTTATAAAACAAACAAACAAACAAACAAACAAAACTCAATAATTCTGACCGTAAGACCATAAACGTTCTGTGCCATATGAAAGCCACGTGGAAGAAGCTCACATCTACAAGACAGAACAACATGCCCGTCAGCCAGCAACTTGAGGGAACCTTGCTCCCAAAACAAACCACTGCCAAAGCTATTGGACCAACGGAAGGATTTGTAGGCTCATCTACCTTTGATCTCATGCAACAGTTTTTGATTTCTGGAAGAACACAAGGTCCAGAATTCTAAAGACAATGGCAGAAGAAGCTTGAAAGACTTCCAATTGGATCTGATCGATGACAAATGAAAAGTGAACTTCATTAGGCTGAAATGCCCTAACTTACAGACGATGCCAATAGCTGGGTGGGTAAGACATCCATAAAAAATACACACCTTCAGATGCTCAGTCATCCAGGAGCTCCAGATTTGTATACCAGCTGTGCCCAAAGAATTCTGACAGTCTAAGGGTATTTAGCAAACACATACACAGGCACACACACACACATATACACACATGCTCGCACGCGCGTGCGCTTCACACGCGCACACATACGCACACGTAAGCACACACGCACACGTATCCATAGACAAACACATGCAGATATGGGCGATTGCATAAATGTGTCCTCATGACAAAAATGTCTAGTGCCACAAGTGTACATTTTAGAACACAAAGTACGCTGGATTATGCAAATCAGACTGAAAGTGTCACAATTAAATAAAATACGTTATGATTAAAGACAAATCTATTACAGCTGAAAATTATACATTATTTCTGTTGTGATACTTTCAACCGATTGACATCACGCAGTGTGCTTCAAAAATGGACATCGGTGACACTGAGTGCGCTGGCAAAATCAGGTTCAAAGAACACATAGCTATCAACCACAAGGTTACCAAAGCACCCAGCCCACAATGTCAGTGTTAAAGACATGTGGCTTATATGTCCTACCAGTCTCCGGAAAAGAAAGGATTTCTGGGCAGCAGAAATTCCGCTGGACTAAATGAAAGAGCCTGGCAAACTCCATTCCTCACAGCCTCAGCTACATTTCTACCTAGTAAGCTCTGCAGTTTCACTTAGGATCCCCTTGGACCTGTGGACCTCAATAATAGTGTTAATATATCTCTGTGCTTCATATGGCTGTGGCACTTCCCATGGACAGTGGGTACTGTGTGTCCTGTTGGGAAGGGTGTGCAGTAGGATGGCCTGGCTTGGGTGAGTCTGACTCTTCGACAGACAATCTTTAACCTAGCATCTGAACATGTTCTGACGGACAACCCTTTACAAGCCATTATCGTAGCAACTAATCAGGCAAGCCCGGCTTTTGGTCAGAAAGACCTATGATAGCCATTACCCTCATTAAGAATATTTAGGCCCAGGCTTTGCATCTGTGCAGTCCCGGCGATATGTGATAGATATAGAAGTTACCTTTAATGGGCTTGTCTATCTCGGCCATCACCCTCAGTTAGGCTGACAATCGCCTGGCCATTACTTGCAGTCGTGCAGTCCTGTCGTTATGCTGCCATCCAATCAGGCGTGTCCACGCTTTGGTCGGAAAAACCTGCGATAGCCATTGACCTCGGTAAGGCAAAGAATAGCCTCGCCTAAACTTTACATCTGTATAGTCTTGGCCATTTCTTATGGTAAATGTGGGGATAGCCTGGCGTCAGCTAGTCTGTCTTGGCCATTACCCTCATAAAGGCGGAGAGTAATCTGACCTACACTTTGCATGTGCGTACTCTTGCCATTACCCTAGCATTTAACCATTCAACTCAAACTTTTAGTTGAATAAACCAGCGATAGCCGTTACCCTCAAAGAGTCTAACATAGCCTGTCATAGACTTTGCCTATATGCAGTCTTGGACATGTGTGGTAGATGGGGGAGGGGAGAGGGTTGGGTGGGCTATGGAGTCTGGCTTGGGTCAGTCTGTCTGCACCATTATCCTCAGTAAGGTTGAAAATAATCTGGCCTGGACTTCTGCATCTGTGCATTCTTGGCGACATGTGGTGGACGTGATGGTAGTTTAGCTCGGGCGAGTCTGTCTATTTCGACGGACATGCTTCGGACAAGCCTGTCTTTTAGACAGACAACCTTTAACAAGTCACTGCCCTAATATCTAATCAGACAACTGAACTTCTGGTTGGCTGAACCTGCCATAGTCATTACCCACACTGAGGCACATGATAACTTTTCTTTAATGCAACTTTGGCTTCAGCTCTATTTAATGTTGCGCGCGCATCCGCATAGACAGACAGACACACACACACACATACACACACACACACGCGCACGCACGCACGCACATATACAAATGTGTGAGTGTGTGTGCGTGCGTGCGTGCGTGCGTGCGCGCGCGCGCGCGCGCGCGCGCGTGTGTGTGTGTGTGTGTGTGTGTGTGTGTGTGAACCCATTCAAGAACACATGCCAAAGTTTCTAGACATACTAAAAGTAATACAGATGCACATACGAACTGTCATCACATGTGCACAACATGTGCACAATCTTAACCATTAAATTTACAGTTTTTGTGTAAAATTTTGATGTTGTTAATATGGGGTTTTTAGTCGCAAAAAGACGTCCTTGGTTGAGGTTATCGCACTTTTGAGAGGTCTTCCTGACAAGAATCTTGCTATAGATTGTATTGATGTGTTATAAACAAGTGTATGACACCAATGCAGTGTCGTTAATTCCCACCTGACCACTGGTGCCACAAGGCATATAGTCTGTAGGACACGGCGGATGAACACAGAAGTCCTCATCACTCCCATCAAAACAGTCTGCTCGATAATCACACACCAGAGTGAACGGCAGACGCTCTCCGTTGGTGGAGCACAGAAAATAAAGGGTCTCTGGCGAGTTAGGTGCTGAACACCACGATGACGTCAGAGCAGTCATGACGTAGCGAGGTGGCTGAAAATCATCGTTGGCCCAACATTTACTGTGTAGATCACATGCTAGGAACTGTGGTACCCAGTGGTCGTTGGGACAACGAGTGGAGGAGATGGGATATGTGGTGTTGGAGACAGACACGTTTGCCAAGATTGCCGGTTCCTGTTTTCTTTCTCGATGTTTTTGTCTTTTGTCAGGTTGGTTGGAACCAGAGGCAGAATCAAATTCGCACAAGTAATAGTAAAACTTCTTTTCGGTGCAAAAGTTTAACGTATAAACACTGTGATTGGTTTTGTCTCCAATCCATCCGCAAAGCGGCGCACCCAGACTTTGAGAAATAGTTACTTTTCATTGGAGAGAGAGAGAGAGAGAGAGAGAGAGAGAGAGAGAGAGAGAGAGAGAGAGAGAGAGAAGCACTTGAATTGAAGGTGCCCACACGCACACCCAATAGTCATTGAATCGCCAATAGAGTGTGTAACAGAGAACCTAACTTTCAATTTGAGGTCTTTATAACACTTAGCTACACATGATTGACCAGCGGAACCTTGATGCTGTACAGGTATATACGGCCTGTTTAATTTTGATCAAACTCAAGCATGACTAGAAGTCTGCATGCATGAGCACAGACCTAGATCCTAGATCCCTTCTTTGATGACTCCATGGGGCAAAAAAAAAAAAAAATTACTGCCAGGGAAAGCAGAAAACAAAAATAGATAAATAAACCTACAGCCTTAAAATTTCTACACGTATAGAAAATACGAAACCAATCCATATTCTTGAAAAGGCTCAACGGTTGCTGCAGAACGTATACATATGGAAATAGTGATAAAGTCTCGGCCCAGATGCTTTAATTTTTCAGGTAGGGAATAGGGTAAACATTAAAACCTGTCCTAGCTAAGATACGTAACCTTCATATCAAGAAAGAGACAGGGGGCATGAGAAGGAATCCTTCTGCAGTGAGTGCTCTTTCTTCTTTTATCATTTCTCCGAAGAGATCGACAGGACCAGCAAGCAATGCCTGCTTCGATCTGTGAAGAGCTCATCAGGCTCGATGCTAGACCCTGGTTACATGCTAGACAAGAAACACCTCCATATCAGCAAAAGAAATATCTCGAAAATCGGTTGGATGGTAAACATCAAAATGTCTTGGAATCAAAAGGCGGAAATGTATACGACACAGTCTATGGGGGGCTGCTACATCGGGATGAAATCCCCAATATCAAAAAATGACCCCTAGACATGCCCATGTTTAAAACATTTAAGAACATTTGAGACCATTTAAGGGTACGCAGGTTGATTTAGGATATGCAGAAAGAGCAATGATAAATAGTAAACTCTGGGCCAAAATGCGTTTGTTTTCCAGACAGAAAGTGCAGCAAACATCAACATCCGTCCCAATTAAAGTTCATAACTCGTAAAAAAAAAGGGATTTTTGTTAAAGAGAAGACGGATGAGAAGTAATCTCCCAAAACAAGTGTTCTGGCTCTTTTGTTGTTCCCTTAAAGAAGAGGTCAGTAAACCAGCAATACACAGGTGTTTCGATCTCCATAGATAGATAGATAGATGGATAGATAGATAGATCGATCGATCGATCGATCGATAGATAGATAGATAGATGAGCCAAAATATGTACATACGGACACACAAAACCAGGCGTAAAGTAATGCTAATGTTGTGCATAAAACAAGTACAATTTCGACAAAAATGACTTCTTAAGAAGCTACAGACAAAAAGTATCAAAAAGCACAAAGCAGAACTCCTCAGAAAACAGTCAAAACGTCGGTTAAGCAAGCGTGTAAATATGATTTAATTTTACGTCAACACCCCCGACGTCCGCCCACCTCCCACACGAATGGAATAGAGATTTAAGTGTCCATACATGCACTAAACACATACAGACCTCTCTCTCTCTCTCTCTCTCTCTCTCTCTCTCCCCTCTCTCTCTCTCTCTCTGTGTGTGTGTGTGTGTGTGTGTGTGTGTGTGTGTGTGTGTGTGTGTACAAATGATTCTGTATTCAAGACAGGTAATCATTGTCCCCATACACTACTAGTGAATGATTTTCTATTTATTGTCTTAACACCTTTTACATTCCTATACCTTTTTTTTAACAGACCCCCACCCTCTTTCTTTTTACCTTAAATCTCTTTGGCAAGTTGTTGTTTTAATGACATAGAAATTGTTAGTCTGAACGTGTTTTTTTCGACATTATTCTTTTTTTTTTGGTCTCAAGATTGCATCTCCTGAAAGATCTAAGTAAAAGCTCTTCTGCGCAATTTTCAGTTGTTGTCAGCGTTGACTTTAATGATAATGCTTGGACTGTTTATCAGTCGAGCTGACCACGCTGACTGTTTGGTACCGTTGGACCTCCTTTGTGTCCTCCAGTGGATCCTCAAACTTAGCTCAAAGATTTTCCGGCTGTTTACTACTCTTTGTACAATGATTGTAGTTTTTATGCAGCACATTTTCCTGCTGTTTACTACTCTTTGTACAATGATTGTAGTTTTTATGCAGCTCATTTTGCCTGCTGTTTCCTACTCTTTGTACAATGATTGTAGTTTTTATGCAGCTTATTTCCTTTCAGAGCTTTCTTCTCATTTTACTAATCTACCTTTCGCTGGCCACTTTAGGGTGTCATTGGATTCTGTTTTTGAACCCTTGGTAGCAAGAACACCACAGAATTTTTAAGTCCCATATCTTTTTTCATTCTACGGGAGGAATGATGATACAAACAGCCTGTCCCATTGATGAGTCCAGTCCACAGAACAAGAGGCCTTGGACAGACTAGACAAATAGTTCTCTTTTTTAAAACAAATACTATATTCCATATGTATTACGTATAAAATCTTCTAGATGTACAATTCAACATTCTCTTTGCATCATGTCTGGGTTTTTTTACACACTCATACTTACTTAATAAGCCTTTGCTTACTTGTTGTTCTAACGGCAGAAGAATCGTCAACTCGCACTTGACCCCCCTCCAATAAGTTGATCAACATATTATCATATAGACAGTCTGTGGAACATCTTATCTCTAAAAGATCAAAGTGGAATGTATCCCGTGCAATTCTTAGCTGCCGTCATGACTGACAATGCTTAGGTTGATAAACATTCGAGCCGACACCTTGACCCCGTTGGTAACCTTCATATGGATCCTCAGACATAACTCAAAGTCCCGTCTCCCACCTTCATATGGATCCTCAGACATAACTCAAAGTCCCGTCTCCCACCTTCATATGGATCCTCAGACATAACTCAAAGTCCC
>CM065734.1:12417503-12460003 GCA_033310375.1 Conus canariensis | reverse complement strand
CATAAACATAGATGCTACATGAATTGTGAATTAATTTGTACATGACAGGGTAGCTGGGTGGGGGCATGCCCAATCCTACAAATACATCACGGCCACTGCTTTCCCTCCACAATAACTCCATTAAGGCGTCCATCTCTTCCTTGGTGTTAAAACTGGCCAGGTAACCCCTGTGACTTGCACACTTCTCCCTGGCCTCGTAATAAGTCAGTGGCCCTGAGGGTTGACCCAGTAAATAGCAGCGACCCTCCACACGGAACCCTGCACGTTCACACAGTTCATAATCACAGGTCACTTCATCTTGTGCTGAGTCACATTCAACGATCAAGTTGCAGGAAAGGTGATGCCGGAAGTCAGTCCATGTTGGCATTGAACAGTTCCAGCGGTTGTCGGACAGTTTCTGGGGGACGGAAGATTTCTGTGTGGTAGAAAGTAGTATGTGTGCGCACACACACACACACACACACACACACACACACACACACACACACACACACACACACACAGAGTTTCCTTTTCAGTGTTATCAAGGATGCATCAATGGATGTTGACAAGTCAATACAACCTGCACAGTCTGTCATGCCCATTGGGCAAGTGAAGAACCAGATGAAAACAGACAAAACAAAGCAAAACGCAGAGCAACATGAAACGAACGAACAACCAAACAAATACAAACACAAACAAACGAAGAACACCTACGAGTAAAACCAAACTAAGTAGTGAAACAAAGTCGGGTGAAGATCCTCACTCGAACATCAAGTATGCCTTGATTATGCAACCGTGTAAACCTAATAATAAATCAACATCAATAATAATAACAATGATATTAATGATAATCATCGTCATCACTCTCATAATCGTCATCACCATTGTTATTATTATTATTACTATTATCATCCTTATTATTATTGTTGTTGTTGTTGTTGTTATTATCATAATCATCATCCTTATCATTATCATCAACATTATTATTATCATTACTAAAATCATGATAATGATGACGACAATGATGATGAGGATGATGTTAACACTATTTCACGTCCAGTCTCCTAAAAAAATCCTTACAATGTAAATATTACACACACACACACACACACACACACACACACACACACACACACACACACACACACACACACACACATACACACACACACACACACACATACACACACACATACACACACACACACACACGAATACCTATGCTCTTTACAATGTAAGTAATATACACACACACGCATACATATGCTCTTTACACTGTAAGTAATATACAGACACGCTTATCTACACTCTTTACACTGTAAATAATATACACACACGCGCATATCTATGCGCTTTACACTGTAAATAATACACACACACACACACTCGCATATCTATGCTCTTTACAATGTAACTTATATACACACAGGCATATTTACACACTTTACACTGTAAATGATGCACCACGCATGTCTACACTTTTTACACTGTAAATAGTATACACCCACGCACACATCTATGCTCTTGACAATGTAAATAATATACACACACGCGCATATCTATGCTCTTTACACTGTAAGTAATTTACACACACGCATATCTATGCTCTTTACACTGTAAATAATATACACACACGCATATCTGCACAGGCCCTCTCTGGCTACGTCCCTTTGACTCTGGCTTTCTCCCTTCTACTAATTCTCCCGATCCCTCGTCCTCTCTACAACTGCTTTCCTCCCCCCTCCCCCTTCACCTCTATCCGTGCACCCTTCCACACCTATTCTCCATGTTTACGTACTTAATTACACCTACAGACATGACTGGACGCATATACAATGGGTCTGCCGGGTGTATTGGTTTTGTGTCTTTTAGGGTGCAGATAGAAGGTGGGTTGTTTGGTGTCTGTCATTATGGGGAGTTTGGCTGTCTTCGGTAAGTTGTTATGTTTGATTTCTTAATGAACAAAAAGCCCCTGAATTACTGAGACAAAGACAAGACATTGTCATCAAACCAGCAGACAAGGGTGGTGCAGTGGTGGTCTGGGACAAACAGTTGTACATAAAAGAAGCACACAGACAACGGTCAGACACAAATTTTATACACCACTCACAAGCATCACCCCTCCCCCAACACCAGAAACTCATCTCAACCACAGATAAACGAGAAATCAAACATAACAACTTACCGAATACAGCCAAACTCCTCGTAATGACAGACACCAAACAACCCACCTTCTACCTGCACCCTAAAATACACAAAACCAATACACCCGGCAGACCCATTGTATATGCGTCCAATCATGTCTGTAGGTGTAATTAAGTACGTAAACATGGAGAATAAGTGCGGAAGGGTGCACAGATAGAGCTGAAGGGGGAGGGGAGGGGGGAGGAAAGCATTTGTGGAGAGGATGAGGGATCGGGAGAATTAGAAGGGAGAAAACCAGAATCCACTTTGTAACCCAGCCTCCTCTTTACACTTGATGTCGTCTGTCTCTACACTTCCATCCCTCATGCTGATGGACTGAAGGACCCCGCATTCTTTCTTAACAAACGGCCCCCTAGCCAACAACACCCTCCCACAGCTACACTGGTGAGACTTGCAGAATTAGTCCTCACCCTCAACACCTTTGCATTTAACAACCATACATTCTCACAAATCAGTGGTGTTGCTGTGGGAACCAAATGGGGCCTGCCTCTTCATGGGACACCTAGAACACCACCTACTAACCTCTTACACAGGTCAACACCAGAGCTCTTCAAAAGATACATAGATGATGGACTGGGAGCCACATCCATGCCAGAACATGACCTCCGCAATTTCCTCAACTTTGCTCAGACCTTCCATCCATCCATCAAATTGACCTACACCATTTCGCAGTCAGTTAACTTCCTGGACATCACTATCTCCCTCAAAGATGGACTGCTTAAAACCTCAGTCTTCTATAAATCCACTGATGCGCTCTCATACCTGGACTACACATCTTCCCACCATCAGTCTACTAAAGACAGCATTCCATATTCTGAATTCCTTCGCCAACGCAGACTCTGCCACAGTGAAGAAGATATCACTTTACAAGCAGCCAAAATGTCTGATTTTTTCACCAACCGTGGCTACCCCAGTGCCGTCATTAATGATGCTCTCAGCCGCACTGCAGCTAAATCCAGAACATCCGCTCTGGAAATTAAGCCTCCCAAAGAGACAGACAGACCCACCGCCTGCCTTCACTTCCATCCTCACACTCTGCCCATCTGCAGGATCCTGAAGTCTAACTGGCACACAGTAGAAAATCATAAACCTGCCTTCGAGACCAAATCAATGATCACTTTCAAACGTGACAAAAACCTCAAAGACCTACTGGTGCGCTCTAAGCTGAATAAAATCTCCACACATAAGCCACCAGGTACTTTCCCCTGCTCAAAACCCAACTGCAAAATCTGCTCTCTCACCAAACCAGACACCATCCTACATGGCCCCAAAGGCTCATTCACTATTAAACGCACTTTCTCCTGCCAGAGCCACAACGTTGTGTATGTCATCCACTGCCAGCTGTGTGGTTAGATCTATGTAGGTGAGACACCTCGCACACTTGAGACGCGCATCTCTGAACACCTGGCTGACATCGCCACCAACGGCCCAAACCAGTCGTTCTACACTTCAACCACGCGCAACACAACATCAACCATGTCAAAGTCGTGGCACTTTGGCAATCAAGGAGTGACAAATTGGAACGCCTTATGCAGGAATCTCATCTTATTGCCAAACTGGGCACCCTCCATCCTCAGGGAATCAACATCCAAACGTAGTATGCGCCCTTCCACCTCTGCAGCTCCAGCCTGCAATATCCTCCACCTACACACACCCATACTACCATACCTCCCACTGTTTACCTCAGACATAAGTTACAGCTATCATCCTTCTCCCTTTTCCTACACTCTCTGAGTGTCTCCACTTGCTATATCAATCTACTTACCCCCCCCCCCCTTCCCCCTCCCCTAGTAATGATGGGTGTAGTGGTGTTGGTGGGGATAGCGGTGGCTGGGGGTGGAGGTGGGGGGGGACCAATGAGTGAGGCTGACATTACAAATGGAACACACACACACACAACACACACACACACACACACACACACACACACACACACACACACACACACACTAAATAGAATGCTAGCTCCTTTATTGTTGGTCGTTTCCATCCCTTTCCGGGCGCTGCTGTTTTTGCTAGTGTTGCTGCACTTATCACTACTATCATTATTATCATCATTCAACACCGCTGTCTGCTGTTGTTCGTTGAGCATGTGGGCTCCTTTCCACCTAATGTTATCCTTAGCAATATCACTTAAAACGATTATTACTGTATCACTATCATCATATTATCATTACCTTTACTGTTATCATCTTCACCATCATTACACCATTACAACAATACTGATGTCATTGTTATTATTAACATCGTTATCATTTTTACCATTTGGCTTATAATCATTATGTCCTATTATCACTAATCCCATTGCCAGCATTAATTGCAGAACTGAAATAGTAGTAATACTTAGAAAGAGTAACTGATTTATTAAAGAGAGAGAGAGAGAGAGAGAGAGAGAGAGAGAGAGAGAGAGAGAGAGAGAGATTGTGTATAGGTGTGAATATGTTGCCCCTCCCCTCCCCCAGTTATATGTAAACCCATCCCCTTCTTCCCTCCACCCTCATAGCATCAACACCATAAAGTAACATGTACCTATCCACCACTGCAATTTCAACCCACAATATCCTCCAACAACACACACATACTACCATATCTCCTACTATTTACCTCACACATAATTTACAGCTACGTTCCTTTCCATTCTCACTACACTCCCTCTACTACTCACATCAATCTATTGTTTATTCAGACGCTTGTCCACTCCATTTTCTCAATTTGGTTTTCTTTTAATTCCATATACTATTTCCTCTACGAGAGCTTCTGTTCCATCTTCCCTCTTACTTGTGCATATGTTGTGTAGATGTTTGTAACTATGCGGAAACCCCACACACACACACACACACACACACACACACGCACACACACACACACACACACACACACACTCACACACACACACACACACACACACAATATATATATATATATATTTTTTTTTTTTAAATTTAATTTATTGATTTATTTTATTATTTAATCAGTACTCCTTTTGTTACAACTTCATAACTATTACTTATATTTGTATTTTTTATTTTATTTATTGATTTATTTAATCATTTCATCAGTACTCCTTTTGTTACAACTTCATAACTGTTACTTATATTTACTACTGTCATTAATACAGTTATTATTCTTTACAATATTTCTGACATTCCAGCTTACCACATTTCCAGCCTCCTATAGCATCTCTGTCATTACTGTATTGTTACAATCACAATTATTAACAAAACTATTAATATACTTATCATAATTATTGATATACCTGTTAGATTCCATCCTCCCCATAATTTATACCTTAATAATTATGTCCTTTCTGTTCTCCCTGTTCTACCCTCTCACTCCTCCCCTTGGTTTTTGTTGTTTTTGTTGTTGCAGTTGTTGTTGTTGTTGTTGTTTTTTAAATCCCCTTAGTATTAGTATTAATACTTTTAGTATCATTACTATTATTGCTATTGTTAATTTTTTCTTATTATTTTTATTCATTTATTCTATTATCATTATTATTTTTCAATTATTTATTCATTTACTATCATTATTATTTTTACAATTCATGGTTCGTTTACATATTTATCTCCTTTTATTTATTGTGATTATTATAAAAATGCATTTTCTAGATATATTTCTGTATCATGCTTTTATTACCTTTCCTTCACACGAGTTGTTAGCGGTATCATCAGTAATACTATTGTTAGTATTGATATTACCACCACTAGCGTTAACATCACCATCGCCATCGCCACTAAGACTGTTGCCACGGCAACCCTGCTGTTTAAGAATCGTCTAACCTACTCTCCTTTCTCCCATACTACAACTGCTATTGCCTTATTATCACCAAAAGTAGTACTAATCCTGTCTTTTTTTCCCCAATATTTTTACCATTATTAGTATTCCTATCAGTAATACAATTATCATCATTACTACCTTGACTCACACATTATCCCCCTTCCAACAGCCCCGTTCTTATTTAACGCCTACCTTGCGCTGAAGTGATCAAAGCTAAGTGATTGCCCGTTCATTTTCACTGCCCTATTTGTTTATATCTTGCCTGAAGAAGACCTACGAGGCCGAAACGCGTCGTGTTTTGTCTTGTGATTCGTTTGACCACGTTTCTCTTGGCAGTTCGCTAACATTTATTTAAGATTTGTCAAAGAATAAAGACAAAGGATACATGTGAGGAAAGAAACAACAACATCGCGATGAGGAAACCAGATCATGGAAGAAATTATATAACACCAATACCACTGTCAACAAATCTGGCGACATGTTCATCCGCAGTCATCACGATTTAGGTGTGAAACAGCTGTGCTGTTGGTGGAAGTCACTTTCATGTCGTCTCTGTGAGAACAGTGAAGGCTGTCCATGTTCCTTATCATTTCATGTAGGTATGCCAATATATCACTGATTGTCACACCGTCTGAAGGACCACTCTGTGACTGCTTCAGTTGACAAATGTCGGGATCTTCTGTGCACTCAAAATCACAATCACTCCCAACTGCTTCGACATCTTCAGTTTTGCGTTGCTCAGTAGTCTCATTAATTACAGGTGTCGGGTCATGCTCAGGCATCACGCCACAGAACTCAACACAGTGTGGATCGACACAAGGCTCGACTGGTTCGATGTCCAACACGGAGGCTTTATGGTGTGCGATTGTCACAGATTGTCACAACGTCCCATGTCGATCTCCTATTAAATGTCACTGTGCTGCCTGCCTCGTGCAGGCTGGGATACGGAGGGAGGCAGCGGGTTATTACACAGGAACATGTCAGCACTGGTAGTTTGGCTGTTGTCAGTTGTGTCCACATAATACAGGCTTGGTGGCGTCGGCAAGAACAAATCTGAAGGAAACATTCACTTATCTTTGTGTCTCGCTCTGTGGGCCTCAGCTCTGTGTCTGTCCCTCTTCACTTGTGACGGGCATTTCCGTAGATGCACCGCACTGTGGTTGTCCGTTCGTGTCGCAGGGGGCTGGTTAGTAACCGCTGTTAATCAGAGAATGACGGCTGTTTGTTTACCGCGGCCCTCAATTTTAAATGAGGACAGAGCCATTTCCTGTAGCGCAGCATTGAGTGTGGCTTTCAAAGTACTTGGGAGACTTTCAAAAGGCATGCTGAACAATTTGCAAGAGGTTTAAGCAGAAATTCACCGGAGCAGCTTGAAAAACGTCTGGCTGGGAGCCAGACAAAGGAAGCGACTTCGCGCGCGCACGCGAGAGAGAGAGAGAGAGAGAGAGAGAGAGAGAGAGAGAGAGAGAGAGAGAGACAGACAGACAGACAGACAGAGACAGACACAGACAGAGAGACAGATAGACGGACAGACAGACTGACAGAGAGAAGGGAAAGTAAGGGAACGGGGGACATGACAAAAGGGGGCCGGAATAGCTCAGTTGGCAGAGCGCCGGACTCGTGATCCTGGGGTTGCGGGTTCGAATTTCGGCACAGGGGGATTTTTCCCTCGGAGTTAACATTGGTTCTGACTCCATTCCCCATACAGTCCTTCAAATGAGACTATAAACCGAGGTTCCGTGTGTGAACGCACGCACAACATCTTGCACACACGTACAGTCCCATCACCAACTTTCGGAAGAGAAGGTCAGTTTGGCCGTTGGTATGGATGACACGTTACACATAGCATGCACCTTCTTCGAAGATGGAGTATGGCTGCCTTAATGGCGGAATAAAAAACGGTCATACACACAAAACTCCACTGCCTTTCTATACAGGGGGTGTCCGCAGGAGTATCAGCCTGCGTACGCAGAAAGAAAGAAAGAAAAGAACAAATGGGAAGAAGTAAAGCACAATCAGAGAGAGAGAGAGAGAGAGAGAGAGAGAGAGAGAGAGAGAGAGAGAGAGAGAGAGTTCTGACCTTCAAAATGCTGTAAATGATCTGAAATCCCTCACCAGTGGCAAAATCGTACCGTAGGTAGAGGTCAGGGCGAGGATTTTTTTCGTTTTGTTGCACAATCACCTCATCTATGCCACTCAAGAGTTCCGGCAAGGGAGGTAATGTACCGCAACGACTCCAGTGTTGCCGTTTGTGTCCACATTGAACCAAATGCAAAGACAGCATTTGATGTTCCCAGCAGTGTATGTTCATCTGTTGAACACTCAGCATAACAGTGTGGTTGTCTCGGACCGTTAGGGACATACTGCCCGCCAACAAGTGATTGGAGTCCACTAAGGTGAAAGTGGTGAACCCCACAGGTTGTATATATCCTGACATTAGACAGGCCATTGTCTTCAGGTTTAGCACTGCTTCAATTAAGTGAGAGATACATATATGAAATACAGGTTTACCGCATAATGAAAAGGTCACAAAACGTAGTCACGAAACCATGGTGATGTAAAAATATATTATTCATTTAACATAAGGCAAGCCCCTGTGGTGGTGTATTTGAGGACTACAGCGTGGGAGGCTGTTGAGTTGACTGCTTTCACAGGAATGTAATTTTTAAGGGCCTTTCCAGCTCTGTTTTTTCCGTGGCCAGAAATGAAAATGCTATGAATTCAAATAGGACAACTGATGCTATGCATTCGAGTTTATTTCAACCAATGGCTATGTGTATAAGAGAGTTCTCAATTTTCCGACCAAGAGTACAGGTTTTCAGCATAAAAACAAATCTGGCCTTTTTCTTATAACATGTGATCATTTGCGATTTCTGTTCTACTTAGTGATGAAAAGTGTGGTAATTAATATCATATACGAATCATGTAACAAAGATCAATTATTCTGTCAGCATTATGCCACCTAACGTGTTTTCTCCCATCTAGGATCGCAGGTGTAAGATATTGCATTACTAAGTATGCAGCCGTGATAGATCTAATACGTAGAATCAGGTAGTAGTTATTTTCAAGTACATGCCCTCTGAACAAATGAGAAATCTGGCTCACCATACATGCCTCATCATACAATCTTTGAAGTCAATCCAAGGTGAACATGTCGAGTAAGCACACCACTTTCAAAGTTTGTCATTGTTCTTCATTTCCAATTTCTTCCACACATATAGCTCAATACCCAGTAACTTATCACTTTTCCATTCTTTCTCTGGTCTGTAATCTAAACTCCCCGGCACGATCTTCCTAAGCATATAAAACTAAAACCATGGTAATCCAAAACTAAATAAACGTGAAACTAGAGAAGGCACGAACAATGCGTGTCCATACTGTAGATTTAAGATAGCAATTGAAACGCAGTACAAGACTGTTTCTTAAACGCTTTCAGGATTAAATTTTGTCCCATACTGTAGATTTAAGATAGCAATTGAAACGCAGTACAAGACTGTTTCTTAAACGCTTTCAGGATTAAATTTTGTCCCATACTGTAGATTTAAGATAGCAATTGAAAAGCAGTACAAGACTGTTTCTTAAACGCTTTCAGGATTAAAGTTTGTCACTCGAAAGTCCTGGTCAAAGTATATTTCATATTGCACATACGTATTAACTCACACGGTAGTGTACTCCCTCTTCCTCCTTACCCCCCTCACCCTGTTCACACACACACACACACACACACACACACACACACACACACACACACACATATATATATATATATATATATATATATATGTGTGTGTGTGTGTGTGTGTGTGTGTGTGTGTGTGTGTGTATACATTAGATAGATTATGTTATATGTATGTATATGATACTCTTTGCCAAATCATATTGTAACTGGGTGTAAGCCTGCATTTGTTTTTTCCCCGCAAATAAATCGTTCAGCATAATATCGTTTGGTCATTCAGTGAAAGATTGCATCTCTTAGGAAATTCAAGTAAGGCTGTTCTGCACAATTCTTAGCTGCTGACAATGCTTGGGTTATCAAACAGCGGAGTTAAACCACTCGGACTGTTCGACACCTTTTGACCTCCCTTGCATCCTTAAAAGGATCGGCAAGCATAGGCTCAAACATTCTCCCCTGTGTTTCATACTATTATACAATGATTGTAATTTTCAGCAACATATTTCCTTAGGACACTTCCTTTGCGTTTTATTTCTACCTTTCGCTCATTGCGTTGGGGGTGCTGTTGGATTCTATTTTGAACCCTTGGTGATGAAATTACCACAGAATTATAAACTGTGGTATATCGTCATTTGATGCCAAGGGTAAACAGATAAAACAAATGGTGTTTTTCTGACCAGTTCCATGTAGAGAAGCAATGACTTCAATGTGGATCGCGAGGGTTATCGTGTGTTGTTAGTGTAGGGTTTAATATTTACAATACAGTTTGCAGACGATTCGATCTCTCTTTGGTTTTCTCCCAACTCGTCTACATAATCTGTGCCAAGTTAATAATAATGATATATATGGCCGAGAAATGTAAACATGCAATGGAGGAAAAGGGGGTCAAATTGACCTGTAGCTGGTCCTAAAGGTGAGATCTGATTTCCCGTCGTTTCGGACCCTAGGCCCTTCTTCATGGGGAGGAAAGTAAGGAATGAGTAAGCATCAGCCGCTTGGGAGCCATCCAGCCTGCAGGCATCAACACCAGGGTGATGGACCCTTAGTGGCCCTGGGCCCTCTCTCTTTTCGCTGCTTCTGTCCCCCTGTTGCCCACCTTCAGGCACACACACACACACACACTCTCCCTCTCTTTCCCCCCTCTTCCCCAACTCTCTCTCCCCTCTTTCTCCCTACGAAGAAGGGCCTAGGGCCCGAAACGTCAGGAAATCCAACCTCACCTTTTTAGGACCAGCTACCACATTCAGGTCAGTTTGACCCTTTTCCCTCCTATTTCGAGTCCTGCAGTCAAGATTTTCTCTTACATTGCGATTGTTTACCCCCATAAATACATTGTTTCAAATAATATATCTAACGATATATCTGTATATATTTTTCTTGTTGACAAACGCATCTACATTCGTTTGAATACACGGCTACATAAACCTACAGAACTAAAAATCGCTGTACTCATTTTGCCATCTGACATTTAAAGCATTTGAACTCGTCTCCAGTTGTATACACGTGCGAACTCGCATGTTTAGAACACATATATGACTGACCTTTTATATATATATATATATATATAACAATTTCCTGACATAGCTGAGTGATATAATTATATGATTTTGTACATGAAAAATGTAAACACGTTTCAAATTTGTGAAAACATTGAATATTTCTGAGCGAACACGTGTATATGAAACAGACAAAAACATCAGATTTCGTTTTAAATAAATTATACCCAATATTTTGACCTCATCAAGCTCTTCCTGAATGACATGACTCTTTAACAAATATTGCCTAAGTGTCCTCCACATCGTCTATTTAGGAAAACTGAATTTATGAACACATAACAAAGATTGTGAGTGACAACGTAAACATTGTGGATCGAAATTTATGCAAGTTGGGGAAAGAAATAGTCAGACAAGTACAAGAACGAAGAGAAACTAATAGAAAGAACTTCGCTATAATTGAAACGACAGCCAATATGAAACGAGGCAGGAAACTGTAAACAATAAACAACAAAAAGTAGGGTAACTCTTGCTCCAACATGAAAACATAACTCCAAATGAATGCTGCTTACGACACCGAATCGCATAGCAGACATGACAGCACAGAGCACACAGAACAAACAAGGAAACATCCCCCCCCCCCCCCAAAAAAAAAAAAAGGGGGGGGGTTCTTCCAAGCTTGCCCATATACACTGTACCGAACACATCTACACAGCAACTAGAACTCGAGAAAGGAACAAATATCAATTAACATTTATTCAAGACTGGCACAGCCTTTTAAAACTTGAATACAGTCAGGCAAGTACAAGGACGAACAGAAACAAATACAAATAACCTCGATTTAATTCAAACGATCGTAAATATGAAGCGAGGCAGGGAAGAGTAAACAATAAACAACAAATAAGTAGGGTAACTCTTGCTCTCACAAGAAAACATAACTGCAAAGGAATGTTGCTTACACCACCGAATCGCCTAGCAGACATGACAGCACAGAGCACACAGAACAAACAAGGAAACATCCCATAAAAAGAATGTTCCAAGCCTGCCCATGCACGTTGTACGGAACACATCTACACATCAACAAGAACTGGAGAAATAAACAAATATATATTAACTTTTATTCAACACTGGCACAACATTTTAAAACTTGAATAGAGTCAGACAAGTACAAGGACGAACAGAGACTAACACAAATAACCTCGATTTAAATGAAACGAAAGTAAATATGAAATGTCGCAGGGAACAGTAAACAATAAACAACAAATAAGTAGGGTAACTCTTGCTCAAGCACGAAAACATAACCCCAAAAGAGTGGTGCTTACCAAATCGAATCGCCTAGCAGACATGTCTGCACACAGAACAAACATGGTAACATCTGCCCCCCCCCCCCCCCCCAAAAAAAAAAAAAAAAAAAAAAAAGGATGTGCAAAAGCGTGAACACATCTACACATCAACAAGAACTGGAGAAATGAACAAATATAAATTAACTTTTATTCAAGACTGGCACAGCCTTTTAAAAGTTGAATGGAGTCAGACAAGTTCAAAGCCAAACAGAAACTAACACAAATAACCTCGATTTAATTGAAACGAAAGTAAATATGAAATGAGGCAGGGAACAGTAACCAATAAACAACAAATATGTAGGGTAACTCTTGCTCCGACAAGGAAACATGACTACAAAGGAATGCTGTTGACGACACCGAATCGCCCAGCAGACATGACAGCACAGATCACAAGGAAACGTCCCCCATAAAGGACGTTCCTAGCTTGCCCATACACCCTGTACTGACTACATCGTTACAGCGACAAGAACTGGAGAAATGAACAAATATGAATTAACTTTTATTCAAGACCGACACAGTCTTTTAAAACTTGATATAGTTAAACAAGTACAATAACGAACAGAAAGGAATAAATATAACCTCGCTATAATTAAAACGAAAGTAAATATGAAATGAGGCAGGGAACAGTAAACGATAAACTACAAATAAGTAGGTTAGCTCTTGCTGCCACAAGAAAACATAACTCCAAAGGAACGCTGCTTACGACACCGAATCGCATAGCAGACACGACAGCACAGAGCACACAGAGGAAACAAGGAGACATCCCCAAAACGGATGTTCCAAACTTACTCATATACCCTGTACCGAACACATCTACACAGCAACAAGAACTGGAGAAATGAACAAATATAAATCAACTTTTATTCAAGTCTAGGACAGCCTTTTAAAACTTGAATACAGTCAGACAAGTATTAAGACGAACAGAAAGAAATACAAATAACCTCGATTTCACGAAAACGAAAGTAAATATGAAATGAGGCAGGGAACAGTAAAAAAAAAATCAACAAGGTAAATGTTGCTCCCACGAGGAAAGGAATGCTGCTTACGATACCTAATCGCCTAACAGACATGACAGCACAGAGCACATAGACCAAACAAGGAAACATCTCCCCAAAGGGTTGTTCCATGCTTGACCATATACCCTGCATGGAACACATCTACACAACAACAAGAACTGGAGAAATAAACAACTATGAATTAAATTTTATTCAACACTGGCACAGGCTTTTAAAATTTGGATACAGTCAGGTAAGTACAAGGACGAACAGAAAATAACACAAATAAGCTCGATTTCATTGAATCGAAAGTAACAATGAAATAAGGCAGGTAACAGTAAACAATAAATAACAAATATGTAGGATAGCCCTTGCTCCCACAAGAAAACATATCTCCAAAGGAACGCTGTTTACGACACCGAATCACCTTGCAGACATGACAGCATACAGCACAAGGAAACAAACAAGGAAACATCCCCCCAAAAAGGATGTTCCAAGCCTGCCCTTACACCATGTATGGAACACATCTACACAGCAACACGAACTGGAGAAATAAACAAGTATGAATTAACTTTTAAGCTAGACTGGCACAGCCTTTTAAAAATTGAATATAGTCAGACAAGCACAAGGGCAAACAGAAACAAATAAAAATAACTTCTATTTAATTGAAAGGAAAGTAGAGGTAACAATAAGGCATGGAACAGCAAACAAAAAACAAGAAATCAGTAAGGAAACTCATGCTCCCACAAGAAAACATAACTCCAAAGGAATGCTGCTTACGACACCGAGTCGCCTAGCAGACGTGACAGCACAGAGGAGCACACAGAACAAACAAGGAAACATCCCTCAAGAAAGATGTTCCAAGCTTGCGCGTATGCCCTGTACAAAACGCATCTGCACAACAAGAAGAACTGGAGAAATGACCAAATATGAATTAACTTTTATTCAAGACTGGCACAGCCTTTTAGCACTTGAATATAGTCAGACAAGTACAAAGTGAAAGTAATACAAATAACCTCGGTATATTGAAACGAAAGTAAATGTAAAATGAGGCAGGGAACAGTAAACAATAAACAACAAATAAGTAGGGTAACTCTTGCTCCCACAAGAAAAAATAACTTCAACGGACTCCTGCTTACGACAGCGAATCGCCTAGCAGACATGACAGCACAGAGCACACAGAACAAACAAGGAAACATCCCATGAAAAGAATGTTCCACGCCTGCCCATACATCCTGTACGGAACACATCTACACAACAACAGGAACTGGAGAAATAAACAAATATAAATTAACTTTTATTCAAGCCTGAGGCAACCTTTCAAAACTTGCATGTAATCAGACAAGTACAACGAGGAACAGAAACAAATACAAGTAACCTCGATTTTATTGAATCAAATGTAAATATGAAATGCGGCAGGGAACAGCAACAAATAAACAACAAGTAAGTAGGGTAACTCGTGCCCTGACAAGAAAACATAACTGCAAAGGAATGTTGCTTACGACACCGAATCGCCTAGCAGACATGACAGCACAGAGCACACAGAACAAAAAAGGAAACATAACCCAAGAAGGATGTGTCAAGCTTGCCCATATAACCTGTATCGAACACATCTACACAGCAACAAGAACTGCAGTAATGACCAAATATGAATTAACTTTTATTTAAGACTGGCAAAGTGTTTCAAAACTTGAATTGAGTCAAACAAGCACCAGGACGAATAGAAACAAATAAAAAAAACACCTCGATTTAATTGGAACGAAGCTAAGCATGAAATGAGGCAGGGAACAGTAAACAATGAACAAAAAATAAGTAGGGTAACTCGTGCTCCCAGACGAAAGCATAACTCCAAAGGAATGCTGCTTATAACACCGAATCGCCTAGCAGACATGACAGCACAGAGCACACAGAACAAACAAGGAAACATCCCCCCCCCAAAAAAAATGTTCCAGTCTTGCCGATATACCCTGTACTGAACACATCTACACAGAAAAATGAATTGGAGAAATGAACAAATATGAATTAACTTGTATTCAAGACTGGCACAGCCTTTTAAAACTTGAATAGCGTCAGACAAATACAAGGACGAACGGAAACTAACACAAATAATTTCGATTTAATCGAAACAAAAGTAAATATGAAATGACGCAGGGAACAGTAAACAATAAACAACAAATAAGTAGGGTAACACTTGCTCCAACAAGAAAGCGTAACTCCAAAGGAGTGGTGCTTACGACACCGAATCGCCTAGCAGACATTACTGCACAGAGCGCACAGAACAAAGAAGGAAACATCCCCCCCCCCCCAAAAAAAAAAAAAAAAAAAAAAAAAGGACGTGCAAAGCCTGTCTATACACACAGTACGGAATACATGTACACAACAATAAAAACTGGATTAATTAAACAAATCTAGATTAACTTTTATTCAAGACTGGCACAGCCTTTAAAAACTTGAATAGAGTCAGACAAGTACAAAGCCGAACAGAAACTAACACAAATAACCTCGATTTAATTGAAACGAAAGTAAATATGAAATGAGGCAGGGAATAGTAAGCAATAAACAACAGATATGTAGGGTAACTCTTGCTCCGACGAAGAAGCATGACTCCAAAAGAATGCTGCTTACGACACCGAATCGCCTAGCAGACATGACTGCACAGACCATAAAGAAACACACAAGGAAACAACCCCCAAAAAGGACGTTCCTAGCTTCCCCACACATCCTCGTATGGAACACATCCACACAACAACAAGAACTGGAGAAATAAACAAATGTATACAACTTTTATTTCAGACTGGCACAGATTTTGACAACTTGAATACAGTCTGACAAGTATAAGGACGAACAGAAACAAATACAAATAACCTCATTTTCATTGAAACGAAAGTAAATATGAAACGAGTCAGTGAACAGTAAAAAATCAACAAGGTAAATGTTGCTCCCACGAGGAAAGGAATGCTGCCTTACGACACCGAATCGCCTACCAGACATGAAAGCACAAAGCACACAGAACAAACAAGGAAACATCCACCACCCCAGAAAAAGTTGTTCCAAGCCTGCTCATACGACACATCTACACAACAAGAACTGGAGAAATGAACAAATATAAATCAACTTTCATTCAAGACTGGCACAGCCTTTTAAAACTTGAATACAGTCGGACAAGTATAATAACGAACAGAAGCAAATACAAATAACCTTGATTTCATTGAAACGAAAGTAAATATGAAACGAGTCAGTGAACAGTAAAACATCAACAAGGTAAATGTTGCTCCCACGAGGAAAGAAATGCTGCTTACACTGAATCGCCTAACAGACATGACAGCACAGAGCACACCGAACAAACATGACAGCACAGAGCACACCGAACAAACATGACAGCACAGAGCACACCGAACAAACATGACAGCACAGAGCAAACATGACAGCACAGAGCACACAGAACAAACATGACAGCACAGAGCACACAGAACAAACAAGGAAACATCCCCGAAAAGGCTGTTCCATGCTTGACCATATACCCTGCACGGAACACATCTACACAACAACAAGAACTGGAGAAATAAACAACTATGAATTAAATTTTATTCAAGACTGACACAGCCTTTTAAAACTTGAATATAGTCAGGCAAGTACAAGGACGAACAGAAAATAACAGAAATATGCTCGATTAAATGGAAACGAAAGTACATATAAAATAAGGCAGGTAACAGTAAACAATAAATAACAAATATGTAGGATAGCCCTTGCTCCCACAAGAAAACATATCTCCAAAGGAACGCTGTTTACGACACCGAATCACCTTGCAGACATGACTGCATAGAGCACAAGGAAACAAACAAGGAAACATCCCCCAAAAAGAATGTTCCAAGCCTGCCCTTACACCATGTATGGAACACATCTACACAGCAACACGAACTGGAGAAATGACCAAATATGAATTATCTTTTATTCAAGACTGGCACAGACTTTTAACACTTGAATATACTCGGACAAGTACAAGGACAAAGTGAAAGTAATACAAATAAATTTGATATAATTGAAACGAAAGTAAATATGAAATGAGGCAGGGAACAATGCACAATAAACAACAAATAAGTAGGGTAACTCTTGCTCCCACAAGAAAACATAACTTCAACGGACTCCTGCTTACGACAGCGAATCGCTTAGCAGACATGACAGCACAGAGTACACAGAACAAACAAGGAAACATCCCATGAAAAGAATGTTCCAAGCTTGCCCATACACCATGTACGGAACAGATCTACACAGCAACAAAAACAGGAGAAATAAACAAAAATAAATCAACTTTTGTTCAAGACTGGCATAACCTTTTAAAACGTGAATATAATCAGACAAGTACAACGAGGAACAGAAACAAATAGAAGTAACCTCGACTCAATTGAATCGAAAGTAAATATGAAATGAGGCAGGGAACAGTAAACAATAAACAAGTAAGTATGGAACTCTTGCTCTCACAAGAAAACATAACTCCAAAGGAATGCTGCATACGACACCAAATCGCACAGCATACATGACAGCACAGAGCGTACAGACCAAACAAGGTAATCCCCCCCCCCCCCCCCCAAAGGATGTTCGAAGCTTGCCCATACACCCTGTACGGAATACATCTGCACAACACCAAGAACTGGAGAAATGAACAAATATGAACTAAGTTTTATTTAAGACTGGCACAGCCTTTTAAAACTTGAATATAATCAGACAAGAACAAACACGAACAGAAACACAAATAAGCTCGATTTAACTGAAACGAAAGTAAATATAAACTGAGGAGGGAAAAGTAAACAATAAATAACAAATAAGTAGGGTAACTTTTGCGCCCACAAGAGACCATAACTCCAAAGGAATGCTGCCTAGGACACCGAATCGCCTAGCAGGGGTGACAGAACAGAGCGTACAGAGCAAACAAGGAAACATACCCCCCCCCCCCCCCAAAAAAAAAAAAAAAAAAGGTTGTTCCAAGCCAGCCCATACTCCCTGTACGGAACACATCTACACAACAACAATGACTGGAGAAATAAACAATGGTAAGTTTAGTTTTATTCAAGACTAGCACAGCCTTTTAACACTCGAATATAGTCAGACAGGTAAAAAGACAAACAGAAACTAACACTAGTAACCTCGATTTAACTGAAACGAAAATAAATGTGAAATGCGGCAGGGAGCAGTAAACAATAAACAACAAATGAGTAGGGTAACTCTTGCTCCCACGATGAAGCATAGCTCCAAAAGAGTGCTGCTTACGACACCGAATCGCCTAGCAGACATGACTGCCTAGAGCACAAAGGAAACAAACAAGGAAACATCCCCTATAAGGACGTTCCAAGCTTGACCATACACCTTGTACCGAACACATCTACACAGCAACAACAACTGGAGAAACGAAGAAATATAAATCAACTTTTATTCAAGACTGGCACAGCCTTTTAAAACTTGAATATAGTCCGACAAGTATAAGGACGAACAGAAAGAAATACAAATAACCTCTATGCAATGAAACGAAAGTAAATATGAAACGAGTCAGTGAACAGTAAAAAAATCAACAAGGTAACTCTTGCTCACACAAGGAAAGGAATGCTGCTTACGACACCGAATCGCCTACCAGACATGATTGCACAGAGTACAAGGAAAGAAACAAGGAAGCATCCCCCAAAAAGGACGCTCCAAGCTTGCCCATACAACCTGTACCGAGCAGATCAACACAGCAACAAGAACTGGAGAAATGAACAAATATTAATCAACTTCTATTCAAGGACTGGCGCAACCTTTTAAAATTTGAATATAGTCGGACAAGTACAACGAGAAACAGAAACAAATACAACTAACTTCGATTTAATTGAAACGAAAGTAAATATGAAATAAGGCAGTGGACAGCAAACAATAAAGAAGAAATGAGTAGGGAAACTCTTACTTCCACAAGAAAACATGACTCCAAAGGAATGCTGCTTACGGCACCAGATCGCCTAGCAGACATGACTGCACAGAGCATAAAGAAGAAAAATCCCCAAAAAGGGATGTTCCAAGCTTGACCATATATCCTGTACCGAACACATCTACACAGCAACAAGAACTGGAGAAATGAACAAATATAAATCAACTTTTTTTCAAGACTGGCGTAACCTTTTAAAACTTGAATAGCGTCAAACAAGTACAACGAGAAACAGAAACAAATACACGTAACTTCAATTTAATTGAAACGAAAGTAAATATGAAATGAGGCAGGGAACAGTAAAGAACAATTAAGTAGGGTAATTCTTGCTCTCACAATAAATCATAGCTACAAAGGAATGCTGCTTTCGACACCGAATCGCCTTGCAGACATGACTGCACAGAGCATACAGAACAAACAAGGAAACAACCCAGAAAAGGATGTTACAAGCTTGCCCATATACCCTGTTCCGAACACATCTTTCCAGCAACATGAACTGGAGAAATGAACAATTATAGATTAACTTTTATTCAAGACTGGCACAGGCTTTGAAAATTTGAATATAGTCAGACAAGTTCAAAGACGAACCGAAACTAACGCAAATAACTTCGATTTAAGAAAAACGAAAGTAAATATCAAATGAGGCAGGGAACCGTAAACAAAAAACAGCAAATAAGTAGGGTAACTCTTGCTCCCACGAGGAAACATAACTCCATAGGAATGCTGGTTACCACATTGACTCATCTAGCAGACATAAATGCATAGAGCACAAGGAAACAAACAAGGAAACATCCCCCCCAAAACACACGTTCCAAGCTTGCCCATACACCTTGTACCGAACACATCTACACAGGAACAAGAACTGGAGAAATGAACAAATATAAACTAACTTTTATTCAAGACTGGCACAGCCTTTCAAAACTTGAATATAGTGAGACAAGTACAAGGGCGAACAGAAACAAATACCAATAACCTCGATTTAATTGAAACGAAAGTAAATATGAAATGAGGAGGGTACAGTAAAAAAAATAAACAACAAATGTGTAGGGTAACTCTTGCTCCCACAAGAAAACATAACTCCAAAGGAATGCTGCTTACGACACCGAATCGCCTAGACTGCCTAGAGCATACAGAACAAACAAGGAAACATTAAAAAAAAAAAGGGTGTTCCAAGCTTGCACATATACCCTGTACCAAACACATATACACAGAAACAAGAACTGGAGAAATGAACAAATATAAATTAACTTTTATTCAAGACTGGCACAGCCTTTTAAAACTTGAATATAGTCTGACAAGTATAAGGACGAACAGAAAGAAATACAAATAACCTCTATGCAATGAAACGAAAGTAAATATGAAACGAGTCAGTGAACAGTGAAAAATCAACAAGGTAACTCTTGCTCCCACAAGAAAAGGAATGCTGCTTACGACACCGAATCGCCTACCAGACATGACTGCACAGAGCACAAGGAAAGACACAAGGAAACATCCCCCAAAAAGGACGCTCCAAGCTTTCCCATACAACCGTTACCGAACACATCTACACAGCAACAAGAACTGGAGAACTGAACAAATATAAATCAACTTTTATTCAAGACTGGCACAGTCTTTTAAAACTTGAATATAGTCAGACAAGTACAACGAGAAACAGAAACAAATACACGTAACTTCAATTTAATTGAAACGAAAGTAAATATAAAATAAGGCAGCGGACAGTAAACAATGAGAAAGAAGTGAGTAGGGAAAAACTTTCTTGCTCCCACAAGAAAACATAACTGCAATGGAATGCTGCTAACGACACCGAATCACCTAGCAGACACGACAGCACAGAACATACTGAACAAACAAGGAAACATCCTGAAAATGAATATCCCAAGTTTGCACATATATCCTGTACCGAACACATATACACGGGAACAAGAGCTGGAGAAATGAACAAATATAAATTAATTTTTATTCAAGACTGGCACAGCTTTTCAAAACTTGAATAGAGTCAGACAAGTACAGGGACGAGCCAAAAGAAGTACAAATAACCTGGATTTAATTGAAACGAAAGTAAATATGAAATCAGGCAGGGAACAGTAAACAATAAACAACAATCAAGTGGGGTAACTCTTGCTCCCACAAGAAAACATAACTCCAAAGGAATGCTGCTTACGACACCGAATCGCCTAGCAGACATGACAGCACAGAGTATACAGAACAAACAAGGAAACTTCCCCCCAAAAAGGGATGTTCCAAGCTTGCCCACATACCCTAACTATATTCAACAACAACACACACACACACACACACACACATACACACACACACACACACACACACACACACACACACACACACACACACACACACACACACACACACGCACGCACGCACGCGCAGGCACACCCACACATCTCTGTGAGCCATATGGACAATACGGGGATCCAAATATTCATTGGTTATTTTTTTTTCCTCAGAGAGAGTGTCTCAACGGGCTGAAAACAAAAAGGTACTGACTAGGCGCTTACAACTATTCTTCAGGCCATTAGGTGGTCTGCAGAGAGAAATCTCTCGCCATGGCTGCAGTATCAACAAAGCTGTGTTTACCCCTATATAAGAAATGAAACTGAAATATAAATAAATACATATATATGTATATATTATATATATATATATATTTGGGATAAGCAGAAAGAAACTCTACGGAGAGCTTGACAGCAGACAAGTGTTTTGCCTCTGAACTCTTTACATTCTAAGGTTGCTGGGCCGCATCCAGGTCATGACTTCCAGATACCCTTCTACTGCCAAATTTTTTCCCCAAGCGCTGCCGGGATTCGAACACGCAACTTTTGAATGGGTGGGCGTGTCAAGGCGTGCCTTTTTTTTTTTTTAAAGACGGGCGTCTTACCCCACTGCTAACGGGACACATGTTCTAAGATGAGAAATTTAAGTCCTATGAAGTTCACTTTTGTTCCTCGTCGACCAGATCCAGCTGGAACTCTTCGGCTGCCTCTGCCATTGCCTTCAGGGTTCTGGTCCTCTTCTTGCCTGAAATCCCCAGCTGTTTCAAGGGGTCATAGGCTGATGAGCCTACAGCTCTCCTCGCTTCAACCTCTACGGCGAAGGCCCGGCACTGGAAGCCGGATTCCCTCAAGCTGCTTGCTAGACAGGCATACTTGTAAATGTGCGCTTGCTCCATTCTGCCTTCGAATGGTACAGTAAGTTTTAAAATCAGAATCATTTGTTTTGATGAACCAGAGTGGAGAACAATATGCGGTCTCATGCCATTTTTTCCTGATGATAGCTGGATGGTTCTCCCATTCTGGAAGGTCTACCGTGCACTCCCAGTCATCTGCTCCATCCAGTAAACTCTGCATCCATGCTCCTGATATCACAGCTGTTCCAGACCATGACTTTTACCCCCCTGCCGTGTAAAACGTTATTGCTGAGCGTTTGGTGTCATATAGGTTCCTCCAGCAGTACTAACCGCACGTGCGATCTCCTTGTGCCTCCATGCGTACATTCCCTGGGCTAGTGCTGTTTTGCATGAACTCAAGACATCTTCCACTGTTTGCTGTGACAGAGTGGACACGTAGGCTCATCTGATTTCCCCATTTGACCAGGCTGGTTTTCGAGGGCAGGAGGTCATGAACAGATCTGAGGATGAAGCTGACTCTAAGAGGTGCCATGTGGCATACATTATTCCAGGTGAGACTTCTTTGCTTTGCGTTTTCCCACGTAGTGCACTGTCCTTGTTGGCCTTGCTGGACTGCTCTGGATTCCCCCTAGCGTCCTCTTCTTTCTTCAGCTCCTCTATTACCACGTCTCCTTTTTCTGTCCTTTTTGCTTTTGACCACCAATTCATTTCTGTTGATCCTAGCCGCTGTCTGTTGATCTGTATGTGACCAGTTATATCCTTGATCTTGAGTGTTTCTATTGCCACGTCTACTGCCTCCCAAACAATCCATTTAATATAATAGTGCCCCTGTGAATATCAGTTAATAGCGGGGTCTGTATTATCATTTCTCTGGAGAACACCATGGCTCCAGAAACGTTACTAAAGGTAGTGCCAGTCTTCCTGATCGGTTGTATGGAATAATACAACACTTGAAAAAAAAAATCAGGCTTGAAACAGTGTGAATTGTGTGGCATATGTGTGGTCAGCCTCATGGTATTATATGCTGACATTCCTCAAGAACCTCAAAAACAATACCACTCGTAGCATGTCTGTGATAGTTGTTTTTACGGGTATTCATACGTAAAATAACTAAAGAGATGTCATTCATGGGTTTTCTATGAAACGTGTTGTGGGATGATTCATGATACTCAAGAATACAGCTGAGAAATCGCACCAAGTGTTACAGCTCTAAGATCAATTGCACCGGCCAGTATAATGGTACTTTTCCAGAACATGACAATATGGTGATGCTCTCCCAGAACACGACAGAATGACTGAAGACTGTGTCACTTTTCTGTGATCCGTTTGTACATGACACTATTTCCCAAAAGCGTATTAGTGGACACACGTTTGTCTTCAAGCATGGCTTTTCCATTTTATAGTAATAATTACAGTACACGGTATTAAGCTTTCTTGTTCCATAATCAAACAAGACTATGACATTGTGTCCCTTTTGATGGACAATGTTAATTAAAATAAAGAAAATCATCAAACATTGTAACGAAAGTTGACATTTAGCCGCCAGACCCACCTGTTAGATGGGACAGAGGCACAACTTGTAATGTTTTCGTGTGTATGAAAATTGTTCCTTGGATGATCTTCGTCACTTTTTGGTCGTCGTTCGTGGCTGCTGTAGAGCAAAGCTTATCTGACGTGCAGTTGACGCTTTCGCTCGTGCAAGGTGTCATGTATCCGTGTGAATGATTCCTGGGCATGTAGCGGGAATCTGCCGCACAAGATGTTCTGTAACGCACTGTGCTGTTGCTGATGTTGTGGTCTCTGTCACACACACACACACACACACACACACACACACACACACACACACACACACACACACACAGAGAGAGAGAGAGAGAGAGAAGAGAGAGAGAGGAGAGAGAGAGAGAGAGAGAGAGAGAGAGAGAGAACAGTCTACTGAGCCACATTATATCCTTTAAATTCTAATATCGCTTTGAAACACAGGCATTACCTGTCTTGTCCAAATTGTGTCCCACTTATTTGACTTCAGATTTTCGGATGCAAACACACGGTACCAAAGTCTGACGAGCATGTAATGCTAATGCGCAGGTCAGACATCCGTTAAGTGATAACCATGAGACCTTCTTAACGTCTCTCATTTTAGTTATTAATCCAGTTATCCATCAGCAATAAATCGAGCGTAGTATAGTCTCAAAACTTAGGAGATGTGATGGAACCTACATTGACTAGTCACAGTGACACCTCTCTGATGAAACCGAAACTGAAACTGAAACTGAATGCAAATACAGTACGTAAGAAATGTAGAACACTTTTCATAAACGAAATGTATATGAATAAATGAATGAATGAACAAATTGACTGAATCGATTAGATAATTAATTAATATAGTAACAATGTTGTATAATAATAATAATAATCATAGTAACAACAATAATAGTAACAACAATAATAATAATTATAATGACAATAATAATAAAAATAATAATGAAAACAACAACAATAATATTTTAATGATAACAATAATAGTAATGACAATAATAATCATAGTAACAATAATAACAATAATGATAATGCTAATCAAATAATAATAATGATAATAATGATTAAGATAATGAATGAACAAAAGAGAAAAAAATTATCTCCCGAAGGCTAAAAAAAGGTTTGAACACACGCACGCACGCACGTACACACGTATGCATGCACGCACGCACGCACGCACACACACACACACACACACACACACACACACACACACACCACACACAGAGATGTGTATATGTATGTATGTATATATATATATATATATGTGTGTGTGTGTGTGTGTGTGTGTGTGTGTGTGTGTGTGTGTGTGTGTGTTTGTGTGCGTGTGTGTGTGTAAACACACACAAATAAATGAAAAATTATATATATATATATATATATATATATATATATATACACACACACACACACAATAAACTAATAAATTCCAAGGATAAGTACCGAGCACCATTCCAACAACTTACAGAGCAGCTTGGTGTTGCAATGACTGCAAGAAATATTCAATTATAAACAAAGCTTGCTCTTATGTCTTAGATTGAAGAAATAGGGGGAGATAAGCATTCATATCTGCAGTGGTAGATAATTCTGCCTAACTAACAGTATGTGCTTGAGTGGGTGAATGGGGAAAAAATAAAATAAATGCTTCTCAAAATGAGCCTTCAGCAGGTTTATAGTCTCCAAGGGGGAGACAATCTCCAATGGGAAGGAAACTCACTAACATATAACTAATGGTCAGATACCGATATTTCGAAACCTGATTGTTTCTCCTCATTGACCGCGGAAAGTTGTAATTTGACTCCTCTGCCTTTTCGGTTTTAAGAAGAATGCTGTCCCAGAAAGAGGCTGGTGTGCAATACCATAGTATGTTTATTTTTTCCCCATTCACCCACTCAAGCACATACTGTTAGTTAGGCAGAATTATCTACCACTGCAGATATGAATGCTTATCTCCTCCTATTTCTTCACTCTAAGACATAAGAGCAAGCTTTGTTTATAATTGAATATATATATATATATATATATATATATATATATATATTGCTGAACAATTAAGTAGTGGGGGAAAACAAGTGCAGGCTAACAATTCTTCAGTCGTTATAGTAATGACTTGGCAAAGATTTAAACTTATATATATATATATAATATATATATATATATATGTTAAAAAGGAAAGGTTTAAAATTTTATCTACAACGTTGTTTCATGAAACCGCATGCGGTTGCAATCGTCAGGATGTGGTGGGTCTGTGCTGCCGGTGTTTTATAACTGCTTGTGTTGTCTGTCATCACGTGCTGTCTGTGTTTTTCGTGTGTTTCTGATTCTTGTTCACTGATAGGAATTTCCACTTGTGCCTGCAGTTGTTAACCATTTCTATCCTGGTGTTTAAAGTTGCCATTTGTGGTTTGCATAGTATTATGTACTTTTCTGTTGAGCATAGGTTACATCTTTTTGGAATATTGTTATATGGTGCTGCTCTTTTTATGATTTTCCAGGATATATTGTAGTCTATTTTTTTCTCTTTGAGCTTCCAGATGTATTTACTCAATTCTGTTTGGTTTTTGTATCTTTCTTTGTTAAATGACTGTTTGTGGTTTGCATATCTAGTTTTAAATTGGTTTTCAGTAATACCTATATATGTTTCTTCTGCGTTCTCTGATGTTACAGTGGCTTGGTACACAATATTGTTGTAGAGGCATTTGTTGCTCAGAGGGCACTGTTCTTTCTTGATGCAGTTGCAACATTTCCTTTCATCACCCTCGTTTTTCTCTATACTGCTTTTCATTTTGTTGATTGAATCAATGATGTTTTTAAGGTTGGGCATACATGAGTATGATAATTTGATGTTACTTTTGTTAAATATCTTGGATAATTTGTGCTCTTTTGGGAACGATGATGTTAGAATTCTAAAGAATTCTTTCCCTATATTTGTTTTTACTCTTCCGTCATATGGGGGTTGAACCATATGATCTTCCTTTTCCTGTTCTTCTTGTGTCTGCTCATGTCATTATCTGGGTCATATTGTAGTTTGTAGTTGTAGCCACTTTTGTGTAACGCTTCTTGATATTCAGCTGCAGCGTTATTGAACGCTGTTTCATTACATGACAGGTTAGATAATCTCTTATTTATGCCTCTGGGTATTGTTTTTAGTATGGAAGGTGGATGGTTACTTTTGATATTTACATAGACAGGTATGTCATTTGGTTTTTTGTATGGTTTATATATGTGCTGGTTGAGGTCTAACGTTATATCTAGGTAGTTCACTATCTTTTTATTTGCTTCAATAGTGATTTTTAGATTTTGGTTGTGGAAGATTTTACACAGTTCTTTTTTCTTATTTTCAATGTTTCTAGGGTTGTCGTTCAGCACAGCGAGGCCGTCATCTCTGTAGAGTCCGACTTGTTTTCCAAGTTGCCCTCTGAGCAACAAATGCCTCTACAACAATATTGTGTACCAAGCCACTGTAACATCAGAGAACGCAGAAGAAACATATATAGGTATTACTGAAAACCAATTTAAAACTAGATATGCAAACCACAAAGTCATTTAACAAAGAAAGATACAAAAACCAAACAGAATTGAGTAAATATATCTGGAAGCTCAAAGAGAAAAAAAATAGACTACAATATATCCTGGAAAATCATAAAAAGAGCAGCACCATATAACAATATTTCAAAAAGATGTAACCTATGCTCAACAGAAAAGTACATAATACTATGCAAACCACAAATGGCAACTTTAAACACCAGGATAGAAATGGTTAACAACTGCAGGCACAAGTGGAAATTCCTATCAGTGAACAAGAATCAGAAACACACGAAAAACACAGACAGCACGTGATGACAGACAACACAAGCAGTTATAAAACACCGGCAGCACAGACCCATCACATCCTGATGATTGCAACCGCATGCGGTTTCATGAAACAACGTTGTAGATAAAATTTTAAACCTTTCCTTTTTAACAAATGTTGCTCCCAGTACGGTTGAACATTTTTTTTTAATCTCTGTTGGCACTTGCCACCATTACTATCTATCTATCTATCTATCTACTATCTATCTATCTACATCTATCTATCTATCTATCTATCTATCTATCTATATATATATATAAAACGAAGTATTAAAAAGGAATGTTAAAATCTCTACAAATTTGTTTCAAGCTTATTTCATGGCTCTCTTCAGGATGATGCCTCTACAACAATATTGTGTGCCAAGCCACTGTTTTAATTGTTGCTCCCCAAGGGGTTGAGCGCTTTTAGAATCGTTTTAGGCTAGTTAACTATATATATATATATATATAAATAAATAAATAATATCATTATATGCACAGGAGTGAGAGAAGAGGTACACTTGAGACACTTGAGGTGTCCAGGTGTTCTCAAGTGTGTCTCACTTACATAGATCCTACCACACAGCTGAAGCCATTCATGTTGGTGTCTGGTTTGGTGAGAGGGCAGATTTTGCAATTGGGTTTTGAGCAGGGGAAAGCACCTGGTGACTTAGGTGTGGAGATATTGTTCAGTTAAGGAGCACACAAGTAGGTCTTTGAGGTTTTCGTCGCGTCTGAAAGCGATCATCGGTTTGGTCTCAAAGGCAGGTTTGTGATTTTCTACTGTGTGCCTGTTGAACTTTAGGATCCTGCAGATGGGGAGAGTGTGTGGATGGAAGAGGAGGTAGGCGGTGGGTCTGTCTGTCCCTTTTGTAGGCTGGGTTTCCAGAGCGGATGATCTGGATAAAGCTGTGGTGTGACTGACAGCATCATTATAACGGCAATGGGTATCCATGGCTGGTGAAAAACTCACATTTTGACTGCTTGTAGAGTGAAATCTTCTTCGTTGGAGCAAAGTCTGCTTAGGCAGATGAGTCGAGAATATAGAATGCTGTCTTTAGTGGATGGGTGGTGGAAAGATGTGTAGGCCAGGCATGAATGTGCATCGGTGGGGTTATAGAAAATTGAGGTTTTTAGCAGTCCATCTTTGGAAGAGATGGCGATTTTCAGGAAGTTGACTGACTGAAGTGATATGGGTAAATATGACGGATGGATGGAAGGCTTGAGCAAAGTTGAGGACGTTGCAGAGGTCTTGCTCTGCCATGGATGTGGCTTCCAGTCCATCATCAATGTATGGTTTTTAGAGCTCTAGTGTCAGGCCTGTATAAGAGGTTAGTGGGTGGTGTTCGAGGTATCCTATGAAAATGTAGGCATATAATGATCCCATTTTGGTTCCCATAGCATCACCACTATTTGTGAGAAGATTTGCTTGTTGAATTCAAAAGTGTTGAGGATGAGAACTAATTCTGCAAGTCTGACCAGTGTAGCTGTGGGAGGGTGCAGTTGGTTAGAGGCTGTTTGTTAAGAAAGAATGTTAGGACCTTCACTCCATCAGCATGAGGGATGGAAGTAGGAAGTGAGACAACATAAAGTATGAAGAAGAGGCTGGGATGGAAACTGGGGTAATTTTTATATGAATTGATCATATTGAGTGTGTGGGTTGTGTCCTTGAGGTATGTGGGGAGGTTTTGCACCGTGGGTTGGAGGAGAGAGTCCAAGAACTGTGAAATGTGTTCTGTGTGGTACCAAGCTGAAACAATGGTTTTGCTAGGTGTGTTGGTATTGTGTATTTTAGGGAGCAGGTAGAAGGTGGGCTGTTTGGTGTCTGTCATTCTGAGGACTTTTGCTGTCTTCAGCAAAATGTTATGATTGACGTCTTGCTTGACTGTGGTTCAGATGAGTTTCTGGTGTTGAGGGAGGGGTGATGCTGTGAGTGGTGTCTAGAAATCTGAGTCCAACAGTTGCCTGCTTCCGTTACGTAATCATAATAACTATAACAATAATAAGAAGAATGATAATAATGATAATCATAATGATGATGATGATGATGATGATGTTGATGATGATGATGATAATGATTGTGATGATGTTGCTGCTGCTGCTGCTGCTGCCGCTGCCGCTGCTGCTGCTGCCGCTGCCGCTGCTGCTGCTGCTGACGACGACGATGATGATGATGATTATACTGATACTGTCAGAGTACTTCTAGTGTTACTACTACTACTACTACTACGACTACTACTACTACTACTACCAGCACCACCACCAGCACCAGCACCACCAGCACCACCAGCACCACCACCGCTACTACTACTACTGCTACTGCTACATGGAAACCTGCCCTTTGGGATGAAACGTCACAACCACATTATTGGGTGGGTAGGTGGTGGGTGGTAGGTTGGTAGTTTGTATTGGTTGATATTTGGAGGGGATGAGAGGTGGCAGGTTATCATTTTTCGCCAGACATTAACTCAAACTGTTTTATAGTCTGGCATAATGTCGTTTCTTAAGTCACTTTATAGTCCGACAACACGAACATTAAATGGTGTAAGATACCGATATTCACATAATCCAGCACTTTATCTCCTGAAAACAACGTTGTTATGCTGCAATAGAGCGAAACAGGCGGTACATTAGGAACAAAATTACGTTCATGTGCACAGAAAAAAAACACGTTGCCAATAAATGTGTAACAAATTTAGTTAAAAACAATCTAAATTATAGAAATAATTGGATCAACAGTTTTGAGCTTTCATAAGCTTGAAAAGCCGTTCCTCTTTCTGCTTCTGTTGTTTTTCAAACAACAGATTGAGAGTATAGAGAAATGGGTTTAAGGTTGAGTTCAGTGGCATCACAATGACGGCCATAAAGACATTGAGCTCTCCCGACACAGACACGCCCTGCGAGACAAGCAGTCCCAGTGAACAGATGGGGAACCAGCAGAGAAAATCTGATATGACCACAGTGAACAGTCGGCGGGCTATGCTGGCATCCTTAGAGCGCTGATTACTGACACCTTCTTTCAGCGTGTTAGACCTTATAGACGAGTAGATAATTGTCTGGCCCAAAGCAACGATGTTGAAAAGAATGAAATTTAAGACGACCATGATTCCAAAGGAATAGCTCTGACCAGCGAAGATTTTTGTAGTTACAGGTAGAGGGATGCAGATCCCTGTCTGACTGTAGAACTCCCAGTGAGCCACGCCAGGCATCAGCGGTACAGCTGCCAGAACAAATCCTGTAATCCATGACAGGCAAGAAGCTAACTGTGCATTCCATCCCTTGAAACGCAAGAAACTCAATGGAAAATGGACAACAAGGAAACGATCTAATGTGACCAAGCAGATTAAAAACGAAGACACTTCACATGACATTAGAGACAAAACCCCAGCCAGTTTACATGGGACGCTGTGTCTCCATGCTACGTCCTCCCAGATATAATTGGATCGGTGTAGTCCATCAGCTATGCCTACCAGCATCAAGTAAATGCCCATCAGAAAATCAGATACACACAAGTGTAGGACAAAGGCGCTAAAGCCCGGCGAGCCACTGCCTTGTAGAGAGGAGAGACGGAACACAAAACTAATGCCATTGCCCATCAATGTCAGGCTGCTGAAAACAGCCAGGCATATTCGATAAAGGACAGAGTTTAGCAGGTCCTTACACGAAGATAATTCATCTTGGGGTGCCTGACAGTTGTTGAAGTCTGGGAGAAGCATGGCGGCACAGCATACTTTGTATTCGTCAGCATACACAGTGTGTAGGTGGTTGAGACCTACCATTAGATTTTTGTCAATGATCGACATAGGACATCCCCTCAGGTCCACAATCTCTAGCTTCCTAAGAGGCTGGAAACCAAGCCCAGCTACATAATTTGTCCCACTATATGATAGATTCAGCGACTTAATCCCAGGGAACAGACTGATAATGGAGTGATCCACGGTGTGAAGACAGGTGAGTGACAGATCCAGAAATGTGATTTGAGGAACTTTCTTCATTTTCGTCATTGTATCCATTTCTGGAAAGTTTGTTATAGGATTATCAGAAAGAAATACTGTTTTTAGATACGGACTGCTCAACAACAGTGTCATTGGAATACTGTCCAGTCTGTTATGGCTCAAGTCAAGGGCGATAACATTGGACAACGTGATATTGGAAACATTTTTCAGCTGACACTCAGCCAGACTGAGGTAGACCAACATGTTGTTGGCTGACAGGTCAAACATGGCCATGCCACTGCCTCTCGCGTTCAAGTACCGCAGCTCAGGATAACTGTGGGCGGGAAAAGATCGTGGACAGGCGAATGCCAGGCCATGACAGATACATTGCTCTGGACAATGTTGGTCACATAACAGCTCATCCTCGAGTCTAGGACAATGATTGATGCCATCACAAATTTGGGTGGGATGAACACACTCCTGGGAATCAAAACAACGATAGTGACCTGGACAATAGTAGCTGTGACAGTTCGTTTCGTCCTCATGCTCCGGGCAGTCATATAATCCGTTACACCTGGTAAAGGTGGGCAGGCAGTATCCATCCTGAGAACACTGGTAGTGAGTGTCTGGACAGACCTGAAAGGATGGCCACTGTCCATCCCCAACAGTGTGGACAGAGGTTACAGTAGTGCTGCCGTTTTTCGCAAAGTCGACAACAAATGGAGGAATTGGACGCGGGTGGTCTAACACTACATCATTGATCTCAGGACACATGTTTTCATCCACTTCATTGACACAGTCTATTTGGCCGTCACAATGCTGTCTACTTGTGTAGCACTATAACAACAAGCAACAGATTGGCACATATGTTATTCAAAGAACGGCATTAACAATCAACAAACTTCGAATATGTTATGACATCAAAAACATAACCAGACGGAAATGGGTAAAATGCTTGGAAGACAGGAAAGGAAAAAATCTCAAAAGAGGAATCCCTCACCCCACCGCACCCTCATACGAGTGTTTCATCCTTTAACTCCACACAGTTTAAGAGGGCTGGGCAATATCCAGTTTACAACTCATGGATGGCCTTCTGCAAGTGTCGTTTCTTGCCTGCCTGGGTGCAAACCTGCAACGTCTGGATGTTTGGGAGCTTCAAGATCAATGTATTTTGTGGCAGATGTCTTTACTACTTTGCTGTAAGACACTCTTTATAACGTGACAAATTTCAGTATAACGTTTAATTTGTTCCCATCGGCGAAATCCAGCTGGTCTTCCCAGCTGCTTGTACCATAAGCTGTAACGACCTACCCTTGTTCTCGCCAGAAATCGACAGTCTTTTTCCCAAAGACAGCACAGGGAGAGATGCCTACATCCTACCATCCTCTCCATCCTGCTTCGACATCTATTGTGAGGACTTTAACGTGGAAGCCAGCTCTCCTCACACTGCAGGCTGGAATTATCATTCTTGTAAATGTATACCTCCACCAGTCTGCTTACCGGAATCATTTGCTTTCATGCCAGTGTATGTCATCTGGTTTGATGTCTATCTTGTTAAGGGTTTACATGCTGGGCACTTCGAGACATCAACTCCATCCAGTAAATCCTCTACCCACGCTGTGGATGCCACGGCCATACCAGACTATTATTTGCAACTCCCTGTTGTTGTTTATGTTTTCTGTAGCATGAGCAATCTCTTAAACACATGATTGTGTTTCCACATGTGACTTTTTTTGATCTGTATGCCAGATTCTTGCTTATGCAGTCAGACAACATAGAAGAGAGTTCCCCCTTTTAATCAACCACTAAACCTTTATATTATTGATATTCAAACTTGTTAAACTTTGTTCACAAAAAATTATACAGACTTGAGCACATGAACAGCCCTCACAGTCTCAAAATTAAACTTTTCCCTTTCCAGACTCGCACCCACAGTGCTGCACAAGAAATATTCGATTATAACAAATCTCCTGGTCCTCACAGACCTTTAACAGTTTCTTTTCCAGCGTTCGATCTCCGTGACCTCTCGCTGGCTTACATCAATATGCAAACTGTGCCTATGCCCCTCTCAACAACAACAACAGCAACAAAATCGATACATCCCTGTTTTACGTGGGCAAAAAAAAAGTTCATGGATGGTTCTGAAATCAGCCAGTCTGGCCCTTTCATTTATGATGATATGAAACACCTTCTCTATGGCGCTGTCAGCCGGTCTCCCTCTCTGCTTCAACTACCCATCCTACGGGTAAGAAATCAGCCACCCTGAGCTGTCTGTTCACCGCTCAGAGTGCGTGCTGTATGGTTTACATGAACAAGACAGCACAGGCGCAAACTTCAACATCTTTCCTTTTTTTACCGATAATTTGCACAAGTGATCCATAAATTCTTTTTCTACCAAAAACAAAACAAAACAAAACAAGAAAAAAAAAACAAAAAAACGCTGAAAAGTTATTAAACAACCCCTAAGATTTATCCTCTTGTAAATTAATCCAAATTATGGATTATGGAAAACATATTTATAAGCGGAATTCAAGTAAACAAATGGCTACTTTAACATCGTGTCCATGACACATTGTTAGATTAATTCATAAATTAAGGCTGAAAACTTGAAACACTAAATATTCTCATGGTAATACTTGCGTCTGCAGAGAAAACATTCCTGTACATCAACTTTTGTTTGAATGTTTAGTGTTGACCTAGCTCTATCAGGAGAAAGGTTTTGAGATGACTAACTTTCATAATGTCAATACTGTCTTATATGGTTCATATGTTGCTGAAATTGCCATGTTATTTCCCAGTCACAGGTTGCAAATTTTTTTTATAAAGATCAACAAGACTGTCTTCCACTAGGGTATTTCGTTTCTGTAAATATGCATATATCAGATGTGGGTTTGAAAGTACTAATGTGGATGATAAATTAGGTGTAGAGGTGTTTTCTTTCTTTTTCTTTTTTTTCTAAAAGTGTCTAATATCTCTGGCGATGAAAAGACATTAAAAAAGACTGAACTTTGAACTGATCCATATATTCTGTTCACACTCTTCACAAATAAACATAAAATACCACCAGAAAATTGAGCACAATTCCTGAAACTGTGATGTACTGCATGAGGCCATGACATATGACAAAAATGTCACAATAAACACATTACAACTGCATTGCATTATGATATCATGAATAGAAGAAGCATATCGCCAACTTCTTAGTACATTATAATAGAGTTAACCAACATATAAGTATATGTAATTGTGCATACCTGTTTTAAACATCCGACAGTAAAATTGGGAAAGGGTGCCACGTTTATCAACCTATACAACCAATAGCAAGCCACAGCCATCTTATACAGTAGAAACTAAATGTTATCAAATATGAAACATATCACCACACACATGTCTATCTTATGTGGCTAAATACGGAGTGATTTCAAAGGCGCAGACTGTTAGTAATACCTGTTTAACATTGCCACACTGTTGAAGTCCATGTTCCTGACAAGAAAGAAACAGGCAGAATGACTCATCACTGTTGTCACTGCAATCCTGTCGGTGATCACACACAAAAGTGTAGGGCACACGCATACTTCCTGTAGCACATCCATAAGATGGAGGAGGTAACGTCAAGCCTGGAACAGGACAAGATGAAGCAGAAGGGATGTCCCAGTTACTGCCATCAGCACCAAACTGCACAACGTCCCTGCCCCAGCAGGCAGAATGAACATCACAAGCCAAAAACGAGGAAGTTGTGTGATTAGAGGGACAGGAAATAAAATGCGAACTGAAATGAACTGCACTTGCACTGAGTACAACAGACTTCACTCTAGATGTCACATTAACCGGCTTGTCCATCTTACAGAGGTAATACAATATGTATCTTTTGGATTCCGACCTACAGTCCCATAGTACAATTGTCGAAGTCCACATGTTTAAAGGTTCCTTTCCACCTTCAAGGTATTTGCCTAATCCACCACACTTGGAGGTAACAAAAACATTACTTGTATACATTCTTGTCACCACAGCATGGGCCATTGTCCCATCCGCCCACACTAATCGTTTCCTGTATCTGAATAAACAATCACAAAAAAACTAAATGAATAGCACAACTAATGTCTAGCAGAAGAATCTACAAACCTGCGAATTGTTCTATGTAGAAGGAAATGTTACATTAAGAATGATATGAATGACATGTCCTGTGAGTAAAGAAAGGACGTAAGAGTCGCAGACACTTAGGAGACCCTCCAAACTGACGAAATTTGAGGAAGAATGGCAAATACATTATGGTGTGTGTACATTGTAGTTCCTAGCCAATGCACCTGACAAGTTTGCAAAGCAAAACTGAGGGAGCACAAAATAGCACATACAAATTCTTCATCGTTATTCATACCCGGTGATTTTTTCGGGGAGGGAGGAGGGGGAGAGCGGGACTGTGGGGGGGGGGGGGGGGGGGGGGGGGGGGGGGGGGGGGGCGGGGTGAGGGTCCCTATAAGACAGCGACACATTTCTGCTGCCTCAAACTGAGGACGCGATTACGATTGTTGACACGTGACCTGGGCATTTCTATTTGCTTTGTTGTAGTTTCCTTTCACGGCCTACCAACTGTTCTGTATGAACAGAGAGAGGAAATAGAAAATTTGGCATTTGATGCACTTTGTCATTAATGTTGTAACGGGTACACCATTGTGACATTTCACGCTGCCCCCATCTCTGAACGGCCCCAGGCAAGAATTTGGTATCTCTGGTCTTTCTCAGGGGGCTTTTTGGGGGATGTCCAATTGTTCTGATAGAATGTGGAAATGTCCTCCATCCCACCCCACCCCCAAGCCCCTCCGCAGTTTGTGCCTGTAATGGGTGAAATAATATGTTTATGAGCCTCACTCTCTCCTAATGTGTTGTGGCGTGTGTGTGTGTGTGTGTGTGTGTGTGTGTGTGTGTTGTGTGTGTGTGTGTGTGTGTGTGTGTGTGTGTGCAAGAATGTTCAAGTTGGAGGTGTTGGACATTCTGTTTCTGTTTCTTGTTCCTGAATATTGTCTTCATTGTTGCACGGACTTTCATCTTCGGGAGTTTCTACGTTCAGCCCGAAGCACATATTCTTCAAAAACTTACGCATGCCCATGATGTAGATAATCAAGATTTTGCATGGAGGTGTTGAACCTTGCGCGATAAACACAGTTATATATAAAGAGGCTCTTCTGTGTTTGAAGAAAGGGTCCGGGAAATGTCCAAACGCTTCCAGGCACGTGGCTACAAGCAAAACGTTGTCCAAACTGCAGCAGAAAAAGTCAGACGGATTCCCCAACAAAAGCTGCTCCAGTATAAATCAAAACAAGCGTCAGAACCTCGCCTACCTCTGATCATGACACAACCCACCATTCAGAACCTGGACACGAGAGCTACATCACAGCCTCATCACCAACAGCGAGAGGATGAAAAAAAGCAGTCCCTCAACCTCCTTTAGTGGCAGAAAGGAACTGCCACTCCTTGAGGACTATGCTCATGCACTCTTGCCCACCAGCTCTTGTTGATGACTGTCCTGGATCCTACAAAGGTGAGAAGGAGAAGTATGTGTTGTGTCAGGTCCACCTTGTGGAATCCACATCGTTCAGATCGTCCACAACGGGAGAGCTGTTCAGACACCGCAACAGAATGACATGCGAAACAAGTAATGTCATCTATCTTCTGTTCTGTGACATGTGCACTGACACACAATATGTTGGAGAGACAAAGAACAGTCTCAAAACAAGGTTTTACCTGCACAGATCAAACATAAATAAGAACACGGGCACACACATCACATCACACTTCAATAGGCCACAACACTCACTCTCCAACATAAAATGTCTACCAATAGAGAAAGTGCACTCTGACACAAAACAAAAACGACTGCAGCGGGAGGCATTCTGGATAAGTAAATTGCAGACACTACATCCACTGGGCTTGAACAGTCTACAGTAACACGTCACCAGCAACCATTTATTGTGGAGCCAGAGTACTTCTCCTGCAACAACATGTTTTCACCATCATTTTGTTGAAGATCCTGACTATTTCTCCTGTACCAACATGTTTTCACCATGGGTTTGTTGCAGAGCCTGAATACGTGTTTGCAAAAACAGGTTTTCACCATTATTTGTTGCAGAACCTGAAAACTTCTCCTGTAACAACATGTTTTCGCCATCATTTGTTCTGTAGCCCGAATACTTCTCCTATAACAACATGTTTTCGCCAACATTTCTTGTAGAGCCTGAATACTTCTCCTGTAACGACATGTTCTCACCATCATTGTAGTGAAGTCCGAATAATTCTTCCATAACAATATGTTTTCGCCATCATTTTGTTGTGGAGCCCAAATACTTCTTCTGTAACAGCATGTTTTCACTATCATTTTGTTGCAGAGCCAGAACAGTTCTTCTGTAACAACATGTTTTCACCATCATTTTGTTGTGGAACTTGAATACTTCTGTAACAACATGTCTTCACCATCATGTTGTTGTGTAATCCAGATACTTCTGTAACAACATGTTTTTGCCATCATTTGCTGTGGATTCCGAACATTCCTCCTGTAACAACATGTTTTCTCCATCATTTGTTGTGGAGCCTGGATACTTCTCATGTAAGAACACGTTTTCGCCTTCATTTGTTGTGGATTCTGAACATTTTTTCCTGTAACATGTTTTTGCCATCATTTGTTGTGGATCGTGGATACTTCTCCTGTAACAACATGTTTTTGCCGTCATTTTGCAGCAGAGCCTGAATACTTCTCCTGAAACAAAATGTTGTCACCGTCATTTTCTTGTGGCGGCCGAATACTTCTTCTGTAACATTATTTGGCCATCATTTTGTTACAAAGCCTGATTACTTCTGTAACAACATGCTTCACCATCATTTTGTAGCGGAACCTGATTGCTTCTCCTGTCCTGGACGACCTGAACGACGTGTTGTTATAAACCATTCCCCCCCCCCCCCCCCCCCCCCCCCTCTTTTTTTTTATTATTTTCTTCCTTGGGAGTAGGGGTAGGGTGGCTATCCTGAAAACAGACTCAGGATTTAACAAAACTCTCTCTCTTCTCTCTCTCTCTCTCTCTCTCTCTCTACACACACACACACACACACACACTTCATGTAAGGTCAATGACCTCTTTGATCCACAGACTTAAACTTAATGCTTTAAAAAAAAAATTTACAAATGACTTGAAATACAGCTGTGGCGAAAAAATATCACAAGTATGCAGAAACTACTAAGATGTGAACCGTTTTTTTTTTTGTTTTTTTTTTATAAAGACTTTACTTGCTTTAGCTGAATCGTCCCTGGATGAAATTTTTAAATAAATCCTCACTAATTTGTGATTTCGGATTAGCATTGACTCGGGGTCCGATTTTTACATACTCGTAAAGAGATGCAGATGTTGTATCTTTATTGGATGTTACTTGGTTTATTTTTTAAGTGCTGCTGCGTTCTTCTATTTTGTGTGTCTAGACCACATAAAGTGAATAGACATTAATTGAAGACTACGCGCTCACACACACAGCTTTCATTATCAAATTACTGCCTGTGACACGTTTGTCGATTTACGTAACATTCTAGTACGTAATTTGTTTTATATTACGTCATATTGAAATATTTCCTCTTTTCCCTCAGTACCTTACCTGCTGGACTCAGGGAGAATGTCATTTGCTGAAGAAGGCAAATAAAGCCGAAAATTTCATTTATAACCACGACAGCTTGTTGTTGTGCTTTTTTCTTTTGGACACACACACACACACAAATATATATATATATATATATATATATAATGCTGAACAATTAAGTAGTGGGGAAAAACAAGTGCAGGTTAACAATTCTTCCATCATTATAGTAATGACTTGGCAAAGATTTGAAATTAAAAAAAAAAAAGGGGGGGGGGGGGGGGGTGAAGATGCAGAAAATGTATACTGTAAGCATGAAAACTCTTCTCTAGCTGCATGAGGGAACCGTCGCAATCCCTCTCGAAAGCAGATCTATATGTATCACCTGCTCCTAGACCTTTCGTCCACTGGATCGGACTCATCAGGGAGACACGGCTGATTGTGTCTGTGCTCTTGGCGTCAAATAGAGACACACCACAGTCCATAATTCTGTGGTGTTCTCACCACCAAGGGTTCGAAAAAGAATCCAACAGCACCTCCAAAGCAGCCAGCGAAAGGTGTAGAATGAAACAAAACGAAAGTGTGGAGAGGACAAAAGTTGCTGAAAAACTAAAAACATTATGCAAACAGTATAAAATGTAGGGGACAATCTTTGAGCCTATACTTGAGGATCCATTTAAGGATGCAAGGGAGATCAAAAGATATGGAACAGTCTGAGTGGTCAGCTCTGCTGTTCAATAACCCAAGCATTGTCAGCTGCTAAGAATTGTGCAGAACAACCTTTACTTGGATCTCCTAAGAGATGCAATCGCCCACTGATTGACCAACAATATAATGCTAAACAATTAAGTAGTGGGGGAAAACAAGTGCAGGCTAACAATTCTTCAGTCGTTATAGTAATGACTTGGCAAAGATTTAAACTTTTAGAAAAAAGAAAAAGGTTGAGATGAAGAGAATGGGGAATGTATTATAAATATGAGAAACCCTTCACTAGCTGCCTGAGGGAACCATCGTAATCCCTCTCAAAGCACATCTATTTGTATTGCCTGCTCCTAGGCCTTTTGTCCGCTGGATCGGACTCATCAGGGAGACACGGCTGGCTGTGTCTGTGCTCTTGGTGTCAAATAGAGACACACCACAGTCCATAATTCTGTGGTGTTCTCACCACCAAAGGTTCAAAAAAGAATCCAACAGTATGATAATATATATATATATATATATATATATATATATATATTATATATATATATTAATCCAACAGTATGTAATATAATATATATATATATATATATATAATATGTAATAAACAGTATGTAATATATATATATATATATATATATATATATATATACAGAGTGGCTGCCTGAAAAAAAAAACAGAGCATATGAGATTTTTTTAAAGTTCTTCAAAAGAAAAATTTGGCGAGCACAATACTTTCTTTTCCCTGCAAAGTCAGAACTTTGCAGAACCTCTTCCACACTTCCTTTTGAATGTTCCTAACTACAAAATGCTTTATTGAAATTAAAGTATTCTGGTGAAGCTTTGCTTCCTGCTTATTTACAACAATTTGAAATGGTCTCAATACAGATTGTTGTGGGTTTTTTTTTTTTGTTTTTTTTTTGGCTCGTTTTTGTTTTTTGTTCCACTTTTTAAGTCTCCGATATCAGACGAAGAAGTCTTTCTAGGTATCCGTCAGCTAAACATCATGGAAACCTCAGGGCCAGATTGTCTGAAGTGTGAACTTTTGAAGAAAGTTTGCGCACTGTTAATTCATGTTTTTTATGCTCTTTTTCAAAAAGGGCTTATACTCCCCCCCCCCCCCCCCCCCCCCACACACACACACACACACACTTTCCTAAGTGGATTGAATCGGTAATTCTACCATTGTATATGTAAGAAGATGTAAATCATACTAAAACTTACAAAGGTATTCATTGTGTGACATGAGGTATGAAATATTTGGTAGAAAGTGGCAAGCTTGGGTAAAAAAAATAATCTAACCAAAGCAAGCCGCGCTTTGCTTCATGGAAGGAGTATTCTGCGATCGATGATTTGATTACTTTAAATTGTCTTTGTACAGAAACAAATCAGTTTAAGACAGAAGCTGTGTGTTGACTTCATACATTACATACTCTCGACACAGTTAACATAAGCTTATTTTGTCCTGATCTGTTAATAACTAGAGCAAAGAGAAAGCTATGTCGTTGTACTGAATGCATGAACGAAAATGTCAAGCGACAGTGAGGTTTGGAGACAAATCACATATACTATACAACAGGTGTCAAACAGGGAGCTGGAAACGTTTGTTGCACCGTGCTCCTTTGATTGTTTGTCAATGAACTGGTATTTGAATTGACAGAGTATGGGAATTACGTGTGATTTCGTTTTACCTTTGAACTGTTCGTACTGTTATTAAGCTAATGACATAACTTTTTTGCAAAAGACACGGGAATAGATTCAGTGTATTAGGCTAATTTAGGCATCTTCTTCCTAGAATCGAAAATACAACACGGATAAAACTGAAGGGTTTTTTGGTTGTTTGTTTGTTCTATTTTTTTTTTTTTTTTTTTTTAGAAATGAAGGATATATTTGTGTCAAAGAAATGTAGAACTACAGGGGAAAAATTCGTGATAAATTTTGATTGATTTTTCAGAAGTATCTGATACTTCATATTTCAATTAGACATAATATCTCTTCTGCAATCAAAACTGCCTCGAGCTACACACACACATACGCAGACACACACACACACACACACACACACACACACACACACACACACACACACACACACACACACACACAAACATGCACAAGCGCGTGCGTCGGCAAGTCGTTTGTCTATGTGGCCACATAGCAGCATAGATTCTTGCTCCTGAGCTGAGCCGGATTTCTAGACATGATAGTGTCCTAAGGTATTTCTTCTGGGACAATAAGAGAGACTTGACACGCGATCTCAGGGTAGGAGCGATGGATCTTCCCCCATCTGGCATACGCTGGTGTTAAGTCTTACATTGT